>LPNX010708663.1:684403-735648 GCA_001517045.1 Pseudotsuga menziesii
CATCCACTATGGAGATCTTGATCTGTTATATCTTTAGCCATTATGGAGATCATGGTCCTATGTATATCTTCATCATGGAGATTCTGATCTATGTATATTGTACGTGGCTATGACCACATATGTGATATCATGTATCATGCCTATTCATGGCCATTGTACTCTTATGTATCCAGGACTGCTATATGTATTTGTAGTTATATGCAGAGTTGTATTATTGTACTATGCTAATTGGGTGGCTAGTCTTCCATTTGGGATCCTTCATCACTCCACTTCTAGGATGGAATTATAATGTATTTCAGCCATTGTATGACCCCTCTGACCTCACACATTAGGGGGCATCTGTTATAGCTGATTTCACCACTCTAGGTGAATCACACTTTGTATGGACTTCCCCTGTCCCGCTGTAGACTCCTTAGACCCCATGGACCATTTTTTGTCCTTTGATGTTTCCTTGATCATCCCTAAAAACATATGAAAAATGATACACGTGACTTTTAAACCTATAAGCGAGTATATACGCAGGTTTGACCACTAAAACCGCGAACATCGGGATGTGTGCATAATCCAAATCCTTTTGGAGTTTTCCTTGACATGGATCCGACTCATTTGACTCCTAGCCTTCCCTATGCCTTGAGATTGCTCGGATTCGACCTTTCATTACCCCTTTGAAAAGCTATATAAGGAACCCCTTGGTACATTGAAGGCATAAGAGAGAATTGAGAGCAAAGAAACTATAGTCCATTGTTGCCGAAACTTATGCTTGAGTCTGCATCCCTTTGTCCCTTGGAGCACTAGTGTGTTCTTCCCAAGCTTTCCTTTTGTTTGTGAGCTTGTTATTGAGAGATGGAGGATTGAGGTGGTGGAGGCCCAAGTGGGGGATTCAGTTTCTCCGGTTCGCAGACGTGCCGTCAGAGGTTGTATCTTGTAATCTCTGATTCATATTAATAGAAATATCTTTTCCTATCCAATAATGTGTGTTTGAACGAATATTTTATCCATTGGATTATGTCAAATGCTTGTACATTATTAATCATATATGCTAGAATAGATCTAACACCATGATATATAGAATGCTTGTATTGTTTACTTGTTGTTGAGGAAGTAATCTATCAATTCAAGCTGAAGATTGGAAAGCTCAATGGGGATCTACTTCAACCGTCCGGAATAAGGTACAAGGTCTGATCCTTTAGTGTTAGACATTTAATTTCTATTGCATATTGGAAAGGATTGATTTCTGGAGTCAAGCTGTCTGTTGTGTACCCCAAGCCATAGGAATTTCTCTCCGTAACAAGCATCATTTAGCTTCCTTAGGTTGATGAAAATACCCACTTTACCAACAATTCTCTTATCTTGTACTACCATCGGGTTGATCCACTCAGTTTCTTCAATAGGTTCTATGATCCACGTATCCAGAATTCAATCTAACCTTGTCTTAAATTTTTATTTGTACCGCAGATTCAGTCGATATGGTCGTTTCTTAACAGGTTTTGATCAAGCTTCAATGGAATCTTCATTTCTCCAAGATCTCTAACAATTCCATTCATTTCAGAAAACTTAGTGGGAAACAGATATTGAAACTCATGTAGTAGGTCTGTAATCTTTCCAACAGTTTCATCATCCCAATAATCTCCAATACTGGAAAACTTTGGGTTCTCTGGGGAGACAATGTTTACTTTCTTTATATTTAACAAATTCAGAAACTTGTCGCTTGAAACACATGATCCTTCCATCGCACAAGTACCTTCAGGATCCATAATATTTATGTTGTGGTAATCCTCATCATCAGGTTCGTCTGTTAAATTATAGCACTCCATCCATTGTTGGATTGTCGTGCTACTTTGATTGAACTATGTCATCGATACAGGAATATCTCCAATAATCTCCATCTTGAGTACTTATAGAGAAGCATAAATTGAAGGATGATCATCAACAAATTTAAATGTCTGGGTGAAACTGACAGCTAATTCTTCCCATTCTATTGTTCTCCGTCGCAGCTCAATAGATGTATACCAGTTACTTGGTATCATGTCCAATGTGTGTATAAACCGGTGGAACCATTCCTATCACATACATGCCTCCCATGACGCATGACAATGCTTAATGTGCTCAACAAGACTAGTTAGTCCTGTGTATTTCATGTCAATGTATATCACCTTCTCTCCAAATTGGACTTCCATCAATTTGCAGCATTGGGGTCATTATGAGATAGAATGTTTATGTGTGACCCACCATCTGGCAGGTGCAACCTTCAATGCAAATTCTAGAGCTAACAAGAATTGAGGTTCTGTTACTTCTTCCTCAAATCCTGTCAGAAAATATTCTAGGATAGGAAATTCCTCGTAGGTAGGTAGATTGCATAACTCAATACCTACCCATTGCATGGATTTTGTAATTCTTGCGCATATTCTCATTGACACCTCATGCAAAAGGTTTTTCCAATTTTCTAAAGTTTATCCAGAATTTGATGTGCATGAACTAACGCTTTGCCAATTAAGTTTTTCGTCGGTCGTTGGATTCACATAATCATCCATTGCAGAAGTAATGTTATAGATATGGTCCAGATATCCACCTTGCCCTTCACTATTCACCTGCTCAAAATACCTCTAGCCTTCTAGAGGATCAAGCGGTGCGACCACCCTCAACTCTTCATCTTCAAAATTTCGTATCTTCTTCTTGAAATTGACAATAGTTTGGTTATAAATGGCCCAAACGATCCCAAGAAGCGCATAATATGGATTTATATCAACAATGGCAATGAAATCAAAGTCTGCATAAGTGTGAAGTCCTTCTATCTCGACATGAACCTAAGTTAGTCGACCGATAGGTAAAACCTTCGACTGATTTGCTAGTCTGAGTTGGACAAGAGACCATACTAATATCTGTAGTGGAGATTTCTCTCTACCTACATGCAAAAGCACCTACCTTAGATCAACCGGATCTAAGGGTCGAGTTCATGGTACTAGGGAAGTGTTCAACCTTGACTGCCAAACAAGTAACAATAAATATTTTTTATATTTTATGATTTTCTTCTAACTAATAAAACAAAACACAACGTACCTTTTGTAAGATGGGCCACTAGAGTTGTTTGAGGATGTGATCCAACAAATCCCACGATTAGGTTCTTCGATCTTCTCCAACAAGGGTGGTCATCGGGAAAGGAATCAAGGGTTGCATGGAGTAAACTCAACATGCAACGTGGGATGGTATGGAAAAAGGTGTAGGAATGTAAGGTTCTAGAACTATGTAATGAAAAGTGAAAAATTCCAAGGATGTTCATGGTTTTTCATTGTGCATGGTATTTGTCCATGGTTTTTGAGCCATTCTCATTTAAGGTTTTTTGGTCCGTTTTGGGAGACTGGGGGTTATGTTTTGGAGCAATTTTGGTGGAATTTAATTGTGAAGGTCAAAATAGAGGGAATAATTACGCCGTAAGGTGTTTTCTCTCAAAAGTTGGTTTTCGGACCACTGTAGCAGCGTCGCCCCTCTGCCCAATAAAAAACTGCCACGCACCTCGCTAATAGAAAATTGCCACATTTAAGTTTAGGTTTTTAACATGGTTTCTGGCATATTCTTGAAGTTTTCTCAGCTTTTTGGCGTGTTCATGAAGTCCTTTGGTTTGGTCGTTTCTTCTTCCTTGCCATAGATTTTCTGACTTGTTGAAGGAACTGGGGATGTGGTGGTTCTCACCTTTCGTAAGTCTATTGAGGTAAAGTTTCAAGCTATGTTTTCCTTTGGTTGAAATAGCGTATCCTATGATTTTCTTACAGAGAATGATTAGTCATTACTCTTTTCTTTGTTGCTTTTATCACAGAATTTCCTCAAATGCCAGTATTTTTCTTTAATTTTCCCGATCATTCTATAAGATGTATTATAGATGCAGATTGTGCCCATTTTTGTGCAATCCAGGAATGTGTAGGTGTGTTTTAGGGAAAAATATAGTCATTTTTAGATGATATTTCAAGTTATTTCATTATATATTTTAGGTTATTTCAGGTTATTTTATCAGGTTTCAAATTTCAATTCGCTAAATATGTTTTGTTTCTTTGGTATAGTTCGTGATATTATTCCTTGCGATAATAAGAGTCAAAGAAGTTGCAACGCCACTTAATTCAGCTTACATAGAAGAGGAATTTGAGTTCTATCTAGAGGATTCCAGGTCCAAAATGTTGATCGTGCCCATCGAAGGAAATTCGTCAGTTGAAAGGGCAGGGACAAAGCTCGGCCTCTTTGTGGCTGCATCGCAGTTTTGCTTTGACAACGATAGAAACGCAAGCATCGAGTTGCACCTGAGATCGAAGTTCGTAGCCTCCGAGGGTAGCGGGGAGGTTAGATTTTCTAGCCATCTGCCACGCATTGGCCACGCGTTCTGGAATAAATTCACCACTTTTCACAGCATTATGAAGTTAAACTGCCAGGTTTCCTACTAAGAATATGATGGCCAAAAGGAGGCTCCCAAATAAGCTCAATGATATGCTTTACATATTTGGGTCTGTTGTTCTGAAGATCAATAAGGTCTATTTCTTTCTCTCTGTCTCTAGGAGTTTTGATTAATTGTAAAAGCTGCATTAGCTGGGAAGATTTACAAGCTGTAAGGTATTGGACAGTGGTAGTCAAGTCAGGTTCCTTTGGACTTGGAAATATTATACAACTCTTTACAACATCTGCTTTACAACCAGGTTACCTTCGACTGTGGAGTGTGGTATCTATTTTTTCAGTCTGTCTGTTAGAATCCAAGTATTTTTTCATTTTTCTTTCATTTTTCTGCCTTTCCATTTTGTGTTGTTGGTTTTGTTGTGGGATGCTTTCTCCATTATTATTTTCCGCTACGTGATTTTTCCTTTGTTTTTGCAAATTCCTACTCAGTCGAGGTATTGAGCTTTTCAGATTCGCATTTTTTGTTTGGAAGTTGTCTCAAGAAATATACCTCGAGTTCGAGGGCTGCATCATATAGCACAGATTTATACACTGTTTGAGGGAAAGTATTGACCAGTTGTTTGTTTTGGTAAGCTAAGTAAAGTCCCTTTTGACTTGGAGAATTATGTAACACCTTACAATATCTGGTTTACAATCAAGCTAGGCTATAAATTTGTCACTATGTGGTATCTCTTTCTTCATAGATTGTGTGTTAAAATCCAAGGATTTTTGCATTATTCTTTCATCTTTTTTTGCCTTTCTAATTCTTGGCGTTCATTTGTCATGGGCTGCTTTTCCCATCAATTTCTTTTTTCTTTTATCTTTGCAAATAAGTGCCTGCTTGTTCTTTGTTTCATGTGGGCTCATCCTTTCTTTGTGTTTAGTTTTCTCTTTTATTTTCCCAAATAGACGTGGGCTGCTAAACACTTTATTTATTAGAAAGTTCATTTGAACATAGTAGATGTTTTTGCCTCTTATTTTTTATCATATATATTAGTACCTGTAAAATTTCTAAACACTGTAAGAACTTGCAGACAACACAACATAATATCCTTAATTTCATGCCAACTGTAGTTCCCAAGAAATATGCCATCTACATCTAGGAACAAATGCAGACCTCCCAAGCCATGATGAGAATGTGGTGGGTTCCTAATAAGATCGAATTTGTACTTGACCCTTGATATTTGCTAATTCAAAATCAAAATTCAACAACCAAAAATGATACATAAGGATTTAGGTAATATGGTAGGCTAACTTGAGTGGTTGAGTCCTTTGAGCTCTATGAAGGAGGCCTTGGGGTTAACTCCCCAGGTTGGCTTCCTTTGTTATGTTTCTTGGTTGTTTCCTATCAGGTCCTTACCGGGTCCTTTGACATCCCTACCAGATCAGGTGCCATTAACAGTGTTGATGGAGTTGCTTCGAGTTCTACGTATTTGCTAGGAAGCGTGTGGGTTCCTTATCAAGGTTTTTCTTTGAAAAAAATGGAGGTAAGAATCACTTACATTATAAACTGGTTGCCTATCAATCGCACCTGAATGGGGTCCAGTGCCGATGGATTACCCTAAGTTCTGAGTATATACAAGGAAGTGTGTGGGTTCCCTATCAAAATTTTCCTTGGAAAAAATATTTTGTTATCATCTAAAGACTAAATCTGAATCCACGAAGTCTGTTCAGACTCCTTTCAACTATTATTGTTATCCTTGTCCTTGCAATAGACTTAGATTTCCTATTCTTAGGAATGGGGTATAATATTCACTCTAAAGTTTTCCTTTCCTTTTATTAGCCATAGGCTACCATGAGACCACTCTGTAGTGCACCTGATTCCTCTTCTTTTGGAATTGGTTACTAATTCACTTCCATTTCTGTGCTTCATTGCCAAGTGTGATCTTTTACAAATCGTTGTAAGCTGATCTTTTACTAATTCACTTCCATTTCTGTGCTTCATTGCCAAGTGTGATCTTTTAAAAATTGTTGTAAGCTGATCTTTTACTAATTCACTTTCATTTCTGTGCTTCATTGCCAAGTTTGATTAGGCTGCAACATTCATATGAAGCTAGCAAGTTTTTAAATGCAAACTCCACACATTGGAGCAATTTGAAAACATGCACCTTTAAAAAAACATGGTCAACATCTTCATCATTCTTGCAATAGCTACAGTTTTCAAGTGCTAATCCCGTGTTATAAGGCTTTCCTTTTGTCAGGAGCACCATGTATAGAATGTACCGAACAAGGAGCTAGATTTTAAAGAAAACCCTTGCATCCCAAATAGATTTCACTTTGTGCAATTTATGCTCGTATCATTAAGATTCCAGCTTCTTTTAAGTTTGGTTTGAATGGAAGGTCCAGGGTTCATCTTTTTGTACAAACATCTTGTCTTTTATATTGGGATAGATGCCCCATATCTCAAATCAAATGCATTCAATTATGTAGGAAAACCTTGAAATACATCCAACAAGAATATTAGTCAGAGATGCCTATTAGATCTCAAACACGTAAGTAAGTTCGGATTTCATTAAAGTTGGGCACATTCTTGAGTTAAGTTGGACTGGTGTATTTGCTTCTTTGTTAATAGCTTCTAAATTTAACATGCAATTGTTTCTGAAACAGACACATGCAGTGCTGAGGGGACGTTGGTTTTGAAGGTTTGGATTCCACTTTTATCTTTTCTTTCCTTTTCAGTCAAAGCCTAAAGGTCTAAAGGGAATGGAGGAGGGTCTTATGTTCAACTTCACTCATTTGTTTAAATAGTTTTGAGTAGCACATTTCTTATCTGACAGCAAGGTTTGACGAGTAACTCAGTTTGTCAAATAATTCTAATTCTCCATGGAATACTTGTGTTGCAGAGTAAGGTTGAAGAGGTTTCCCTAGGCTTGGATGGCAAAAGCATATTTCTTGGATCTTGGAAAAACAAAATCATTTTCAAATTTTACTATATGCACTCTTGGAATCTGTGCAATATTAATAAAATAAAGAAGTGGGGTCATCACAATATGTAATACGATACACTTTTAAGTAATTTGTTGTTTTACAAGAATGATGGGTTGTGGAAAGACCACTATGGGAAAAATTCTGTCAGAAGCTTTAGGGTATTAATTCTTTGACATGTATGTTACAAAGGTCAAGGATGTGAATTTGAAAGTCAACTATCATTCTCAATTGTATATTGCATATGTTTTTCCGTGTAATACGAAACACTTTGATATGTATCTTGTTGTATATGTGCAGTGATAAGTTGATTAAAGAGACTGCAGGTGGAACACATGTAGCACAAATCTTCAAAGGGAAAAACAAAGAGTACTTTAGAGATTTTGAGGTGATGCCTATTTCCCTTCATCACATTTTACTATAACCCACTTCTACATGATTCAAAGAAGGAAACCAGAATGATTTTCATTGTATAATTCCTTTATTATCTATGAATTCATTCTATGGTTAATTTATCATCTATGAAGTCCATTGCTCACTTATATTAAAGACCCTCAATTGGCTTCACTTGGGAAAACATGTTTTTTATGCAGATAAAGGATTGGATTAGAGTTGTTGATTTCGTAATTTGATATGGGATGTATTTTTGTTTGTGTTTCAGGTTTGTCTTATGGAAATTGGGCAAGGAATGTTAGTATTTTGGAGTTTATGATTATCTCTGAGAAATGCTTGCTGGTATTGCTAGGACCTTATAGCCCTTTTGTTTCCAGTTCGATTTTTGGAAAATTAATTTGGGTTGTTTACTAAATTTACTCCATCAAGTTTCTTTCCTTCTTGTCAGCAATTTGATATGGGTTGTACTTGTGAACAAGTTTTTGGAAATCGAAGTAGATTTTCCCATTTTCTTTGAGATTATATTTTCTGCTTGTAAAAATGTTGTCCAATTCATGTAGGTTGTGTTTGTTCCTGTTCTTATTGGAAACTTTTATATGGGTTATATTTTGTTTCTGATTTTGTTGGTTTTCTTCTTGCTAAATATTCCCATTTTATGTGGGATTTTTTATGAATAAGTGTTAGGTTTTGTCACAACTCGCAGCTAAATCTTAATGCAATATATGTTTTTGTTTTCCTTTTTTCTCTTTCAGGGTTTGTTTCTAGTTTCACATTGAATTGTTAGCCCGTTTTTTTCGTTTTGGGTTTTGTCCTCCAAGCATTGTAATTTTTATGCTCTTGAAATTAAGTCTAACATTTTCTCATGTTTCTTTCTGCAAAAATATGCCGACCAGATGTGGAGTCTGAACTGTATCTCCTTTTTTTAGCTATGGCAATAATATTTGATATGTGGCTTCTTATTTCCTGTGTGGCTGGTTTAGTTACTGGGAGAGACTGTGACCAACTGGATTTTCAATTTACAAGTTTCAAATGCTTGCTAATTTAATTTTTGATGTTTCTTTCCATTTGAGTTCCAGGATTTTTCCTTGACTGAAGTTCATCGCTTACTTGTGGGCTGTTGGATTTTTTTGACTTTCTACATTTCTAAGTTCTCCGCTACAAAGTGATGTTGTTTTTCTGTATGGTTTTATTTGGGATGGTTTATTTTCTAGGAAGTGTGTGGGTTCCTTATCAAGGTTTTTCTTTGAAAAAAATGGAGGTAAGAATCACTTACATCATAAACTAGTTCCCTATCAATCGCACCTGAATGGGGTCTAGTGCCGATGGATTACTCTGAGTTCTGAGTATATACAAGGAAGTGTGTGGGTTCCCTATCAAGGTTTTCCTTGGAAAAAATATTTTGGTATCATCTAAAGACTAAATCTGAATCCATGAAGTCTGTTCAGACTCCTTTCAACTATTATTGTTATCCTTGTCCTTACAACAGACCAGATTTCCTATTCTGAGGAATGGGGTATAATATCCACTCTAAAGTTTTCCTTTCCTTTGATCAGCCACATGATACCATGAGACCACTCTGTAGTGCGCCTAATTCCTCTTCTTTTGGAATTGGTTACTAATTCACTTCCATTTATGTGCTTCATTGCCAAGTGTGATCTTTTACAAATCATTGTAAGCTGATCTTTTACTAATTCACTTCCATTTCTGTGCTTCATTGCCAAGTGTGATATTTTACAAATCATTGTACGCTGATCTTCTACTAATTCACTTCCATTTCTGTGCTTCATTGCCAAGTTTGATTAGGCTGCAACATTCATATGAATCTAGCAAGTTTTTAAATGCAAACTCCACACATTGGAGCAATTTGAAAATGGGCACCTTTAAAAAACATGGTCAACATGTTCATTATTCTTGTAGTAGTTGCAATTTTCATGTGCTAATCCTGTGTTATAAAGCTTTCCTTTTGTCAAGAGCACCATGTATAGAATGTACCAAGCAAGGAGCTATATTTTAAAGAAAACCCTTGCATCCCAAATAGATTTCACTTTGTGCCATTTATGCTTGTATCATTAAGATTCCAGCTTCTTTTAAGCTTGGTTTGAATGGAAGGTCCAGGGTTCATCTTTTTGTACAAACATCTTGTCTTTTATATTGGGATAGATGCCCCATAACTCAAATCAAATGCATTCAATTATGTAGCAAAACCTTGAAATACATCCAACAAGAATATTAGTCAGAGATTCCTATTCGATCTCAAACACGTAAGTGAGTTTGGATTTCATTAAAGTTGGGCACATTCTTGAGTTAAGTTGGACTGGTGTATTTGCTTCTTTGTTAATAGCTTCTAAATTTAATATGCAATTGTTTCTGAAAAAGGCATGTGCAGTGCTGAGGGGACGTTGGATTTGAAGGTTTGGCTTCGACTTTTATCTTTTCTTTCCTTTTCAGTCAAAGCCTAAAGGTCTAAAGGGAATGGAGGAGGGTCTTATGTTCAACTTCACTCATTGGCTTAAAGAGTTTTGAGTAGCACATTTCTTATCTGACAGCAAGGTTTGACCAGTAACTCAATTTGTCAAATAATTCTAATCATCCATGGAATACTTTTGTTGCAGAGTAAGTCTGAAGAGGTTTCCCTAGGCTTGGATGGAAAAAGCATATTTCTTATTGGTAATCTTTGGATCTTGGAAAAACAAAATCATTTCAAATTTTACTATATGCACTCTTGGAATCTGTGCAATATTAATAAAAGAAAGGAGTGGGGTCATCACAATATGTAATACGATACACTTTTAAGTAATTTGTTGTTTTATAGGAATGATGGGTTGTGGAAAGACCACTGTGGGAAAAATTCTGTCAGAAGCTTTAGGTTATTACTTCTTTGACATGTATGTTACAAAGGCTGAGGATGTGAATTTGAAAGTCAACTATCATTATCAATTGTATATTGCATATGTTTTTCCGTGTAATACGAAACATTTTGATATGTATCTTGTTGTATATGTGCAGTGATAAGTTGATTGAAGAGTCTGCAGGTGGAACACATGTAGCACAAATCTTCAAAGGGAAAAATGAAGAGTACTTTAGAGATTCTGAGGTGATGCCTATTTCGCTTCATCACATTTTACTATAACCCACTTCTACATGATTCAAAGAAGGAAACCAAAATGATTTTCATTGTATGCTTCCTTTATTATCTATGAATTCATTCTATGGTTACTTTATCATATATGAAGTCCATTGCTCACTTATATTAAAGACCCTCAATTGGCTTCACTTGGGAAAACATGTTTTTTATGCAGATAAAGGATTGGACTAGAGTTGTTGATTTCGTAATTTGGCATGGGATGTATTTTTGTTTGTGTTTCAGGTTTGTCTTATGGAAATTGGGCAAGGAATGTTAGTTTTTTGGAGTTTATGATTATCTCTGAGAAATGCTTGCTGGTATTGCTAGGGCCTTATAGCCCTTTTGTTATGGTTTGATTGTTGGAAAATTAATTTGGGTTGTTTACTAACTTTACTCCATCAAGTTTCCTTCCTTCTTGTCAGCAATTTGATATGGGTTGTACTTGTGAACAAGTTTTGGCAATTGAAGTAAATTTTACCATTTTCTTTGAGATTATATTTTCTACTTGTAAAAATGTTGTCCAATTCATGCAAGTTGTGTTTGTTTCCTATTCTTATTGGCAACTTTTATATGGGTTATATTTTGTTTCTGATTTTGTTGGTTTTCTACTTGCTAAATCTTCCCGTTTTATGTGGCCTTTTTTATGAATACGTGTTAGGTTTTGTCACAACTTGCAACAAAATCTTAATGCAATATATGTTTTTGTTTTCCTTTTTTCTCTTTCAGGGTTTGTTTATGGTTTCACATTGAATTGTTAGCCCCTTTTTTGATTTTTGGTTTTGTCCTCCAAGCATTGTAATTTTTATGCTCTTGACATTAAGTCTGACGTTTTCTCATGTTTCTTTTTGCAAAAATCTGCCGACCAGATGTGGAGTCTGGACTTTATCTCCTTTTTCTTGAGCTATGGCAATAATATTTGATATGTGGCATCTTATTTCCTGTGTGGTTGGTTTAGTTATTGGGAGAGACTGTGACCAGGTGGATTTTCAATTTGCAAGTTTCAAATGCTTGCTGATTTAATTTTTGATGTTTCTTTCCATTTGAGTTCCAGGATTTTTCCTTAACTGAAGCTCATCGCTTACTTGTGGGCTATTGGATTTTTTTGACTTTCTACATTTCTAAGTTCTCTACTACAAAGTGATGTTGTTTTCCTGTGTGGTTTGATTTGGGATGGTTTATTTGCTAGGAAGTGTGTGGGTTCCTTATCAAGGTTTTTCTTTGAAAAAAATGGAGGTAAGAATCACTTACATTATAAATTGGTTCCCTATCAATCGGACCTGAATGGGGTCCAGTGTCGATGGATTACTCTGAGTTCTGAGTATATACAAGGAAGTGTGTGGGTTCCCTATCAAGATTTTCCTTGGAAAAAATATTTTGGTATCATCTAAAGACTAAATCTGAATCCATGAAGTCTGTTCAGACTCCTTTCAACTATTATTGTTATCCTTGTCCTTGCAACATACCAGATTTCCTATTCTGAGGAATGGGGTATAATATTCACTCTAAAGTTTTCCTTTCCTTTTATCAGCCACAGGCTACCATGAGACCACTCTGTAGTGTACCTGATTCCTCTTCTTTTGGAATTGGTTACTAATCCACTTCCATTTCTGTGCTTCATTTCCAAGTGTGAGCTTTTACAAATCGTTGTAGGCTGATCTTTTACTAATTCACTTCCATTTTTGTGCTTCATTGCCAAGTCTGATCTTTTACAAATCATTGTAAGCTGATATTTTACTAATTCACTTCCATTTCTTTGCTTCATTGCCAAGTTTGATTAGGCTGCAACATTCATATGAAGCTAGCAATTTTTTAAATGAAAACTCCACACATTGGAGCAATTTGAAAACGAGCACCTTTAAAAAACATTGTCAACATCTTCATCATTCCTGCAATAGCTACAATTTTCATGTGCTAATCCTGTGTTATAAAGATTTCCTTTTGTCAAGAGCACCATGTATAGAATGTACCAAGCAACGAGCTATATTTTAAAGAAAACCCTTGCATCCCAAATAGATTTCACTTTGTGCCATTTAGCTTGTATCATTAAGATTCCAGCTTCTTTTAAGCTTGGTTTGAATGGAAGGTCCAGGGTTCATCTTTTTGTACAAACATCTTGTCTTTTATATTGGGATAGATGCCCCATAACTCAAATCAAATGCATTCAATTATGTAGAAAAACCTTGAACTACATCCAACAAGAATATTAGTTAGAGATGCTTATTAGATCTCAAACACGTAAGTAAGTTTGGCTTTCATTAAAGTTGGGCACATTATTGAGTTAGGTTGGACTGGTGTATTTGCTTCTTTGTTAATAGCTTCTAAATTTAATATGCAACTATTTATGAAATAGACATGTGCAGTGTTGAGGGGATGTTGGCTTTGAAGGTTTGGCTTCAACTTTTATCTTTTTTTTCCTTTTCATTCAAAGCCTAAAGGTCTAAAGGGAATGGAGGAGGGTCTTATGTTCAACTTCACTCATTGATTTAAAGAGTTTTGAGTAGCACATTTCTTATCTGATAGAAAGGTTTGACCAGTAACTCAGTTTGTCAAATAATTCTAATTCTCCATGGAATACTTGTGTTGCATAGTAAGGCTGAAGAGGTTTCCCTAGGCTTGTATGGCAAAAGCGTATTTCTTGTTGGTAAGTTTTGGATCTTGGAAAAACAAAATCATTTTCAAATTTTACTATATGCACTCTTGGAATCTGTGCAATATTAATAAAAGAAAGGAGTGGGGTCATTACAGTATGTAATATGATACACTTTTAAGTAATTTGTTGTTTTACAGGAATGATGGGTTGTGGAAAGACCACTATGGGAAAAATTATGTCAGAAGCTTTAGGGTATTACTTCTTTGACATCTATGTTACAAAGGCCGAGGATGTGAATTTGAAAGTCAACTATCATTCTCAATTGTATATTGCATATGTTTTTCTGTATAATACGAAACATTTTGATATGTATCTTGTTGTATCTTAAAAAATACGACTTTTCTCTCATCTTCACCAACCATCGATTATTTGAAGGATAAAGAATGGAGAGCAATGAAGGAAAGTGCACATTAGAGTCTCCAAATTGCAAGTTCTACTTTCGTTGGTCTATTTATTTTTCTTTCCCTTGACATCTTCCATCTTTTTCCCAGTTTCAGAGTACAAGATCCAAATTAATGCTCTTGTGGCCAAAGCACAAAAAATGCCCGGGGAGGGATGGACCATGCATGATGGGACTCTGTAGCCATGCAACAACACTCAAGACCATCCTGGGATGATCAGGTATCACATGCTTGTTCTTAATCTTGTAGTCTTATCTTCCTTTGTAGTCTATATGATGTATCGATCATACATTTCTTTTCCATTTGTTAACATGCATCTACATATGTTTCAAATTGAGTAAATTAGTTTTACTAAACTTTTTACTTTACACTTCAGGTTCCTTAGGTCACAGTGGAGGAGTTGAAAATGATGCCAATGAATTAATATGGTTAGTTTATGTATCCCATGAAAATAGGCCTGGTTTCCAACACCACAAGAAAGCTGGTGCAATGAATGCATTGGTATATTCCTTGCTAAGTTTACTTCTTCTTCTTTTTTTGCTGATTTCCTACTATAAATTTCACGATTCATTATGTTCATGATTTCTATCCCATTTCTCTAATTAGGTCCAAGTTTCTTCTGTCCTCACAAATGGCCTCTTTCTCTTGAATCTTGACTGTGGTCATTATATAAACAACATCAAAGCTCTTCATGAGGAAATGTGTTTTCTAATGGATAATGCTCTTGGGAAGAAAACTTGCTATGTATAGTTCCCTCAAAACAAAAACAACAGCCTGGTTTATTGTGCAATTGCTTGTCCATCTGGATAACGTGAGTTTCTACCCAATGATAACATTCGTGGCTCTTAAAAGCATAGTCACAAGGTTATCCATATTGGTGATTAAATTTTCCATCTCAGGATTGGAACTCATTTTTCTAGGACCTTACTGAAGGAACATAATTTGGACCTTTTTATATACCAAGTTTGGACACAAAATGTTATAATGATATAATCTGTGAAACGGGACATGTCCCCTAGGGGCTCCATGTCCATATTTCATGTGCTGGACACGGATACGCTAGGACACGTGTTTGGCATGTGTCATGTGTCAAACATGTGTCTGACACATGCCATATATGTGTCCCACTCTAAAAACCACTTTTCGTTGTGTTTTCTCACTTTTAGTTGTAGGCAAAGAGATGTCATGGTCTCCCATTGTGCAGGTAAAGGGTAAAATCGAGATTTGAAGGGATTCCAAGTGTTTTGTAAATGTTCTAGTTTCTAAAAAAAATGGATCTTTATTTTATCTGAATTTCATATTTTTATATATTTTTAATATATATATATATATATAATTGTGTCCTGATTCTAGGGTCATTGTGTCCTGCATCGGATACTCGTATTTATGTGTCTAGTGTTCTTGTTTCGGGTAACTTACGTTATAATCCAAAGTCCAGATTATGCCAGTATCTCACAAAAATTGCATAATCTCTTTGACAGATATGACTAGTAGACATTTTGCAGATTTAAACAGGGAGAACCTTAATGGCAAATTTTATCATATTTTTTTGCACTGGTGATTTTTTTTGAATATTATTGTTGTCGAATTTGTACATGAACATGAATGAGGTGACTTAGTTTAAAAGAGAAGGTGGTGCCAAATCCTCAGCCATACAATGATATGAATCTGGCAACATCTTTAAATTTAAGGACCTTTGTATGAACGCCTTGGATTTTCATCTACAAATAGTCTGTCTAGTAGATAATAAAATAAATAAGATAATTTTATTAATGTCCAACAAATGACCAGACAGTTAGGTCAATGGTACTTAAAAGTACATCCAGAATAAATACAAGAGAGTGGGAGTGGGAAAGTATCTCCTAATGCTACTCTATCAAAAGCAGAAAGTGTGAAACAGTAAAAGGACTAAGTAATTAGCTAACAAGAGCACAAAATAAATACAGGAGTAAAAACCATGACAAGTATAAAAAGCAAACGTCAAGGTGTGTTGGAACTGGAAACAGAGGCAAAGCAAGGGGAAAGAAAATAAGCAGGTGTAGCCCTTGCCTGGTAGTCTCAGTCTCGAAGGCAACATTTCGGGCTTAATTAAGAGAATGATGCACCCAAACGTTTATAGTCCATGCATGGCCTTTAACTACTAGTGATACAGAGTATACACTAGAAAGGTAGCCTGGGGGACTATAAGCTTATTGCTCCTCATTATTCACAGTGTTGGTTTTTACTATTATATTGGTTTCAGTGCTCAAAATAGTGGTCATGTTCAGAAGCTGCTAAGCCACACATCATGATGGATTTGACAAGATCATTGAGCAGAAGGCAGGGTCTGAAGCATAGTGTTGGAGGCGCAAGTCGATAAGTCGACTAATTCGATCAGCCAACTAAGTCGATCAGCCGACTAAGTCGGTCGACCGACTAAACTAGAGATTAGGTCAACCACCTAAGGTTGTGTCGGTTCACCGAACCGACAGGTAGTTATTTTGTAACTATTTTGTAATCATATATATTAGGCTATTGAACCATATGAGAACTCGGTTCAGTTCTCTATAGTGTATGGACCCATTCATTTTAATATAATATGTTAATTCACCTACTTGTTCCTATCTCTTATCTCTGTTATGTATGTATGTTTTGGTATGTAGTATTGGTAACCTTATGTGATCTATGAGATTACAACATTGGTTCCGTTGTCGGTAGTACATGTTTGAGATGTATGCAAACATGTGATATCTGGAACAGGCGATTAAGGATTGGTGGGAACGTAAAGTTGCAAATTATTTTCAGAATTATGCACGAAGAAACAGATTAATGACCGCACAAGCAAAAGAAAGATTCTTTACAGAAAAAACTTCAGAAGTTTGTAGAATCAGTGCCCCAACTTCTGAAGAAAATCTTGGATGAAAAAGACGAAAGGAACTAAATATCAATATTTGCTAGAAAAACTAATCCGAGGGGGAAGAACAAACTTGTCAAAGTGGTTCGAAAAAATCACCAACGACTTCTGTGAGGAGCAAGCAGTAGAAGATAGAACTTCAGTGGAAACCATCAAGGAGAAATTTTAGATAGACCTCATAGAGAAATTTCTATGCTCCTTACCGACCTTGTTGTTTAAATTCCTGATCGAGAAGGGAGTGGGTCATATTGTCGAACCTCGTCCATCACTTCACGGACCGCCATTAAACCCTAACTGGGTGGAAAAGAAAAAGAGGTGAGAAAAATTCATTGCAGAAAGGGAGTGGGAATACTTCCTAAGCAAGTAGACCGAACTATCCAGGCTTTCTAAAAGCGTCGGGTAGGCTATGGGGGGCTAGATGGTCATATGTTGGGATAAAGTGGAGTGGATTCTAGTCGCCTAGAAGCAGATACCATTCACCAGTAATGAGAAGTTGACCAAAAGTGAAATCAAGAAGATAGTGTCACACAAAGGTATGTCAGACATTCAGAAAATAGAGAGGGAAGAGAGACAACAAAGGAGGGAAGAAAGAAGAGAGAGAGCCTTAGTGCTGCACAGAGGAAGGAGTACTAGGGCGATCGACCAGGAAAGAAACCTGCCAGAGTCGGGTCATGACCGACAACAAGAAGGCGTGGAAGAAGAGGCATCCCCTATGGAAGAAGAATTTTGGATAGAGCAGCCAAAATCTCTCCAATTAAGAGCTCCCCATGAAGGAACAACTCTATCTCCGTTGAATCCGCATACCTGGATACAAACTATTGTTGAAGAGGACCTCCAACTAGGAGCTGGTGAATTTGGTATCTAGATTCAACTAGACAATGAGACATACATTGGAATACACCTCATTATACGCTGACTAGAAGAAGGAAATTGGGTTACATTTCAAGTGGTACCCTCCAACCGAAGTATCCACTTACTTTTACCGACACATGAAGGAGCAGCCCCCCTGCCAAATACAACTTTGGAGGACATAGAACATTCAGAACTGCGGACAAATAGTTGCAGTGGGACATCGACAAGAGAAATCGACACTAACCGACTACTGGTCGACGAAGAATCGACAACTGATGGGAACAAGAGTTTCGTTGACCATAGTTCTCCAGAAACGAATAAACCAATAACCCCACTACCCCCACCAACCCCACCCCCACCTCCACCACCGCCACCTCTTGAAAGTAGCGATAGTGATTCTGACATGGGTCATGGGTCAGCACACATTCCTCTATATGAGGGGGATGAGGACCCCAGACGACACTGGTTCGTCTGTGAGTCGACTTGGGAGGCTAACCAAGTTACGAACGAAGACAGACAGATGGTACTGTTTGCCGGTGCCTTGAGGAAAAAGGGAATTAACTTGGTATATGACCTTTTCTGAAAGACAACCTTGAGAAACCAAAGCCGAGATCAAAGCGCAATTTCTATCATTTTTCAAAACTCCAGACGCAAAACATCTGGCAACAAAAAAATTAAAATCAACATCACAGAAGATAGGAGAAACTATCTGCGATTATGATAAGTGATGGAAAGACCTTCTTAGCCAACTGGACTATGTTATAGATGAACAATTATTAATCCAATGATTTCTTGTAGGTTTATCTCAGAAAATCTGTCGACACATAAGTCTGGAAATATTCAAGTCTTACGAAGATGCACTTACAAAAGCTCTCCAAGTGGAAATGGATGAGGACATACTAGCATACTCCACCGATCATAGACTAGAAGAACAACTTGAGAATGTATAGAAGTCTTCAAAGGAATTAAACCTCAAAAACCAGGATATCTGGTGCACAAAGTGCTCGATAGCCGGACATTTCAAAGACAACTGTCGACAAGAATACAGCCGACAGGACGTTCGATTCGTGCAGACCAAATGTTTTTGTGACATTTTCCAGGAGCATGGAGACCACTTGACAAAATATTTCCCATTCAACATGAAGAATGGCAAGGCATCTTGGTGTGCAATCTGCGAAACTAAAAATCATAACACAGCCGACTGCCATTTGAACCTGAAGAACCGACAGAATTATCATGTAGTCTACAAAACCACTGCAGTTGCACAAAATAATGAACAAAACAACTTACCAAATGATCAGAACAATTAGAGATATGAAGGTCGAAGATACGAGCGCCGGTATGACAATCGACATGGAGGCTATGGAGGACGAGGTCAATTCTCTAGAAATCGAGACAACCGACCATGTCGACCCATCCAATGCTTTACATGTTATAAGGAGGGATATCGGTATGCAGACTGTCCATATAAAGAAAAAATTGACCTCAAATTTTGTACTCATTGTGGAGTAGGGGATCACTCACTAGAGGATTGCCCTACCATGTTGAAAAAAATAAATACAAAGAAAAATGTTAATGTCTTGTCGTGTGTGCAAAAAAATGATGTAATAAACACAAAAAACTTGCATATTGTAACCTGACAAGGGACAAAAACAGGAAGTGATAACCCAAGAATCAGCAAAATAAAAGAGAAAAAAGTCTACCCTGATCCACTTAAAGAAAAACAAACTTACAAAGAAGCAACAAAAGTATTCATAGAATCTGCTCAACAAGAAGAAGCTAACGACAATCGACATAAAACAATAAAAGAATTAATACAGCTCGTACAAAAAGAAAACTCAGTATCTCAGTTCATCGACTTACTATATGAAATAAAACATAACAACTCCGAAAAACAAACAAATAATATCTACAGCTTAAACCAAAAAGATAAAGGTGATTCTGACCCACTTGTCGACCTGAAAATTGAAGGATACCATGTTCGACAAGTAGTGCTCGACTTTGGATCACAAGTAAACATCATGACTCGTGACACTTGGGAACAAATGGGCAGATCTTGACTATATGAGTTAGGAATATACCTGAAACTAGCCGAATAGGGCCTAATTGAACATATTGGACTTTGGAAAAACGTTGACACAACTATAAAAGGAATCTCGACCAAAGTCGACTTCGAAATCATTGACCCTAAGGAAGGATCCAGTTCTTTCCCAGCGTTAGTAGGTCAACCTTGGGGTAGAAATATGAAAGCATCGATATCCCTAGACAAAGAGAGAATCAAATTAAAAGGAAATGGACAAAAGGTCATTGTACCTATTCATCCATCCTATGAAGAATCTTGGACTGAACCTATCGATGAAGAAGTTGAAATCCAACAACTCTACAAAATTCAAAACAATGTAGATTATATAGAACCTAATATCTACGGAGAACTTCATTTAGGCAACCAAGACTCAGTTGGTTATAATTCAGACGCAGAATTATATGATTGGGAGATTGAGAACTATGAAACACAAGAAAGAGGCTGTTGGACTATTCAAAAAGTGCAGAAAAAGCCCACCCAACAGTGCTTCATAGTGTCCATTGTCCCAAAAATCTTTGAGAAGAAAATCAGGGAATACCCTACTTTACAACCTACTAATGTAAATACTACACAAATACCAAGATACAAGGAAAGAGAATCACCAGGCATGCATGTAGAACAAGTTTCCAAAAATATTGGTGACCATGGCCGACTCAAAAGCCTAGTAGAAACTTTTACAGGCCAAGCTACTCAATGGTGGGATACCCATCAGACAAGACTGCAGACCTGGACATCAGCTTCAACTTACTTTGTCGAAAGGTTTGGAGGAAAGAAGTTAACCAAACAGGCTCAGATAGCTATATTCACTCAAGGACAAAATCCTGAAGATCATATTAAGACATGTGAAAAAGAATGGAGAAAACTTGGATACAAGGATGACCGAGCATGGCCACACTTGTTCCCATCAACCCTCTCCGACTTACCAAACAAATGGTATAAAATGGGAGAAGCTAGAGGTGACACATTCTTATGGCATGAACTTAGAGAAAATTTCATTAAAGATTTTAACTTTATCCCACAAAATGAAAACTTGGTCGAAACAACAAAACAGATTAAAGAAATTATACAGCCGACAGAAAACAAACCCTTAAAAGATAACCAACAGACAATGAAATTCCACAATATACAAACCAGGACAAAACCACAGTCGACAAGACTACAGTTAAAAAATGAAAATATAGAAGGGAAAAGCTTTAGATGGAAATCAAACCATTTCGAAACGACCAAACCTATATGTACAGTCCTTAAAGTGGAAACAACCGACAAACAGGATACCGACAGAATGACTGTAGCTGAATTCCCTACCACATTCTCACAGTTTAAGGAAGGAAGTCGACTAATCAATGAAGCCAAAGCACCATAATGGCTAGATGCTAAAGTCAAAACTAGAGAACTCGACATCTCAAATGACGATCGACCAAAAATGGCAAAGATTGGTGACTACTGGGGGTGAAGAGTAGACCACAGAGATAGTGAACTTATTAAAAGAGTTCCAATATGTATTTGCTATAGATTATGAAGACCTCAAAGGCTTAGTCCACGAAATGGGAGAAATGAAGATTGACACTAAACCTGATGTTCGACCTGTGAAGAAAAGGCCATATAAGCTAGCTCACAAATACAAAGAGATAGTCAAAAAGGAAATTGATAACATGCTTGCAGCAGGAATCATCTATCCTATTGACCAATTAGAATGGGCAAGTCCAATGGTCGTACAATCTAAGAAACATGATCCGACCAAACTAAGAATTTGTGTTGACTTTAGAGAACTAAATAAAGTGACATTGACAGACCCATTTCCAACTCCTTATGCATATGAAATATTAAACGAGGTTGCAGGACATGAATGCTACTCATTTATAGATGGATTCTCAGGTTATAACCAAGTTCCAATAGCTAAAGAAGACCAGGCATATCAGAATGACTACTAAGATCAGACAGGAAGAATTTTGTACCTCCCTGTTTCTTCGGGACGAAGAAACGTTTTGTTCATGGGGGAGATGTTGGAGGCACAAGTTGATAAGTCAACTTGAACGATAGTCGACTTAGTCGATCAACCAAATAAGTCGATCAGCCGACTAAGTCGGTCGACCGACTAAACTAGAGATTAGGTCGGCCACCTAAGGTCATGTCGGTTCACCGAACCGATAGGTAGTTATTTTGTAACTATTTTGTAATCATATATATTAGGCTGTTGAGCCAGATGAGAACTCGGTTAATTTATTTGTAGTGTATGGACCCATTCATGTTAATATAATCTGTTAATTCACCTACTTGTTCATATCTCTTGTCTCTGTTATGTATGTATGTTTTGGTATGTAGTATTGGTAACCTTATGTGATCTATGAGATTACAACACATAGTTACTAGACTCATGGATAAAACCTGACTCAACATCCAAACAAGTAATTTGAATTTCCAACAAGTCAAACTTTCCAACTCAGGTTTAATCCATCAGCATTTGCAGGTCATTGACCAGGTCAACGAGTTTTTCCCAAGTTTGATGGGTGTTTTAAAAATAGTTTTTGTACTAGCCAAGAATTTACTGAGCTAAGTTAAACACTTTCCTTTTATCCCACACCAAGTTTTTCACTGAGCTGAGTTGGGTACTTATGGTCGGATGGATGCATTTCAAGTTTTAGAAATTCCATTCTTATAAGATTCTATAATCTGATCTCTACTTGTTAGCTTTTAAAAATGAATAAGAACATTTACATGAGATCTTCAGAAGTAAAGGGTAGGCTCCGTAATTTCCATTCTTAAGTACAATACTTTTATAAAAGAGTTATCAGCACAGAAAAGTTAAAATATGCTGAAATAAACTGGGCTTCTTATGGTTGTGTTGCTTCTGGAAGTGTACCTACATGGATAATACTGGAATGGATTTGAAGGATGGTATGACCATGGTCGTTGGCATTTAATGTTGACAGATCCCTTCTTGTTGATTTCAATTATGCTAACATGCTTATCCCTTTTGGTCCGCTAATATGCTACCTGAGCATAGAACAATAACAGAGTACTCTAGGAGAGTGAATGATGCATAATCTTTGAATTGCTGGCCTGGGTTGTGATTCAATCATGGAATTTATGTATATTAAGGAGCACCATCAAAGATGTTTGTTTGGTGTGATGATTTTTCTGGTGATGAAAGGTCTTACTTAGTAGAGCTCTGCTCAAATAAGGTCTTGAAAGGTCTTACCTGATCACTGTTTAGGCAGATAAACTCCTGGTCTTGTCTTATCTAAGCTCTGGTAGGTAAGCTCCTAAAAGGTATTGTTAACAGAGCTCTGAATACGCAAGATTCTGCAAATTTTATCTGATGGAGCTCTGTATAACTAAGGTCTTGAAAGTCTTATTTGACTGAGCTCTGTTCAGGGAACATTTTGAAAGGTATTGTTTGAGTGAGGCTGCTTAGGCTCGGTTTCAAAAGGTATAACCTAACTGAGCTTTGCATAAGCTTTTGAAAGATCTACTCTGTTCTCAGATGGATTCTGAATGGTCTTACCTGATTGAGTTCTGTATAAGGTAAGGAAAGACCCATACACACAAATTCTGCATTTGATGGCCCAAATGCAGAGAAAGTGATGATTCTCCATGTAAGTGACATTCTTTGTATAAGAATACTAGTCATCTTTTGCATAATTGAAAAAGTTCTTACCAGACAAAGGGGATCTCAACCCACATGATTACTTAATAATTCTCCCAAGTGATTTTGTAAGCTAATACTCCATGGTTAGTATAACCTTGCAAAATAAGTTTCCTGGGATAAATAATAACAACTGTAATGAATAAGGGGTAGACAAGGATGACTCAAAATAGCATCTTGAAACATGCTCAGGGTCATTTCCAAATAATGAACAATATATGGAGGAAGAAGTTGCATCTTCCATCTTGTCAACAGAGAAAGTCGTATTACCTTCCAGTTATTTAACGATAGTATGCTCAATTGCAACAGAGATATGATGTGATACAAACCCAACCTCTAGTCTCTGGCAATCTTTTCTTTTTTCTATGATATGCATTAGTATCCTAGTTTTTTCCTTTATTTGGGATTTAAACTTTCACAAATCCCACTTTTGAACAACCTAAGTTTCCGTTGATAATTTTCTGGAATTGTGGCAGATATTATATTTGCATTGATAAGAAGTGTATAAACTAGGATTATTTCTAAACTTGGACAGTTTCCTTTCTCTTTCACTCGAAAATGAGTGAAAAATGAACCTTATCTATGAATATTTTTTGGAATTTGCTTTGGATGTTTTAACTCTATTTTTTCTTTATATTTATCTAAAGATTTATTTAGTGAGGAAACTTTATAGGTAAATAGGCGTAACCTGTTGATTTTCATGAAGCAACTTTTGTTTCAAATGATATATCATTGACAGCCTTTCAAGCACAAAATTTTTAATTGACGAGGTTTGTTTTTGCAGACAATTAAGATGACTTGATCTGAATGAAGATGATATCACCGATGGTGGAGTTGATTGGTTGAGTTGCTTTCCAGAAACAACTACCACATTAGAATGCCTAAGTTTTGAATGTTTAGAGTGCCCAATAAATATTGATGCACTTGAAAGATTGGTGGCATCACTTTATTTTTGTAGTATTTTGGTGACCAAGTGGTGTTTTTGTGTATTAGGTCACTATCTACATGGTATTTAGACTTGAAATATTGTTGTGTATTGGGTCACTATCTATATGGTATTTAGACTTGCAATTTTGTTGTATATTGGGTTAGTATCTTCATGGTATTTAGACTTGAAATTTTGTGATTCTTCTATTTTAAAGAACGAATTTACCACTACAATTTTGTACCCTACTTTGTAGTATTAGTAGAAAAAAGTGTTTAACTACGAGAAAATGTTATATTATTTAAAAACCAACACTAGAATAAAATAATAATATTTTTACATTTTATCTCTAAGTATGCTAGAACTTAGTATTAGTAATATACAAGTAGTTGTGATGATTCACTAATTAACTAGGATTTTATTTAGAACATGTTCTACTTTGAGTGTACATGACAAATATGAAGTGAGTACATAGTCATCTTGGAAATTTTAATAAGTCAAATGTCAATCAATTTGCTAAGTTTTTATGATATGTGAATTGTAAATATTCTACTATTTTTAAATTTATTGATAGAAATATTTGTGTGCCCTCCTTTCTGGATCATTCTATGATGAACTTGAAGGGTATTTTGATAAAAAATGACTTAGTAACAATGGAACCATAATGAAAGTGGTAAATGAAAGAGTAATTCCTCTTAACTTGAGAGAAATGGTGGGCATAATCAAGAAAAAAATTAGGGGCAAAATTTAGCCCACGAGCTATTTTTCAACCCTTTAAAAAAAGGGAAAATGTATGTACAAAAAACACAAGCATCTTCCCTTTGACTACAAGAGAATTGGAGGATTTTTCTTGTGGTTATTTTTCTCCTAAATGACAAAGAAAGAGTAGTGAGAAAACTTTGAATCCAAATGGTTGTTGCATGAAATCTATGTATAGGATAGTCCAAGATGACTTAATGGGTTCACTAAATACTTGTAGGTCATTATGCAATGTCATTATTCTAGGTCACTAAAATACAAGTTTGGATTCTGTTAAAGATGATATAATAGTGGCATTCAGGTAGGTGTTAAGACTAAGCTTATATGGACATAATTGGCTCGTCATTATGTCTAATAGTGGAACTCTTCCTCATGGAATCTTGAACTTAAATATTATTGGACATAATGAATTGTCTTCCTCATGGTAATAGAGAAATCCTCTCAAATAAATAAAAAGGAGATTACTAAATGTGAGGCACAATATGGTAAGGTTTAGTTCTTTCTCACCGTTGAACTTGAAAGAAAACCTATGCTACGATGATTTTTGTGGTTGAGTAGGATTACAATGTTACTAAAGTGGAGGAAAACACTTTTGGAGACATGTCGTAAGAGTTTCCATCTTAGGAGGTGAGGAAAATCCCAAAGAGGATAGAAATAATGATAAGGAACATAAAAACACTTTTAATGGTGAAGAAGTACGTACAAATGTTCAAGATGGAGGAAAATAAACTATACATTGAGATGTCAAATATAATTCTCTTATTGGTAAGTTTTGGTTTACCCTACTTTGTTGATATGTTGTGTTGGTCTCTTGTAAGGTAAAGTCTAGTCAAACTTATAGGAGATTGGTTGTTATGATTCAAACCATTTACAACTTGAAGAAAGTCCAACAAAACTTTCGTCGAGGGTAAATCCTTTTTTTATTCAATTGTTTCTTTTCATTCTCATGGAAAATAGGGAATCTTATTTCCATAATCCTTAAATTGTTAATCTTAAATTTTGAGGTTGCATTTTAAAAGCAAGGATATATTTAATATTGGTCTCCATATCTATTTGTTCGTAAAAAATTATTTTTTACCCAAATGAAGATAATAATGTATATTTAGATTCAATTTGCTTCTTTTGGTACACATTCTACAACTATGAATCTAAAAGTGGCCGCGATGCTTGGGATTTTTATTTCATTAAGTTTTACTAGCTACTTACAATATTCCCTTATGTAAATAGTAGTTTAGTGAGTACTTTACAAGTATCTTTGGAAATTTATCCCCTACTTAGCCCCAATGTGTACTTCTTTTCTAAACAAATTATAAATTTTTCCTTCAAACTTGTAGTCCTTTGTTATGGGTTGTATTGTTATAATCCTACAAGGAACATGATAAACTTAAGTTCATTCATCAATGCTCAACAATCAGTATCCAACAGAGAGAAACATTCACATCCCTCCAAGAAAATAAATGACTTAAAAACATATTAAAATCCTAACATCATGATTTATCCAACTATGTTAGCATAGGATGTTTTCTATATAAGAACATTTGCTTTAATTTGTAAATTCCTGAGATTAAAGCGTTTGGACAAGACCTTGGTAAACAATATTAATGAAATTTGAAATCTAGAAAGACTTGGAACTCTCTTTCCCACAAAACTAAAGGAAGATTCTTTAGGTTTCTTATTTCATATAAAATCCATGAGAGTGAGACTAAAAGAGAAAGTGAGCAAAAAAGAAGAAAGAAAAATACTAGTATTTATTCCGCTTCTAAGAGTGAAAGTGTAAGTGAACACGAAGATGCAAGAAACATAAAAAGGACAAAGACCAATATTTATTTTCACCCCAAGAGTGAAATTGAAAGTGACAGTGATGCAAGGAAAATTAAAAGGAAGAGAAGGTAGTAGAAGTCCTTTTCTTCAATGAAACACTTTAGTTGAGGCTATATTATTGAAGCTCAGGAATTGAAAGGAATGCTACAACTTCGTATTTTTTCTATTGTAGTTATAAAAATGATGTGTTCCTAGTTTAGAACTATTAATAGTGCTTCAAAGGAATCAATGATTCTTTGGTTAATTATTATTTTGTGTTGAAGCATATCCATATAGACCATTCATTTTTCCACATCTATTCAACAACTTAAATCAATATCTTATTCTTTCAATGAGTTCCAACTTACTCTTGGAGCGCAATTCTAATGAAATGGTTAGTTTGAAATTTGTACATTTAATGTTGGATTTCTAAAAATGGATTTTCTTTTTGTCGGATTTACTACATTATGCATTTGAATATATTTGAACACTTCAAAAACTCACACTTGCTATACAATTCTAGGTACCTCAAAATGAGCATACTGTGTGTAATTTTGAAGTTTTAATCATTTTTTGAAGTATATTGTCTAATGCTACAACTTACTATAAATTTAGAATCTTGAAGTTCCTCAATGTACATCACCAAGTCTACAACAACTCGATTTTAGTTCCCTTTTTGATCTTTTTACCTATCGGCGTATTATTGCACCTTCTTGGGGCAATTGCTATTGGTAGGATTATGATGTATAATTATGGTTTGAACCATAGAGAGATACGTGGAAATTTTTTTGGTGTTAACAGATTGCCCCATGATGTCTGAGGGCAAGAGCTTATCGTATGGTTGACAGACATGATAGGATTAAGGGAGAAATTGTGACAACGATGGAGAAATTGGAGAGGACCGTGGAGGAGTTGGAGGCTCCTCATTCGAACTGCAATGGATTTTGATTTGTATTACTTCTAAAAAATGGACGAGGTACATATAATCTCGGTCATATATATGGACGAGGTGGGCATACCATGCTTGTATCAATGTCTCAATATACAAATGGGGATTGAGGCTCAAACAATGGAAGTCGATCAAGATATATACCTGAAAGTACATAATGGTTGCCTCAATGGGAGGTTGGATACAAATACTGATATGAAGAACTGGTACATAGAAATAATGGCATTCTCTCAGAATGCAATATCATAACAACTAATGCGTTGTTGAATCTAAAGGTGCACACAACTGTATGGACTCAATGAGTGAGAGTCAAAATCTCTGAGGTGCAATAAACAACATATGATACTGGAGATATGCAAAAGCATCACAGTGAGGGGCTTCTGACCACTGTTGCCAACGGAGCCCAAAGATCACAAGGGACATGAAATTGTATGGGTCCCAAATAGACTCGTCAATGTGCTAGAGGTGGGTGACAACTAGGGTCTTCGACCAAATAATGAAGGAACTGCCATGTACGAATCTCA
The DNA here is from genome assembly GCA_001517045.1 of Pseudotsuga menziesii. NCBI lineage: Eukaryota > Viridiplantae > Streptophyta > Pinopsida > Pinales > Pinaceae > Pseudotsuga > Pseudotsuga menziesii. The sequence goes on from LPNX010708663.1 coordinate 712,741, forward strand.
ATGGTGCCATAATTTAGCTGAATTCGATCACGTGAGACACAAGCAACCCAAAAGGCACTCATGACTCATTTCAAGTGGTCCAAGGAACTCATCAATGAGGTGGATGAAACCAAGATACATAGACTTCTGGGTCTATCCTCTAGAATAGATGTGTTGATGTCGACAGAAGGAGACCTGCAACTACCAAGGAAATGAGGTTTCCTTGATAGAAGCATGAGGGGGACAACCAGAGATATGGAATAATAATGGGATTGAAACACTAAATGGGGAATAGGGGCAGGGGAGTACGGGGGACTCAAACTTCCTTTGTTTAGAGTATAACAACAGGCTTGACATGGCAGGAGATAACACTGTCTCATGGAGAGGGAATCATAGGTGTGGAACCGGGGGGGTGACTACAATGGAAGATACTTGGGGAAGTAACTCGACAAGTGATATCGAGGGGATCCAAGAGAGACTCATCGCAGAGTACCCTGAACAAAGGTGACCCAATGGGGGAAAGCTGCCATATTATGAGACTATATGCAATATGTGTGGGCACCTAAATGCGTTGTTTAGGCATTATTCATAGTTTAAGGAGCTCGAAGAAGGGATAGAAGTATGCTCAGTATGATACTATCTCATGGATTTTTGTCGAGCCCAAGATGGTAAATGCTCAATCGTGTTTTCATGTTTAGAGAATCTCAAAACATGAAGAAGACTCCACTTGGTCTCTTTTTCGTACAATAGTCTCCTAAGCTCAAAAAAAGATAAAAGTGTACAAATGAGAACTCTGCCAGCTGAAAGTTCCTTAGGTAGTCCAACCTGGCCGATAAAGGTGAGTAAACCTATACTGATTGGACAGTAATACTTTTAAGAGCATGAAAGAAACCAAGTTTGTTTGACCATCTTGTGTTTATGAAAGAGATGGAAAAGAGCTTAAATACAACCCTGGTCACAGTATGAAGGACAGAGATGCTTCACGCGATCCGTGGGAGATGATGCAACAGAATGCAGAAGCGGGTGATATTCGGATTTGCCACAGAGTTTGCCAAACAGAAATAAAAACACTGAGGTAGAATAGTTATTGATCGCCTAATTAAAAAGCATTGGGACTCAGTTTTCATTCGATGTTTCAGAGTCAACGGCATTCAGATTGTACAACGTGCAACATCGTCTCATGATATGAAATCCTTCCATTAAAATATGGATATTTTATCGAAATTTCTTGCAGTTGAATAATACGCACAAATTTTGACAACATATTTTATTTACATGGGGAATGTAGCAAACTGGGAAAAATAAAAAGCTTATTCAAATTTCAACCTTGGCAACGTGCATATCTAAATCTCTGTGCCGTTTCTTTGTTAGGTGGTGGGATGGCAGATAAAAGCAAGCAACCACCGTTTCACGTGGACATGGAGCCGAATCAGATATATGTATATTTAGGTATCTGTATTCATTCTTCCCCTTCCCCCTGAGCATGTGGCCAGAAACCAAGTCAAAGGAGAGAGTTACTGATATTTTTTTGAGTCAATGTCAATGGCCTAAAATAATTTGTTATAAAAAGAGGGAACGTGGAGCGCACCTTGAACGCATGAAGTTGTCCCAAAATCGGCAACTGGTTGGCGTCGTCTTTCTCTGTGAAATAAGCAATTTTGTCGTACGCCACAAAAACAGAAAAGTCCAGAATAGAATAATTAGTTCAAGGAGCTCAGAAAATCACCATTAATCACGTGTAAGGCTTAGGATCACTAATCTGACTATACATAACAACAACAACAACAACCAAACGCCAAATAATCAAAGTACAATGTTAAAATATTGTGAATATTGAAACTAACAATAATAACCACTGTAGCTTATATCTTATTCCTGGAGTGGCCATTTGTTGTAACTAAAAAAAATGTGGATGTTTGTAGTCTAGTTCTTGTCAGCGGTCTATGTTTGTTGTTTTCCTACTTTATAAGATAACGATAAAAATCAATCCATTTTACTACAATAAAGAAATAAAAATAAAACAAAATAATGATATAACATTAGCAAGGATATTGTAGTTGCCTTGGTGCATACCAGCTTCGCACGGGAGTTCGTCCAAAGCTGAGTAGGATAAAAAGACAACTAGAACGTCTTTTTTTAAGGCGGGTTTTTGATACAATTGGTCAAATTTGTTTTGCAAAATTGTTATTTTCATAATTTTGGAATTCCAGTTATTGTATGTAACTTTTTTGGCCTATATCCTCGATTTTAAGACCATCTAGATCTCTGAAATTGTGATTTAAACACTCTAAATTGTAATTTCGATAAGAATTGGTGTGTCTGATTCTAGCAGGCTAGGGGCGTTTTGGTTAGTGCTTATACTGCTCTGCGCAAGGCATGGTAAGTTGAACCCAAGAGGGTTTGAGAACTTGAGATGTTGGCATGCGAGTGGCTAAGGGGTTGGGCACCCACATAAAGCAGCACCATACTGGGGCAAGCAGGCAATAACGATCGAGCTTTGACGAGATGGCAAGTGGGTGCACCAGCATGACTTGGGAACATGGTTGATGGAGTACGCCAAAGGCAAGTGTGCGGGCGCCAGCTGACAGGCTTGGTTGAGCACGTCGCCAACAGGTTTGTGGGGCACGTGCCCAAGGAACACGGTTGGCGAGCATGGTGGAAGGGCACATGGACTAGAAAGGTGGGTGCATGACCACATGATACGGACGGGTGCATGCCAAGGACTTAACACGTGGGAGTGGGTAGCCACAAGGGTGGAGCCCTTGGGCGCCCAGGCCACTGACACATGATATAAGTAAGGTGCGAGGCACCCAAGTGAAGAGCCATTCATCCAAGGAGTGGAAGAGAAGTCCAATATTCCAAGTAGAAGGCGACCAAGGGGCGACAATTGGTTAGGGTGTAGGCCATAGGGGTGCGCCTTGCATGCCTTGGGATTCAATCTTGGGAGGAAGCTTGGCAAAGTTTTGGTCGAGATGCAGAGGCTGTGGTAGGTAGGTTTGCAGTGATAATAGAGATGATCAAGACAAAGTAGCTAGAATTTTGGGGTTTCTCTTGGGAGTCAACCAGCTTGGGAACTCCTGCGGATGGGTTAGCCTCTAGGCTCTCTCCGAACTATTGTACTCTTGTACATATTATATAAGACATTAGGCACACTCGATTTTGGGGTGCCACCACTTCTATTCTTGTTTCTCTTGAATTGGCTAAGTGTTGAACATGATTGTGAGATGTTAATGCTTAACAAGAAAATTGGATAAGTAAACAAGCAACACAAGTAACATAAGCATAAGTGTAATGTGTTATCCATAGGTTTAGGCGTATTCTTTCAGACACCAGCCAAGTTGGTCTCTCCCTTAGCAAGGATCTAGGAAGTGTCACACGGGACATTGGGGGTTGATTTGACCGGGGTCGGTTATCCCTGTGACAGGTGATATCAAAGTAAGAAACAATTGGGCTCTTCACCAAGACGTATTGTAGAAGAGTTGTGATGGAAGTTGGGGCACACTTGTAGGTTGGTGGGAGGCAGCGTTGTGCAATGTAGTGCACCCAACAAGGCACAGGGTGCCCATAGTGTTTAATGGTTAAGAAGAAGTGTTCCTAGGAGTGGCGCTCGACAACCAGACATGAAGGGTGAAGTGATCCTAGTTGATGGAAGTGGGTGTTCAAGAGAAGGAGTGCCCAAATGCAACAAAAGGGGCACTCAGTAGAGGTGCACATGTGAAGTAGAAGTGCTTGGAAAAGACGTGCCCAAAGAGCAACATAGGTTGCTGAAAATGGTGTGAAGTTTGCTAGACTGGTGGAAGCTTGCAACAACATGGGAAAAGTGCTAGGAAGTGCACCTCAGGCAGGAGGTGCGCCAAGAACTTGACAGTGGTGCCAAGAACTTGGCAAGACTTCAGCAGACAATTGAGTGAGATCACATTGACAAACATGGTAAGTGATTGTTGTAGATTTTAGTTGGCAGAATTGACGCTTGTTCATGCACGATGATCGCACTCAACAAGAGTTGTGACAATACTTGAACGACAGGGAAGATTCATGGAAAGCCTTAGTGGAAGCCACGAAAAGACCTTGGAACAATATGGTTGCAAGATGAGGCATGTGTTCCAAGAGCATGGAGTGAAGGTTGGCGAGTTGCGTATGCAAGGAAAAGAAGAGAAACGACGGTTTCAAGCGCTAACTATCCAATTAAAGGATTAGAAGGCACATAGAATAGGCTCACTTCGCATTGTGGACGACACCTAGAATAAGATGCAGGAGCAACCCATGTCATCTACAAGGCCAAGTAAGAAGTCAAGATGTTACCTTTGCAACGGAGACCACTTCCCGAAGACTTGCCTAATGAATGCAGAGTTGGTGGAAAATTTGGGAGCAACCCAAAGTGATCCAGATGGATATAGGTGGCCACCCACCTATTCCACTAGATCAAAACAATTTTCTTATAATTCTCTCTTGGTTTTCAAGTCTTGAACTTTCGGGGCTATTTTGAGGCCCTAAAAGATGTTTTTTGGTCCCGTAGCAGCAACCTAAAATAAAATAGTCTATTTTACTTTGGGTTCTATCCATTATTGTACTTCTCATATAGATATTTCCAACGGACTATTGAGCACTCTAAATAGAGATCGTATGCAAAAGTTATGACCCCAAGAAGTTGGTTGTTTAACTAGGTTTGCAGTGACAATAGAGACGATCAAGACAAAGTAGCCAGAATTTTGGGGTTTCTCTTGGGAGTCAGCTAACTTGGACACTCCTGTGGTTGGGTTAGCCGATAGGCTCTCTCCGAACTATTGTGCTCTTGCACATATTATATAAGACGCCAGGAACACTCGGTTTTGAGGTGCCACCACTTCTATTCTTGTTTCTCTTGAATTGGCTAAGTGTTGAACATGATTGTGAGATGTTAATGCTTAACAAGAAAATTGGCTAAGAAAAGAAGAAACACAAGCAACATAAGCATAAGTGTAAAGTGTTATCCACAGGTTTAGGCGTAGTTTGTCGGACACCTAACGAGTTGGTCTCTCTATTAGCAAGGACCTGGGAAGTGTCACACTGGAAATTGGGGGTCAATTCGACTGGCGCTAGTTATCCCAGTGAAAGGTGGTATCAAAGAAAGAAACAATTGGGCTCTTCATCGAGATATGTCGTAGAAGAGTTGAGATGGAAGTTGGGACACACTTGTAGGTTGGTGGGAGAAAGCGTTGTGTAATAGTGTGCCTAGCAAGGCACAGGTTGCCCAGTGTTTGATGGTTCATAAGAAGTGTTCCTGGGATTGGTGATCGATAGCCATACGTGAAGGATGAAGTGATCATAGTTGATGAAAATGGGTGTTCAAGAGAAGGAGTGCCCAGATGCAAAAAAATGGGCACTCAGTAGAGGTGCACATGTGAAGTAGAAGCGCTTGGCAAAGAAGTGCCCAGAGTGCGACATAGGTTGCTGAAAATGGTGTGAAGTTTGCTAGACTAGTGGAAGCTTGCAGCAACATGGGAAAAGTTCCAGGAAGTGTGCCTTAGGAAGGAGGTGTGCCCAGAACTTGAAAGTGGTGCCCAGACCTTGGCAAGACTTCAACAGACAATTGAGTGAGATCAAATTGACAAACTTGGTAAGTGATTGTTGTGAATTTGACAATGAATCTGGTAGTAAAGACATTCTTGTAACACTAGTGAAAGTTGGGATTTGGTACATAACGCTGGACTTGGAAGTAGCTCCATTGGATGATCATTCAATGGTCTTGGGGTAGGACTCCTTGAAGTTGGTTAATGAAGTTTTGGTTTTGTTTATGAGTTGTTTGGTGTTCTTGGGTGAGACTGAGACTTGGAGTGTGACAATTATGCCAATAATGAAGTTGATACATATGCCAAAAATGTCATCCATGAGGTTGGATGAGAGAAATGACATGCTTGCGAATAGACTTTGTGGCACCACATGGTAGTAGGAAGTATTGGTGGGTGTTAAGAACAGAGGTGAAACAGAGACAATTGATCACTTAGATGAGAAGTTGGAATAGTTGGAGTTCTTTGTAGATTTAATTGTGAAGAATATCGAACAATCACACATTTTGGTAGACCATCTGCATCACATTGGAGACAAGACTGGGATTGCACCAACAGTAGAAGAAAAGATCACAGAAGTGGGCACTCCTGATGACACAACATAAAAACCAAGTGACAACAGTCTAGATCAAGTAGCCTAAGAGGTGGGTTCACTTAGGCAAGATGAGAAAATTCTTGACGATGACCATTGTGAGGAGGCATTTGACCAACAATGTGAACAATGGGTAGGAGATGTGAAATATGTCAAGGTGATAGAGGTGCCATCAGGTGGTGCAATGGTAGATAAATGTGACAGTGAAAGTGAGGATTTCCTGACACGTGATGCAACAGATATCGTGGCATTTTGCATACATGCTATTGAGATCCTAGAGTCTGGCTAATGTAGGAAAAGTTGACAGAAGTAGGTTGTAAACCGTGTGATACGAAAGAAGTCCTATCTCACATGGAAATGAAGTCTCACTTGCGGGAAAGTTGGATGAAGGGGACACCAAGAAGGCGGAGGCCATTTTGGGCACCCTTTAATAGTGTGGCGACCAATAGGATGAGCATCTTGTCTTAAAGAGCTTGCAACACCACGAGGGGTATGTGGGAAAGACTCAGATGCGTTTCAAAGGGATTATTAAAGGAGCAAGACGACGAGCCAAGAGGATGCAACAACGTATTGAGATGGACGATGAGTCAAATCATGAGTTATACTTGTGGGAGTTCACTTTCTGAGCTTTAGAATTTGGGCTAATGCCAACCGAGCTAGAGGAGTTGGATTGCACTCCTTTGGAAAAGGAGAGAGTATTGGAGTACTTGCACAGATGGAACAAGTCAAATAGACAAGGCATTGAGAGATTCATAGGTGGTGGTCATGGGATCCACTTTCCTTATTTCCTAGGATGAAAGGTGAACAAGTCACCTCACTACCTTTGGCGCAAGTAGTGAGGTTGTAGGCACCTTGTGAAGGTTTCCTTAGAGAAAATTCATCTAGGTTGATGTGAAATCATGTGGACGGACCATGAAGTGGTGTCATAATTCAAAGTATAAAAGGTAGTTTGATGACATTTGGTAAAGGTGAGGATTTTTCCAAGGTTCAATAGATGGGCATGGAGTAGACCGAAAATGCAAGAGGGAAAATGATATTTTTGACTTGAGGAAGTTCGTTCTCATGGGGGTATCGTGTGATGGTTGGACTATCTACCCAACCAAGTGCGACACATTAGAGAGCTCAAAGAATAGAGGCATGAAATATTTGGATCAGTACCATGGAAGTAGTAGGTTAGGTAGATGTATTTTCCAAGAGAGGATTCTTGTGAATACTTAGTGCGGGGATGATGCCGACTAGTAGATATGATTTGATGGTGACTGTGGCAATGACAATTACAACAATTGGTTTCTGAGTGGAGGTGGTATTTTGGAGACGTTGATGAGGATGACAACTACTTGAGCCGGGGAAGGATGTAACGAACTTGGTGCGGAGGTACCTTGGCCAAGTCACTACACATGAACGAGCTTGGCCTGAGATCTCTCCCAAGACACCCAAGGCATTGAAAGCTAATGGAAATACAGTTTAAGAGCTAGAGATGTTGGTGTGTGAGTGGCTAAGGGGTTGGGAGCCAACATCGAGTAACACCACACCTAGGTAGATAGGAAACAATGAGAGCTTTGACGAGATGGCAAGTGAGTGCATCAACACGATTTTCAAAACATGGCGAATGGAGCACACCAAATGAAAGTGTGCGAGCACCATCGAAAATGATTGGGAGGAGCATGTCCTCAGTAGGCTTGTGGGGTGCGCACCTAAGGAACACAGATGATGACCATGGTGGAAGGGTCCATTGGCTGGAAAGGTGGGTGCATGACCACACGATGTAGATGGGTGCATGTCAGGGACTTAGTGTATGGGAGTGGGTAGCCATAAGGGTGGAGCCCTTGGGAGCCCATGTCACCAACACATAATATAATTAAGATATGAGGAATCCAACTGAAGAGGAATTTGTCCAAGTAGTGGAAGAGAATTCCAAGCTTCCAAGAAAAAGGTGACCGAGGGGCGACAACTGGTAAAGATGCAGGCCATAGGGGCACGCCTTGCATGCCTTGGGACTTAGTCTTGGAGAATATGATTGACAAATTTCTATGCAATAGGTAGAGGGTACAACACATAGGTATATGATGAAAAAAATATGATCAAGATGAAGTAGCTAGAAGTTTGGGGTTTTTCTCGGGAGTCATTTAGCTTGGGTGCTCCTGCCGATGGGTTATCCTGCAGACACCCTCTGAACTATTGTACTATTGTATCTATTGTAAGCTTGCAGATAATAATTATATAATAACTCATGCAATCCCGGTTTTGGGGTGAGACTACTTCTATTCTTGTGTCTCTTGAATTGACTAAGTGTTGAACATGACTGTGGGATGTAAATGCTTAACAAGTAAATTGACTAAGTAAATAAGTAACATAAGTAACATAAGCATAAGTGTAAAGTGTTATCCGTAGGTTTAGGCATAGTTTGTTGGAAACATGCCAAGATGGTCTCACCCTCGGTAAGGACCCAAGCAATACCATGCAAGAAAACGAGAGTGGGTTTGACTAGCGTGGTTATTCTCATGAAAAATATCCTCTTATATATGAGGTACAACTGCAAATGATCTTAAAATCTTCGAGACCTTTTTAACCTTTAAACTTTGCATGTGAACTTTATATGCCAATTAATCATAAACATGATTTAAAACTGAAATTAAAATGCTTAAACATACATACATAAGAAAATAAATAGTAAGCAAACCATGAAAATGATAGAAAAGAGCTGATAACGGAGTTCACCCTTCTCGGGCTATGTCTTCAGGCCACTTCCAATTGGAAGGTCGAAATTATTTAGTCTTTAAAGCTTATAATAATGGGTTTCTGGAACCACTTATGTTTTTTGTCAGTAATAAGCAAATACATCCATCACCACTGCGATCCTCTCGAAATTTCGAGAAAAATGAGTATAAACTTGACCAGGTTTGCATGAGTCCTCCTCTGGAATGCAAATAGCGAAACTATGCCTGCATAAAAGACAAAACAATACAGATTCCACCTCGAGATCTATGCCCATTAATGGACATACGGACCTCAAAAACTGTGCCAAAACTGCCTTGATATCTATGTAGAAACCGCCTCAAAGACTGTGCAAAAATGCCTTGGGAATCATGCCAAAACCACCTCGAGCATTGGAAAAAACCACCTTGGGAATCATGCTTTGTGCTTGCCTCGAAATCAGGGATCAAAATTGAAGCCATCATAGCCCTTCAAAGGTCTCTCAGCACGTCCCAGAAGCGTAGTTAAAAAAATGGTCATCGTAAAAAATGTTGATTTTTGTTTTTGACATTTGAATAAAAAATGCATAATTCAAATTAAAATTTCATTAAAAGGATTCTCCTACAAACTACCCATAAAACATTAATTTGGTTTCCAATGCTAGGTAGAAACTTATTGAGGCATTTGACTATATTTATCATCCTCGGGCCGAAGTACTATGGTCCTGGGAAGTGACCAAATGTAAACCCTACAAATGTAAGTCTAACCGAATAACTCTGCACTAGTGAGGGGGAAGCCATTTCAAATTTTATGGCCCATGTGTCCCGTGAATAGTACCAGCCCGTTACAATTGCTTTATTAAAGTAAAGAGAGACATACTCGAAATGAATTTTTTTGCTTATGAATTGACATAACTATTTTCTAATGGATGGTAGTGTTGATGTCAGCGTTCAAATTGTGTTCGTATCTAGTAAAGACAACGGGGTTGGGCCGATGACCAGGGACAATATTAATTGGCGTGCACTACTTTTCAATATCATGATTCCCCACCTTAATTGCCTCCATAAATTCTAATCCCAATTTCCTCCATCGTCCTCGACGGTATGACTTCCTCATTAAGTTATGTTGCGTCTGTAATTTTGGATGGTGTACCAATTAGCATATCACAGATGAATCGACAATTTTACTGAGTGAAATGGGTAGAGGTTATAGTAGGATCAGATTTAGATCAATATCTAGATGCATCACACCCAGGAATCTTGCGTAGCATTTCCTTGAGCTCAATAACCATAGCTCAGTTCTTCCATCCATGTGGTTTATGCTACTAGCATGTTCCAACTTCTTTCACAGGATACCTGTTACAATTTAGGGTATATAATAGTGTGTTCTTACGTTTTTACAACCCTCTCGAGCACATGGAGCAATTGAAGCATCCCAACCTGCATATTCAATTCCAGTTCAATAAAAAAATACAAATCAAGTATTGTATGGCAGTGATTGATTCATAACCCATTAAATCAAAGACAATCCTAGTATGAGTAGCAGTCTACCTTAAGCAATGACTAAATAATGTGGTTCGCCTGCCATAGGACCCAAAGCTAGCTTATTATGTAGTAATTAGAGTATATCCCATGAAATACCCAATAGGAGATATAGATAAAGACCGACTGGTTGAAGTATATAATAGATGGTAGTTTGGGCCATCTCTCTCTATCTGCTGCATGAGCTTGCAGAGTTGTGATCCTATAAATAAATAAAAAAGGTATAAATGGTGGCGCACAGAACAAAGGACTAGATGGAATAAGGTGGTGCATCTTTCCCTACAAATTTTAATGGCTTTTGGGCATGGATCATCACATATTTTATATCACCGGATGAGTACAATGTGTATGGATTTTTTGGGGGGTTTTCAAGTGGGGTTGCAATCTATGAGGGAAAGAGGTGGTATTTACTATACATGGTAGTCCAAAGCACCACCGCTCCTTGAGGTTTAATATAAAAGTTTAAATAGGAGATGGACTGGAGGGGTGATAACAACAATCAGTTCCCATTCTTCACCATTGAGATGATTCCATGAATCCCCAGGGATTTTTATTACTGGGTACAAATATGCTTGGCACTTTCTCTACTGATCTAGGGCAAACTGGGTGATAATTTTGTTAGCAGAAAATATCTTTAGGTGTACTGGTTTGGAAAGAAACAAAGATTCTTTAAAAATACGGCCATATGCAGTGATTTGTTTAGAAAATAAGAGGAAACCGCATTGGTGCTTTTTACGGCTCGACGTTTTGATCTCTCTCTGAGATCATCATCAGGAGTGCTTACTTAAGATAATCACGAGGTCAATGATCAGCTTATATATGGTTCGGATATATTGCAAAATAAGACAACCTAGCCAAACGAAAAATAAGAGAGAAGATAAAGATCAACATGACTAAGGATTGCTTAAATAGAGATCATGGCAAGAAACTTAGTGACACTTGGATTCCCCTCTTGCACTCACTCAAAAAGCACTCCTCGTAGAACCCCTAAGGCCCATTAAGGTTGTCTCCCCCTCTTTGTTTGTCTCCGTAGTCCACCCCTAACCTTAGATTCTTCTTTTCTCTTAAAAATTATTATACCTTAACACCTTTCATTCTTACCCTCCTGAAAAGAATACATCTAATTCTTAATAACAAAAAAAATTTAAGACAAAACTTTTTACAATTAAATATTCTATTAATAAGTATAATGTTAAAAATTAAATTATATTAGTGTTAATTATAAATCCTTCTAATAGTATAGTTATAAAAGTAAATTTATAATTCTAATAATTATATTTACTTTATTTAATCAATCAATTAGAATATAATATAATATTTTCAAAAATCTTAATAATTTTAAATTATAACATATTTTTAATTAAATATTCTATTAATTTCTTTTGAACATTATTCGTAATAATAGTTAGCACTATAAAATAAAATTTTCAAATAAATTATATAAACAAAATTAAAATATTGTCAAATTTTTTATCAATCTTAATGATAAACTAGTTAATTTAGGTATACATACTAAATAGTATATTGAAAATAAAACAAGAATAAAAGTAAAATTACAATTAAAAATAAAATAAAAAATTAGAAATTATATTATTTTTCAATGTAAAGAATTTTAATTAATCAATTATTAATAAATAAATAATACACTTAGATCGTTCATAATAATAATAATAATAATCTATTTTTAAGGTCACTGCCAAGCGAGACACCAAATTGGTGTATGAGACCCCCTTGTTCGTGGGACAAGGGACCCTCCTCTGCGCAGCGATTTAACTGCTAAAGACTACAGAGGTGTACATACACTACCCCCCTCTGGATTTGAACCCGTGACCTCCTAAGAGGAAACACATGCTCTTAACCATTAGGCCCACTCATGCTGTACCTAAACTCATTAAACCTAAACTCCTTTGAACACGTTGAAAGGTTTCCCAACCAGCCGACCAGCTTAAAGTTAACCTCACCCTTACTTAGAACCTGTATCCAAACCATATATAAGCGGATCATTGGCCTCCCGGTTATCTTGAGTAAGCACTCCTGATGATGATCTCAGAGAGAGATCAAAACGTCGAGCCGTAAAAAGCACCAATGTACTTTCCTCTTCTTTTCTAAAGATTCTTTAGTTGGGAATAAACTAATCATGGGTGCCAAAGATTTCTAAGCATGGATTCAAGGTAGATGCTTATCTCAGCTACAATTTTTATTTTGCTATTTGTGTTAATTCAATGTTTGAATGTTTGTGTAGATTTCTATTTCATAAATTTGTTTAGAGAAGTTGTTTCATCTAATTGTAGTGGATTTATTAATTTCTTTAATAGCATAAATTGATTGAAAATGCAATATTTTATTCAACACATTTTTTATATGAAATATGGAGTTAATTTATTGTTGTCAATTAATATGTAATTTTTTTTAAGCTTTTCATCATAGAAGAGCGACATACTCATATACCCTTCTAACTAAAATTGAGACCAGCCCTTCAAATTTGATCTCTGCTTGGAATTTGTACAAATGGGTATTTTCCCTGTCTCGACCTCTGTCCCAAAAACACGGTTGTTTTTTAGTGGTTTTTAGGTTGTTTTTGGGGCACAAGCAGGAGCGACGCGTCCATTTTGGTCCAAAACTCTACGTGTTAAGTCTTAAGCATAATACGCCGTGTCCCTTTATAACGTGTGTCGTTGGTGTGTTGGTGGAAAGTGATGGCAGTAGGGGTGGAGGTTGTGGGTTCAACCTCCCTGGACCTCTCCCCATGATATGATTTTTGATGGTTTCTAATGGTCCCACGTTAGAGGTTGGATATGGTTTGCGGTGGCGTTTGTTATGTCGCGTTGGATCCATATAATATGGTGCTAACTCATTTGATTTATTATTATTATTTTTTATTTTGTTAGGAACAAACATTACAACATTTTCTCATACATGGTTTTAAAACCATATGTAAGGCCCTCCTACAATAATGGGTTGTTTAGGAGGCCTTGCACATGGTCTTAAAACCATTTGCAAGGCCCTCCTAAACCATGTACAATAAAACCATGGGTTTTTTAGAGGCCTTTCACATGGTTCATGTGCAAGGCCCTCCAAAACCATGTATAGTAAAACCATGGGTTGTTTATAAGACATTACACATGTTTTAAAACCATATGCACATGGTTAAGGCCAACATTTTTTGCTGATAATTCAATTTGTTATTTTTTATTATTTTGTTAGGTAGGAACATTATGGATAATTAAATTTTTACTTTTTTTATTTTTTTGTTAGGTAGGAAGATTACAACATCTCCCCCATATTAGATTGTTTTTTTGGCCTACATTTATTTTGGCCTATAGTTAAAAAAAATATTTTTTATTAATAAAAGTAACGTTATGTAACGTTACAAGATCTCCCCCATACTAGGATGTATAGCGCCTCTCAGCGCAATCATTATTATTTTTTTCCGACACGGTTACAAACGATACTAACGTTACATCACGTTACAAGATCTCCCCCATTCTGGGCTGTAAAGCGCCTCTCGGCGCAATAACATAGAGTTTGACCTAGGTGTTGGCCCTCGAACCTATCCCTTTTTCCAAACCAATTTTAACTCAAACTTAAATACAACATCTGCCATATATAAGTTAAGGACCAACATGTGGAGTGCTTTTTCCAGACCAATTTTAACTCAAAGTTAAATAAACATCTACCATATACATGTTGAGTACCCTACCTGTGGAGTATTGGCTAGGTAGATTTGGTGGGATTTGAATGTCATGGTGTTGAATATAGTTGAATTGCCTATTTTTCATAAAAAAAAAATTATATTAACAATTTTCTCAAATAACTATTTTTTGGGTCAATTTTAACTAAAATTGCTGAAATTTCAGACCTTCATAACTTTTGTATCCGGAGGCTTTTTTGCGCAAAACAAGCGTCGTTGAAAAGATCTTGCCGAGCTCTTCTCCACTATAATATTTATTTTACATTTTGAAGACTTTAATTTTGATCAACTATGAGATGATCCTCCTAAATCAACAACCAAATATAATATCTTTCTTTTATGTATAGAGTTAAATCTTGTTGGATACTTGATACCACATAACCTCTAGCTAATACTAATAAAGGATATTTTGAGATACTAGAGAACGATGAAACTACCATATAATTGTTTTGTGCTTCTAAAACAAGATTAAAAACAAATATTTAACCATAATGTAAATATAAAGAGCTATAAAAAACAAAATGATTTAAGAAATATTTTGTGAATTAAAAATGATTTAAAATTATTAAATAATATTTTGGTTCTTTTCATTCCATTAAATAACATTAAATAATAATTAAATGACATTTTAATAATTTTAACTTTATTTAATAAAAAAACAATAACACAAATGCCATTAGAGGTGTTCTTATCTATGATTAAATTAAATGTATATACTGTACATCAAAATCATTTGAAAGAATTTGTTCATAGTGTTAATGGGCTCATTACACTTCGTAGACATCAAAGAAGTTGTACCATAATAATTTTGATTATAAGTGTGAATTTTAATAAACTTAAGTGTAATTCTACGAAGAGATAAGATCTATATAATTGTGATTAGAGCTAACATGTTTTTATTCAAACTTTGGGGCAATGCATCACTTTATGCTTACTAGTTTATTAGGTATAACATTCACAATTGTGAAATGCATTTTTTGGTTTTTTTTGAGTTTTTTTTGGAAAAAAACCAATGGGTTAAAATCCCCTAGGTGAGATACACTAGTCTATACCAATTAGTTTAATAGTGATGCCATTCAAAAATGTAGGAAAGTATCCCTTGGATTTCCTTACAAGGGTTTTCCTAGGAAAATGTGTGTGTATGTGCTCTGATACCAAACTCGGCGCTAAGATCTACAGCCCCTCAACACCAGTTTGCTCACTAATTATTTCACACAACTCTTTATGCAATACACGACTTATCCATGAAATAAACACAATACACAGGACGATGATAATGATTATTATAGTGGTAAGGTAAATATACATCACAGAGTACTTCACAATCAGATTACAGACTCTTATCGCAGATAGCCTTCGGACGGCGAAGGTCGGCACTGCATACACACCAAACCTATATCAGGTTTCTGATGAGATCTTATACCTTAATGGCAAGTCTCAGAGCATACTTCCATGATTTACAGACGCATACTATAACTGATTACAGACTCTATAAAAAATGTCTTTTAAACAATTCTGATGCGTTCATTTAGCACGAAGCCATGACGCAGAGCATACTAAGCCTTCAAGACTTACAGACTCTGACTTAAGAAGTCGAGCGGACTACTTTCTCAAGACTCCAGACACTTCAGTTGCAGAGCTCACTACTAGCTCAATGCGACTCACTCACAAATGACTCAATGACCCCATGCCTTTCAAATGAGCTCGGGGGTCTTATTTATACAAATTTTAGCCAGTCACCCGGTAACTAAGAACTGGCACTCAGCGGTCAAAAGTAGATCCGGTTACCAAAACCTACACTAAGAGGTCAAAACCGAATCATCCGGGGCGACAGGTGGGGACAACCACTGTCGTTATCTCGTCCCTTAACTGGCCAGAGGCATTACGGGGACCCGGAATATTCTGTCATGGCCGACAGCCTCTCGACAAGGTACAAAGTGGAGCATTAACTGGCCCATGTCAGTTTATTCCTAAACTATTACACTGTGGAGTTATTTCTGACCCACGGCGGGTGATGTCTTGGCAACCATGCTGGCCAACTTAGCCTTTTAGAGGGCCCACGACTGCTTCCGTTCAGTCATATGGATCACGCCCTTGGAGCCATTCTTCTTCAAAGTCGTCTGAGTCATAAGCATCATGACCAAACAGAACATCTTCGTCAAGATTCTCATATGACACAGGAGATGGAGGCGGATACAGGAACTGAGAGAAACATCTTTCAATATCTGAGCCTTTGAATAGTGGATTCGGCTCACACAGGAATTCACCTCTGAAAATTGATTTAACTTTATAGTCCAGTGGTATCTCTCTTGTTGTTACTCTGGACTCTATCTGATCACCAACGGGGGATCTTCTGATAAACTTCTGTTGAACATAGATCCGATTTCCAAGTGGTTCGTAGGTTCCTCCTTCATGGATGAGCTTGAATTTAAACCATTGGAAACTTTGGTGAGCAACTTCAAGATCGGCCTTCAGATGCAGTATGAAGTTAGCACGCCGATTTTCCCAGTTTGTTCTTGGACAGAAGGTATCCAAGAAGACATCCGTCCAACCAGACCAAGTCTGGTTATATGCGAGATCAGCAGGATCTGTGCAAATGATTATACTGCCATTCTCTCTGCAGTATTGGAGAATTAGGTTGTATGATGTCCAGGTGAGACGGCCATCACACAGATCAACATATTTTTCTCCATTCTTGTCCTCACCTATCCATAGCTCTCTGCATTCTGAAATCTTCGGGTATGCATTGGAAAAACTTAAGAATGCATCCTTCTCCCATCGCTCTAAGATTTGCAACTTACATGGCGATGTATGGATATTCTGCACTAAGGTGAGCTGCAGGAATATTCTGGCTTCATCAACTGAAGCAAACTCCAAAGAATCAATACGGACTTCTTTGGGGAAGGTATTGTCCCATGGCAGAATGAAAAATCCTTCTTTCTGTAAGAGCTCTTCCGGTGTCTTCGGCTTTTGAGCTCTTTCTTTCTCTTCCTGGACAATCTGCCAGGTGGTCTTTATGGCTTCATCTGCTTCTGGATCTTCAATGCTAAGCCTGGTGCGGACTTCTCTTCTTGTGGCTGCTTCTGACATTGGAGCTTTACCTTTTACAGGATCCCTTGGGGGATCTTGATCTTTATCATCTGCTCCTGATCTGTTTGCAGAAAACATCTTCAATTCCTTCGGCTGTGGCTGTGCAGATTCCCTGGTTAACATGTCATCCAAACAATTTAAATAGCCTGGCTTATAAACAATTTCATAATCAAATGAACTTAACCATGAAAACCATTTTAAAATACGGCTACTATTTTCAGCCATCAAACTTTCATTTTTGAAGATGCCTGGCATGATCTTCAAGTCTGTCCGGATGGTAAACTTCACGGGTTTGAGAAACAGCTTGAAGTGATTGACAGTCTTCTTAACAGCCAATATCTCTTTATGGCTTGACGGATAATTTAATTCCGCTCCTTTAAATGAACCGGATCCGTAGCCACAAACATTCTCTTTACTGTTAACGGCTTCTAACAATACACCACCCCATGTTGACGAAGAGGCGTCTGTCTCTATAATAAGCTGACCGTTACCGGTAGGTAGGGAAAGGGAAGGCAGTTCTTTAACCTTTTGCTTAATCTGCCTAACTGCTTTACTCATTTCAGCAGACCATTTAGGCGGGACTTTCCTTAACCGCTGCTGAAGAATCTTAATGTCTTCGGCCTGTCCTTTATAGAAGGGCCAAATGTAATTCAGAGATCCTAGAAATCTCTGCAACTGAGTCTTGTCCATAATTTCATCAGGAAACTTATCAAAACATGACAAGACATGGTTCTGGAGGATTACCTGTCCTTTCTGGATCTTGAAACCCAGAAACTCAATCTCGGTCTTACCGGTTTCCATCTTTGGCTCTGACAGGACTAATCCATGCTTATATACTAATTCATAAAATTTCTGCAGATGCTTGAGGTGTTCCTGCAGACTGTGAGAACAAATTAGTATATCATCTATATATACCAACGCCCAATGATAATCTCTGAAAATATCCTCCATGCGCTTCTGAAATTCGGAGGGAGCGTTGTTGATTCCAAATGGCAGCACTTTCCACTGATACTGTCCCCTTGGTAACAGGAATGCTGTCTTGAACCTATCTTCAGCTTTAATACCAATCTGATAAAAACCAGACTTCAAGTCGAACTTGCTGAAGATTACACAGCCATTAATCTTTTGCAGGAGGCTGGACTTATTTGGAAGAGGGTAGCGAATCTTCTGTAATACAGCATTAAGCGGCTTGAAATTAACTACTAACCGCGGCTTACCTCTCTTTTGCTCAGAGTGTTTGTTGACGACAAATGCTCTGCATGCCCATGGAATTTTTGCTGGCTCTATCAAACCTTTCTGCAAAAGTTCTTGGATTTTTGCATCACAGAACTTTACCTCTGACGGTGACATCAATGCGGCTGAGGCTTTCATTGGTCTGATCTTTCGGCTTGGATCATAAGGCAGCGAGACAAAATACTTTTCTCTTGTCCAAAATGCATTTGGACTGTCTGAGCAACAATCTCTTCGAACCTTCTCAGTTATTTCTGATAATGTCTTTTCACCATGCAATTCTGAGAAAGCTTTGCTATGTTTCATCTTCATGAGCTGAGCAGGGTTAGGTGACTGTACAACTGACGGCTCAAGTAATGGACATACAGGTGAACATCTAAAAGATAATGGCATCCTAACATACTTATTGTCGAATGTACAAATGAATATTTGCTTGCTATGGTTAAAGAAATATGGGCTAACTTGATGCAGAAAGTTAGATCCTAAGACAACGTCTTCACCCATATCATCCATTCTGTATATAGTTAATTTTCTATAGACCTGGTTGAACTTGACTAGGATTTCTGCTTTGGCTTGAAGACGGATGGGTGCTCCATTAATGGCAGTACCGCCATCAATAGTCTTTTCCCAGTAATAACTAGGAAGAGCTGAACCTCGAGCAAGGTTAACTTGACACCCTGAATCTATCATGCAAGAAAGTGTATAGGGATTATATTCACAAGGATGGAAAGAGACATGAATATACAACTTCGGACCTGAAAGCATAGACAGACTGATCATGTGCTGTTGAGGTGGAGGAGAAGGTGGAGGGGACTGTTCTGGCATTTCTTCTTCCTTCTCTTCTATGCATTCAGTGTTCAGTGCATTCTCATAGTGCCGACTGAGATCATCGTCCGATGATTGATCTCGTTCTAGCTGAATCACCTTGACTTCACCTTTTAATGCTTCTATCTTCTTGCAGAGTTCTCTGAGTTCTGTCTGCATATCTTTGATTTCTAACTTCAACTTAGCTTCTCGGCTCTTTCTGAAGCTTTGTCTTTCTTGATGCCCTTCTGGATAATTTCTATAGAGCTCAGCAGGGCTATATGAAACAGAGGCTTCATACTCAATCTTCTGCTTACCTTTGCTGTTACTTAACTGGTATAACAGCTGCTTCTTCTTTTCCTGAAGATAGTTGTGTTCTTGGAACTGATATGGTTCAAGCTCTGAAAGCCTGAGATCTAAGGTAGCTATTTGCTTCTCCAGTTCTTGCTGTTGAGAGGCAGAAGAAAACATATCAATGTTAAACATATTAATGCTGAAGTCAAAATCTGGTACCTGGAACCCCCCTAAATTTGCTTCGGATTCGGAATCAGAGGGACATGAAGAATAAGGAGCAAATTTATGAAGGTTAGGCTGGACAGAGATATCTGAATCACTCGCAGAGTCAGATTCAGAATCTGTCGGAAGATAGAGAACCTCGCCGGAAGGCGGTTTGTCTTCTGCTGGGCGTTCCCACCAGCGTGAGTCAAGATTATCACAGAAAGCTGCAAGTCTGGGCTTGCTCTTCTTCTTGGGACATTTTTTTGCCCAATGACCAGGTTTGCCACAGAAAAAACAATTCTTACCAGTTGCCTGGGAAGAACGGCGTTTAAGAAACTTTCTAGGCTTAGCAGGATGCTTAGCCTTCCTGGAGTATGCCTTCTGTTTTCTGGAAAACTGTAAGGGTTTGTCTTTATAATGATAACGCGGTTCACTTGTATAAAAACCCTTCTTTTTCTTTGAATGGCATTTACATCCAGACTGTAAATGTCCACGGTTGTGACTCCCACAACCCCATTCTGGCATCTGAGCGATTTGTTTACAGAAAGATGGCGTAAACATGTTCTGATGTCTTTTGAAGTCTTTATCTATTCTTTTTTCTAAGCAATGCTCTTGCCAGGTCTCCATAATGTATGCATGAAGCTGTGTAATGGAAATACCATGGTAGGTAAAATGACGATCTTTCATGAATTTCTCCACTGCATCTAGTACATGACCAGGGAAGCTTCATAGATAGTGCTTCAAATAAGCAGGATAATTAGCTTTTCCAGCATAGATTAGCAATTTCTGCATATAACAAAAATACTGTTGTGCCTGTGATAAATCGCATAATCTAGCAGTCATGAATAATGAAGCATAATGATCAGGTTCGACATCATTGTCTTCACCATAAAACTCCTTGGTAAGAGCTTTCAATATTTGCTGGTCTGCGTCTCGGGATCTTAACATATTATCTTTTGCCTCCTGAGGCAAATGTTTCCACCATTTTGCTGCAAGGCCTGACATGCCTGCTACAATATGATTAGCCAAATATAAACCTGTTAAGGTTCCATCTCTGGTGCGCTGGGCTATGGTCCAGTTCTGAAGTAAATTAAGGGCGGCCTTAATTTCTTCTCTACTTTGACAACCTATGTTCAAGACCGGATGGTCTGGCATCTGTGATATCAGGTTGTTCATTGAAGTAACACCAAAATTGGTGTAGAACTTCGGGCCAGAGGATGCTGTTGGCATTGATGTATCCATTTCAGGAAGTGGACTTTCTATATTTTCTGGTTCATTTTTTATAAGAGCATGACCAGAAGGCTGACCGGAATACATCTGCAAATCATAGTATTTCTTTTCTAATGCAGGTGGAAGGTTCTGAATGACTTCTACCCAATCACGCAGGTTCTTCAATTCAACTTCAGATTTCCCAAAATCAAAATCTGGTTTTTTGGGATCTCTTTCTGGGATATGGAACATCCCAAAGGAGAAAATCCGCTCGAGTTGAGGAGAGGCGGGTTTCTTTTTCTTCTCATATCCTTTTAACGCTAAGGATATGGCCATTTCACTGACTTCAGGGGCTTTCTTTTGTTTTAACCTATTGCTTGCAGCAATAAGTTCTTCAATCTTCTGAAGTCTTCTTTCTATTCTATCAGCAGCTTGACTGATAGCATTTTTTATCTCTTCAGAGTCTGATAGCAAATGATCTATCGGACCCAACTTAGCTTCTACTACAGCTATTTGGTCTTTCTCTTCAGTCATTGCACTACGCAGCGTTTGAATATCTAGGGCAACCTCATCTAGATTCTTCACAGTCATTTTATGCTGCAGATTTCCCCAGTTAGCAAGCTTTACTTCATCGGAAACAGAATCTTCTGCTCCGGAGGATTTAACAGGTAAAAACTCTTTTTTAACTTGCCCATCATTTGAGAACTGTCTGAAGGGAAGATCTGGAAGATTTCTACCTGGATGGTAGGACTTCTGGTTATGACTGTTTGTGGTCTCTACTGCGCTATTTTCTCTAGGCAGGTTAAATGTAAACATACCTAGGCTATGCTTTTTATTCTGCAAGTGCTGAAGTTTTTCTTTATTCTTTCTGCAGGCAGGGCAGTTTTGATGTTGGCCTCTATGTTCATTGTAGCCAAGTCCAGAATAGGATTGTTCAGAATGTACAGAAGCTGGTACACTATGAGAACTAGATACAGATGAAGATCTAGACAGAAATTTATTTACAGGAAGAAGATCTGGTTCTGGATATCTGAAAGAGTTCGAGCTTTGATCAAATTTCAAAGGCTTGGACATAAGAGATTTCTGAGCAGCCTCATAATTTCTCAGCTCTTTATACTTGATCTCCCATTGCTGGGGATACTTTATGGTAGTCCAGTCAAATGTGACAGGCTGAGTGTGTTTGGAATGGTCTTGTTCCACCACGCTGTGCAGGTGCGAACTTTGATGGACCTTTTTCTGAAGGGGAGGCATATTATCATTGCCAAACTGGATGCAAAATAAACTCTTTAACTGTATGATACGGGAACCAGTCATCATACTAAAGCCCCTGCACCCCCTGATCTCCTATTTAGGCCCCTCACTACGCAAATTTTGAAGATCTAGGGAAACCTCATCTAGATTCTTCGCAGTCATTTTATGCTGCAGATTTCCCCAGTTAGCAAGCTTTACTTCATCGGAAACAGACTCTTCTGCTCCAGAGGATTTAACAGGTAAAAACTCTTTTTTAACTTGCCCATCATTTGAGAACTGTCTGAAGGGAAGATCTGGAAGATTTCTACCAGGATGGTAGGACTTCTGGTTATGACTGTTTGTGGTCTCTACTACGCTATTTTCTCTAGGCAGGTTAAATGTAAACATACCTAGGCTATGCTTTTTATTCTGCAAGTGCTGAAGTTTTTCTTTATTCTTTCTGCAGGCAGGGCAGTTTTGATGTTGGCCTCTATGTTCATTGTAGCCAAGTCCAGAATAGGATTGTTCAGAATGTACAGAAGCTGGTACACTATGAGAACTAGATACAGATGAAGATCTAGACAGAAATTTATTTACAGGTGTTAGTTTTTCAACATTTAAGCTAGCATTATGATAAGATCTTTTCACTGAGAGAATAACAAGCACAGCAATCACATAAGCACATCACAAGAGACAAGAGAGACAAAGATTTTAGGAGGGGAAACAATAAATGGAGAAAACCCCTCAACTTCCTCTAAGATAGTATCACCACAAGATGTGATCCCAAAACAGTAAGATGACCTC
>LPNX010708695.1:5763-35763 GCA_001517045.1 Pseudotsuga menziesii
AGACCAACCATCACGCAAAATCGTGTAACCTGTAATCTCCCAAGATTTTTTAATGTCATCCAACCTATTTGTCACTCTTTCCTTTGTTTTTTTAAGAGAGTGGTCCTTAAGGCTTCGGATCCAGGAGGAACATACACCTTGCCAAAATCAGCAACCTTTTTAATTGCATTTTTAAAATATGTACTTCTTGCCACAAATAAAGGAATGGAACATGCATAAAACAATTCAGCAAGAGAATCATCAACTTTTTGTTTGTCTACAAGTTTCCAAAATGTATTTAATGTATTTTTTCCACTTCCGCCTAATGTTGTTAGGGTGGAACTTGAGCCACCAAATTTTTGAGGTGTGAGAAGCAATTTCAGGTGAAGAAGACACATCAATCTCCCTCTGAATTCTTTTCCTTTTGACTTCTTTTTTTCCCTTTTCTTCTTTTGATTTGTCATAATCTTGTTGCACTGCCACATTTTGTTCATCCGATATTGCTTTACATCCTTCCCCTCCACCTCCACTACCATTACTAACACCAAGAAGGTGATTCACTACCTGAGTTAAGGAACCACAAAACTTGTGCCCACATAGCACACATGTAACATATAATCCTTCCTTCTTGACATATTTCCAAGCCTTTGCTGAAGATTTATGGGGTGCTATTTTATCAAAGTTTCTGCATAACCAGTGGCCAAATATGTATTTAATGGATTATTTAACTGTTATAAATATGTTTAATTTCACAACTGTTTTAAATTAGAAGGATAAAATTTTAATTTTATAAGGTAAATGATAAATCTGATAACTGATCATTTTATAAGGTAAGTGATCATTTGTGCAGTGTCTAACAGCCTATAGACATTGCAAAAAGGATCTTAGTCTCCAATTCCATGCATTATGCAAGTTGTAAATCTATATAAAAAAAAAAATTTGCAACCTAGAAGTTGATCCTTTGAAGTCGGGTGTCCACTGTCTAGACGAGGATTGATCGGTTGTTATATGGACTATACCGGCTATCTGGAAGGATTGATTCAACAAAATATATTAGAAGGATCTTAGAAGGATTGATTCAATGACCTACAGACACTGCACAAAGGATATTAGAAGGATTGATTCAATAGTCGATCAAGTAGAAGTCGGGTTTCCACTATCTAGGCTGCATGTCCACAACTCCAAGTCTACAGTCAGCTAGTATTCAACTTCGTCGGTCGGGTGTCCCATTGAACAGTGAGCTGAGCACTGAGAATGAGCAATGAGAGTTTGTGATTGACACCCAGCAGTGGGAGTCTAGGAGACTCCGGTCCGGTCATGATTCAAAGCCTACATGCTAGCCGAACGAGCTACCGCAAACAAGCCTCTGTGCAAACGAACACAGCAAGTTGCCGTGAGCAGAGTTTTTATGACTCGTCCTCCCTTCGTCATCCGTTGAACACTAAATGCTTCAATGTTGAATCCTAAAACAATTTCATCCGTGTGAACACTTCGATCAAAGCAAACATTTACCAACGGCCTCCGTGACTCTGTAAACCTGACCGTGCAGAAGCTAAACTATTGATAAAACAACGCAAATAGCTGTGGAGAGACGCTTCTGGGGTTGCAATTTTAAAAATGATTTTTGATAAATTCATTGAATTTATGGACAATTTATTCACTTTCATGTTCACCGAACCTTTAAGTTCAAATTCGCGTTTTTGATCACCGAACTTCATCGAATAAAATCGGTAGAGGCATAAATTCGGCGATTTTCGAACTTGAAGTCAAAAAATCGAGGAACACTGTGACTTAGGGCCTGATAGTGTTGACAACACGCTCTCACCGCATTTTATTTTCCATATGAATATAATGCCTCAATGGAAGGAACCACACCATGAGGAGTCTTTGTCCCATGTGTCTACTCCAATCCAAGATTTAGCTCTTACACTGCAGGAGCTCCTCTGGATCCCACAACGTCGGCCTCAAGAGACTATGTAGCTTGATACTCAATTAAAATTGCTTGAATTTCTTGTGCAAATGAATGGAGAGAATGTTGATTCATGGATAAGCAGTCTGTCCACATACTTCAAGACCTACACTGAAGTAGGCAAAGATATGAAATTGCAAATCGCTAGTCTCCAATTGGAAGTAATTGCTCAAACATGGTGGAATACACACCTTGAAAAATACAAGATAGTCTTTGAGCTCAGAGATCCAGCTACAAAAGCCAATGCCACATTACTTCCTGGGAATACTTTTGTCATGCATTGCATGAACGATTCTAGCCTCCGGGTTACACACATGATCTACTCAATCTTTGGTTGCAGCTCCGATAACTTGCTTAACCAATCCGTCTAATGATAAATCGATATCTTCTGCAAATTGTGGCTTCAACACCACATCACAGATCCCAATGAGGTATTGATAGTGAAATTTAATTCTAGTTTATTGCTAACCATTCGTCATCAAGTGGATCTTTTTGACAGCTAATCCTTGGACAAGGCATTCCTTCGTGCCTTAGTAGTGGAACGTAAGGTGTTTCCTCGCATATGATCCTCCCAACCTCGAACAAGTTCCCCTAAAAAATATACAACACCGACTGCTACAACTCATGGACCTCAAGCTACCCTATCTTCATCCCATAATTCGCCCCAATGTCACTTTCACAAAACCAATTCACATGCCTCCTTTGATTGTTGGGTTGTTAAAAGTATGCGTACCAACAAAAACGTATTGTGTGAAGTTGCTTCATCAAACACTAGTCCCCTGTAGGAAATTGTCCCCCTCAATAATCCCACCACAAAAGATCCCTCACTCATCTTCATAACCTATGATGAACTGAGTGCCTCTAATGTCTCGTTATTTATTGGCCACTCTCACAATGGATAATGGTAGCCAAAAAAATTTGGTCTCCCAAAAATTAGTTAACCATCTGCAAATCCCTATGAATCCTCATCCAAATCTATACCAACTTAGTTGGGTACAAATGGGAGGCCCTCGTCTCACAGTGTATTGATGCTTTGAAATTGCCTTTTCCATAGGCCCATTCCACCACACTGTAATGTGTGATGTTTCCCCTCTCGACTACGCAGATTTATTGTTGGGAACTCCCTATCAATTAGATCGACATGCATTCTATCATGCCAAACCCCAGCAATATCATCTCCATCTCAAAGGGCTCACCTATGTTCTAGCTTCTCCAGCCCCTAAAATCCCACCATCATCAAAACAAGCGATGGTTAAACAAGTGAGTATTCATAACTATGTCTCTGTGTGCTTAGTCCATCCTGTTAAGCCAGATAATTTGACCAATTTGGCACCACCAGAAATGGATTGAGGTATTTGACCCTCCTACCGGATTCCATCCCTCTCATCTTATTGAGCACTCCATCGACCTCATCTTGGGTGCCTCTTTGTCTAATGCCCCCTCTTACCAATTGGCACCTCGCAAAGCAGAGGAAATTGGACGACAAATCTCCCAACTCTTAGAATCTGACCACATCCAACCATCCTCCTCACCCTGTGCTTCTCGTTCCTTCATTATTCCCAAGAAAAAAATCCCTCAATAACACCTTGTGGCTAATTATCGAGCCTTAAACAAAGCCACACAAAGCCACAGTTAAGAACTGATACCGGGGTGAATCCGCGGACCTGGGTAACACTTTTTGGCAAGTGCATTTCAGCAAAAACAGAAAAACATACCTCGGTCGAGGGCTTGTTAAACCCTCGACCGAGGTATTAATATCTCGACCGAGGTTTTATCAAGCCCTCGGTCGAAACCTTGGTATGAAACCTCGACTGAGGGTTTGTTAAACCCTCGGTCGAGGGCTTTACAAACCCTCGGTCGAGGTTTCGTTAAGACCTCAACCGAGGTATTTAAATACCTCGGTCGAGGGCTTAAGAAAATAGACTTAGCCCACATTCAAACAAATGAAAAATTTTATGTGCCTTGCAGAGGTGTACACCCTGCCATTCCTAGCACATAACTGAGTGGAGTTGATACCGATAAATTCACCAACGAATCATCTATCCATTGAGGTATCATACACGCATTTTGGCATTCATATGAAATTTATTTTTTAATTACTTCTAAAACTTATACTTAGAAAACCACACTGCAACTTCGAAGCAGCTCAAAGAAAAATACGTAGAGTTAAAAATACACAGCCAAAAAATTCTTTAAAATGTACACATCACATATCGATGTGTCCTCTTCAAAAGGGTATCTTTGGTTTTTCAATTTTTGAAAAAATAGAAAAAATAGCTTTACGTGGACAAATATGTGTTTAAAACGATGCTGAAATTGAATGTGGTCACTTTCGAAAAATAATAAATAATTGTATAATGCGAAAAAAATTAACAAAAAAATATGCACATCACACTGCATTTTATGTAGATCATGCTCATATATATATATTTTTTTAAATTATTAATGCAAGATTGAATTACTCTACGTGGACACGAGCCACTTATTAGCTTCTTCAAATTTTTAAGGTCACACAGTTCATTAAATGAAAAAATTCACACATTAAATGACATCGGAATATTTTAAAAAAAATATCACTATGAAGCCAACATAATATTCTACAATTTGTTTTTTTACTGCAAGTCGAAATTCACATGGAATATATGCGTTTTGAGGGCTTCTATCTAGCACATGAGTAAAAAATCAGGTTTTCATCGCCAAATTTGGCCAAAAAGTGTTACCCATCTTCATGGAATCACCCACCGCATGAGGACCTTTTATAAACGTTACAAGTGTTAGTTTTTATTAGATATTATTAGCTTAGTTAGGATCTTTATCTAAAAGAATAAAAAGTACAACAAGATGCATAAGATGTAAGATATACACAAGACACAAATATTTTCATCGAGGAAACCATAAAGAAGAAAACCCCACAAACTTCCTCGAAATAGTAAGATGATCAAACCCAATAATAAGAAGTATTCAACAACTATCTATCTCTCCTCCCTTGTCTCTCTTTCTCTCTCATGTGAACTTGAGAGTGTGAGTTGTGTATCAATGAGGGAGAATGCCTCCCTATTTATACCTTTCATGTGACTGACCAAATACATGACTGGGGCCGACTTGTCTCCCTAATAGGTGTTGACTTCTCCTAAAGAAACTCCAAATACACATTACATGATGTTACACTGGAGACTATTTCCCCAACTTATAGTAGAGATTGTACCTTAAGGTCTATACACAATTAAGACATCCGACAAGGAGGTAAACACATTTCCAATGGGGTTACCCCGCCATACAATGATAATATACATCAAAATATATTTCAAAGTTACAAATATATCAACACTCCCTCTTCAACTAGGAAGGTATTCTCTCTGTTTCACAATCATCAATACATATGGTCAACTCTTCATCACAAACTCACCATCACGAAGTCATAAATTCATCATCATAGCTGTTTCCATCATCATCTTAGTATCGATCATTAAATGGTACTATATGTCATCAGAAGTTTCTATAGATCCAACCCCCTTTCAAGTTGGGTGTAGGCCTAGTCCTCATCTAAGTCTTAATCACATATCGAACAATCCATCTTGTAGGAATTTTCCAGGACCTTCTTTACATTTCCATGACAATAATCTGCATCTCCTACCTTTATCTCATCATATCCATATCACCTCTTTTGTTCTGCACAAAACAAAACAAAGCACATAGAGCATCCATGGTCAACTTGTGTTCTACTAGGAAAAGAAAACCGCCTAGGTGCACCTCAAGTTCTTCATGACCTAATCATCTCAACATGGTAACAAAGACATCTATAGATATATATGTAAGGATTGATTACAACCAAACAACCTGTGTCCATGATCTTTTCCATTCAGATAACCTTTGGGGCATATTACATCTGAGTAGATTGTGTGCCATGTCAGGGCTCTTTTTACACTCATACAACCCATAAGACTTATTACATTTGAGTAACCTGCGTACCACTCCAAGGCTCACATTTACACTTGAATAGCCTGTCACGGGACTGATTACATCTAAGGATAACCAGAGAACTTCACAAAGACTGATTACATACGAGGAAAACCTACAGGACTGATTATGTCCGAGCATCCTGCTTCACTAGGATTTTTCCCGCTATGACAACCTCTCTCAATTCCCATGTGAGATATTATGCATCCGCTATTTCTAGCATAGAATCATATGAGGAATGATTACATCCAAGGATAACCTACAAGCTTCGTCAGGACTTATTACATCCAAGGATAACCTACAGGACTGATTACATCTGATAAACCTACTATCTTCTCTAGGATGTTACGCTTAGACAACCAGTATCTCTAGCTATGCTAGAACACATCACTCCCTCTTTCAAGGGGTCTCGATATGGATCACACCAATTATTTCTATGAATTACTCAAACTTCACTCTGGCTAGAGGATTTGTCAACACATCGTTTAGCTACTCACCCATTTCCGCGTACTAGAGCTTCACTTCTCTTCTATGCACCATATCCCTGATATAGTGGAATTTTATCTTGATGTGCTTAGACTTGTCATGGAACACATGGTTTTTCGACAGCTTCACGCAACTCTAATTGTCACAGAAGATACAAGTCTCACCCAACCGGAGATCAAATAAGTCATACAATAGCTTTCACAGCCACACTGCCTCAAAACTAGCCGAGAAAGTGTCAACATACTCTACCTCGGTTGTACTCAGTGCCACACATGATTGCTTCTTATTGAACCAAAAGATCAT
Organism: Pseudotsuga menziesii; assembly: GCA_001517045.1. Lineage (NCBI taxonomy): Eukaryota > Viridiplantae > Streptophyta > Pinopsida > Pinales > Pinaceae > Pseudotsuga > Pseudotsuga menziesii. The sequence continues at coordinate 12,458 of LPNX010708695.1, forward strand.
GCCATATCCCAAACTGAAGAGGAAACCCAAAGTCCACTTCCTGTCAGTGGTGATACCTGCCCAATCCAAATCAACATAACCATGTAGGTTAACATTCTGATTCAGATCATATTTAATCCCATAATCCACTATACCTTATAGGTACCTCAGTACACTCTTTGCATCTATCAGGTGAACATGTCTCCGATCCATCAGAAACTGACTGAGGGTGTTCACTAGAAAGCATATGTCTGTTCTCATCTTCATCAGATACATCAATGAGCCAATCATCTGACAAGACATCGTGGCATCAACCAACTCATATGAAGCATCACTCAAAAGATTCAATATAGATGTCATAGGCGTGGATATTGCCTTGCAGTCCAACATTTCAGATCTCTTCAGAATATCCAATGCATACTTTCCTTGACCAAGGAAGATCCCATCTTCACTCTACCACACCTCCATGCCTAAGAAGTAATGCATCATACCTATGTCTTCTATCTCAAACTCTGTAACAAGTCTTCTGCTTGCATCTTTAATGAATTCCTCTTCACCTATCAGAAACAAGTCATCAACATATAGCAGGAGCATCCCTCATCTTCTGTATTCATTCTTAAAGTAAAGGTTGGAATCCTCTTTACTCTTGGTAAAACCTAAGCTTATCAAAAATATATCCATCTTGTCGTAGCATGTCCTCAGTGCCTCTTTCAATCCATACAATGACTTCTTTAATTTGCATAGATGGTTCTTCCTGTCATTTGTCTCAAATCTCAGTGGTTAGTTCACGTACAATTCCTCCTCAACTACATCATTCAAGAAAGTTGTCTTGACATCCATCTGGTATATTTTCCACTTCATAATTGTTTCTAATGCAAGTATAGTCCTAATGGAAATGTACCTTTCCATGGGTGCAAATGTCTCCTCATAGTCTATGCCTTCTTTCTGTGAGTGTAACACCCTGGTTTTTTCCCTGTTTGCATTAAAAATGTATATGATGTATATATTGTAATTAATCATGGTGAGGAGCTAAAGGAAAAAGACCCACCATCAATTCAGCGTTTTATGTTTCATCGATTAAAATCGATGCCGATGGTATTTCACGCTAGCTAGGCACACTATAATTTGGATATCATGTACATATGCAATTTAATTAATACCCACAACTAGCTATGTCAATGCAACATTAAAGAGATGGGGGCATGATTTCCTAAGGATAAGCGGGGGGGGGATATTCAAACCTTTGAGCCAATGGGGAAAATCCAAATGTCAAAGGGATAACCCATCAAACTGTCAACCACCCATTTTTTCTTCTTGTGCCAATCATCTATTTCTGCCAGAAGTTGGTTGAGGTAGATATTGTATGGGAATGGGAAGAGTATGGGAAAATTTCAAATTGGGAAGAGCACCTAGTTTGGAAAACATGTTTTGACTTCTTGGGCAAGTAAAAAATAAAAAATGTATGCCCATTCTACCACGCATCCACGTTTTTGGAGCTCCTATGCATTCTCCATTCACGTTTTTGCAGTGTTCTTCATTTTTTCCATGGCTAGGAAGTGGTTTTGTTAATGTACAGTGGTTGGGATCTCTCCTGGGAATTTTTATGTTGTTACCACATTCCCATGCTTGGGAATTTCGTGCTTTCAATGTTGCACAACCAACGGGGTAACAAATCCATGAATTTAGGGACTGAACGAGCCATTTTTCGTTTTTCATCAATCCCAGAGCTTGTATTTTGTTGTGTATGCATCTTTTGTTTTGGTCTGAACCAGTTTGGAGTGGCATTGAGGAATAATTAGCTTGATACACCTATTGTGGAAAGGAACCTCACACACAAATCAAGAGGGGCTGGTTTTTCTTCTTTGCACACCCTAAATAGCATTGGAATGGAAGGCATATCTTGAGGAACTATGTAGCAGAGAAGGGGATGCTTCCATGTGTTGGGTGTGTAGGTGTTGGGAAATCCATGCTACATCTTGTGTAGGTGTCCATAGCTCTGTGGTTGAGCTCACTAGCTTAGCAATTCAACTATTCTACCTCTCTAGCAGCCTAATAAACCCAAATGTAGTTTTGGCTTGGCTATATTTTGATATGTCTTTGGCTATGTGTGGGCCTGCTAGTGTTCCCTTATTGTGGGAATCATGCCTAGCTCAAGGGTGGCATTGTTCCTGAGAGATTGATAGGCACACTGGCCTATGGTTGGGTGGAACGTTGTAATGACATAGCTAGTTGCAAGACAAGCTTCTTCATAAGATAAGTATCTCTTATGGATTCACCTCTGCAACTGTATTTGCTTGTTTATGAATTATGATGAACATGATTAATGTGTTGAAATAAATGTGTTTTATTTCACTGTAGATTGCATTAGGAATATGTAAATGTTTTATGTTCAATGCATTTTTATAATGTGTATGTTCATGGGGCTAGTTTCCCTGTTTAAATGATAGTAGCAGTGTCGTAGTCGCGTCCTCTCGGGTGGGAGGGGATGTGACAGTGACAAGCCTCATGCTGCGAACCTTGACTTGTATTTCTCAATGCTGCAATCTGCAGTATGGTTGATCTTATAGATCTATTTTGAAATCACGACATACTTCTTCTTCAGTCTCAGAACTATCTCCCTAACATCATTCTTCATGATTGACTGATATTCCTCGATCATAGCATCCTTCCATTATAAAAATGTTTTTAAGTAAAAAATTGTTTATTTTAATTATTAATGTTTTTATAAAAAAATTATAATTTATTTTTATAAAAGAATGTAAAAAAATGAGAAGAGGGGGAGTCGTGGTTATGAAGAGAGGAGGCTCTATTTTTCAAGGCCATGGTTTCAAAAATATTACAATGTTAGCATGACTATTTAGTTTAGAGGTTGATTTTAACATTTTTCTACAAATGAGAGTAATTGTTAAGTTCGTGCTTTCAAACAAGTTAAAATTTTGGCCTTTGAAAAAACCAACATGCTAACAACAACATTACTTTTCTATTCAAGGGTTGATTTTAAAGCTAGTTTTAATAACATTATGGAATTTGAAGGAAATGGTTTTACTTTTAACCTTGAAACAAAAAAGTGTGCTACTCATAGCATCACTTTTCATTTTGATAGTTGATTTAGGCGTTTTTTTACACAAAAATTTGGATTTTGGGGGCTAGAGTTCTCATTGTGAGTATATAGTTCTCATCAGATTCTATAATGTTTTAATCCCATTTTCAATCACATATGGCTCATTTTCCCTAGGTTTCTTTTGTGGAAAATATAGAAGGAATGCAACATGTGAATCTTCCAACATAAGAATACTGACACAAGAGGTATTTGGACCAAGGTGGAACACCAAATACAAGAGACAAGTTTAGCTAACCTTGCTTGGATGATCCATTGAGAAAACCATGCTTTGTTACGTTCACAAATGTATAGAAGTTTCAAGAGAAATTTATTCATCATAACAATGGCTTAGACTTTTATTTCAAATCGTAAATTATTAGTTCAAACAACAAATACTATTGTTTCAAATATGTAGATTGATGATATTTGTAAAGATCTAGGATCACCAAGGATCGTAAACGAATCTCCTAACTAAATAGACAAGAACTCTATTGATAGGAAAGATATGAGAAATACATGAAAGAACCTCAATCTATAGGATTAAGGAGGCCCAAGGATGGTTGACAGTGCCTATGTGAGCTTATAACTCACAAAGAATGGAAGCATTGAAAAACACAAACACCAACAGTCTATGTGAGCTTATAACTCACAAAGGATGGAAACATTGAAAAACGCCAACTCCAACACCAACACCCTCCCCTCCCTCTTTCTTAAGAAAAATGTAGAGAGAAAATAAAAGAAAACAAAGATGAGTCTTGGTAATGAGGTGTGATAATATAACCATGTACAAACTCTCATAAGCAGAGAAAATGAGAAAAACTCTCTCAAAAATAGAGATAAACGCCACTAATGAAAAAATGCATTGGAGTTGAAATTAAAGAGGATTTTACAATGATGCAGTGAATGGTAAGAGTATAAGACCCATGGAGACTAAAATATCCATCCAGAACTATGAAGAGAGACAAATAACCTCAACAAACATGGTTGAACTTTGAATAAGTGGAGAGGTTGTAGAGGGACAAAAATTTCAAACATGAACAACTACCACATGCCTTGCTCCAAAGAAATAGGTGTTGCTTAGGAACCGGTGAAAATATTTGAATAGAAGTGAACACCATCAACCATAAAACAAGTAATGAAGTATGTGGACACTAAAATATCCAAATAGGAAGTATGGTTGAAACTCTAAAGGCGACTAAGAAATCTCATGTCGTAAAAACCATAAAAGACAAATGTAGAAATCGAAGTAGCAAATTTTGAACTTCTAAGTATGGAATGCACATTCCAAACTGCTAAGGCAGCAAGATCTGAATGGACACCCCCAAAATAAACTAGTCCTATAGAACTGAGTCCCGACACAAAATCCCTAATTAGGTACTCATTTACAATCAAGAAAAGATCACATATCAAGTGTCCCTATGGATTTCAATCCATCTCGTTGGAGTGCATTGGGTTGCTAATCGCTCCAACTACCAAGTAAATATATGAATCAATGTAATGTGCAAGGTTCATTCTGAAAATGATTGATCTCAAAAAATCATTACATACCACCCCCTCCCCTCGACAATCTTGAACTAAGTGGAAAATATTATAGAAATGGATGCCACAACTGATGGAAAAAGTATGGAGTACAAGCTAAAGGTAAAAAAAAAGAAAAAAAGAAAAAAAACCTAAGCAAGAAACACTCCAAAATGGTGAGCTGTAAGACACTACAAAACAAGGTAGTACATGTAGACAAGTTCCTAGTGAAACTCCTAAAACTATCTATCTAAGTGACACATAATCCACTACTCAAAGGTGCAAAATGTGTTACCATAAATATTGGCAAGGGAATCAGTTGCACAACACATGATAAAGAAGATAGTGACAAGGGGCAAAGTGGATTGCGCTAGAGAAAGTTACCAACAAGCGTGGTCGGTTTGGTCGGAAGTAGTTAGAAGTATTGTCCAAGTAGTTATAAGTCACTTATGTGGACCATTTTGTAAAGGTGCAACCCTATAAATAGAATTAGGAGTAGAGCTAGTAGAGAATCAATTGATCTATTATCTGTTGAGATAAGTATTAAAGAGTCGATTCTATTCTAAGTATTTTGCTTGTATGCCACCTGCATATGTCTGTGGTTTTGGTCTGCAGCTTTCGACCAAGGATGTTTTGTGATCTTTTGAGGTTAATATGAGACTAATGTTGATTTTGAAACTCTTGTATTTTGTGATGTTAAATCTGTGATAGTGCGATCTGTGATATTTTCCATGTTTGGATGATGTGAAGTCTTAATGTGTTTATTGGGTTCCTGTATGTCAATTTCTTTGTTAAGTTGATCCAAATCATGATTTTTGTGATATTGGAAATTGCTACGAATAATGATAAGTATATTTAATCAATCATGTGTTAGAAATTCCCAGATCTATGAATTACATTACGACAGAGTAAGATTAAGTGTGCAAGTCCTCTTCCTTGTGCAGAAAAGTGGTTCTTGTAGCCCTCCTTCAAACATCTCGGGTGAGACTACATATGCTTCAAAGGTGTTGTTGGATAGGGTAAAGCCTGTGCGACCCAGTGTTCAGGGATATTGCGTCGAAGGGTGTGACAGTGAGTGAACCCCTGGCGACTGAAGTGTGTCAAGTACAACAAATAACTGTTATGGACAACAATCATCGATATGGATCTTAGAAAACAATTCCATGTTAGGTACCCATTTAGAATAAATGAATCACAATATATTAAATCAATTGATGAGAAAAAACAAATATCTCAAGGAATCGAATATAGGTGATGTGAAACCACTCATTGAACTTGATTATGAGTTTAATGCTCAAATCAGGATCATAAATCTTGTGAAGGATTCGTATTAATGATTTTCCCTAACAAATTCATTGCCCATTTCGGGCTTGGCCTCTCAACGAAAGCAATACATGTCAAACAAAGCTTGTGATTAGGAATACATATTGTAATTATACATTTAGTCACCAGGAGAATCCATTTCAAATATGTGTTTACTTTATTTTATAAGTTCTTGTTATTCTTTTATGTTTAATTAATTTGAGAAATATATAAATGTTCTTGATTTGTTATGTTAGTAGTAATCATTCAGGCATAGTTAATTCATTGATAGACATACAATGAATGTATTTTTGAAGTTATATAAATTGTAAGATGAATAATGCATACTTGTACGAAGGGATATGAAAGAGGTCAATATAATTATGTTATAATGCAGGATATAGCTAAAAACAAATTACTATGCAACTGAGTAAAAGATTTTGGAAATTTGCAAAAGAAGCATTTTCATATTCCAAGTATTGCCATAGATATTAGTAAATATTTATATTTTATTTTTAAATGATGAATTTAATATGGCGTAAATATTTTAGTTTCAAAAGGTGAATCATTCAAATGTAGATCGTTCAATTTCTTATTCAAAGGGGGTATTTAGGATTACCTTTGAAAAGCATCTGATCCTATTGTCAAAAGGTGTCTTCCTTCGGTTATGTGAATTCTACATGATGAGAAGTCGCCTCGAGAAACTATTGTCAATCAATAACTTGGAGAGGAGGAAATTCTTAATGCAGCCCTTAAGGGATTTTTTCAGTTCTCGGATCCACAACCTCCCTTGTGAACCATCTTTTTTGTGATGGGGCTTTTGTAAACCACAAGTAACATTTTTTTTCTATGTGTCTCATTGCATGGAAACGGTGACATGTGAAGGGGATCCCTTTGTAGTCCAAAAGTTATTTCCTAATAGGGTCACCCCATATAAGATTAATGTATTCTTGGAGATCTGTTCGAATGTTCAAAAAGACAAGAATTTGTTCTACCATTTTACTTCTTGTCTCCATAAAAGAAAGATCAAACTTCAGAAAGACTTCGAGCACACTACCCAAATCGCAAAGCAAGTTCAGGTTCCAAAATTCCCAGGGGAGTCCCGGAAGACAGAACCACACCGACATAGTGTCCATTCTCTCAAAATCCACATAAAAAGGATGAGTACATTTCTTTAGAAAAATAGGAACAACTCCATAGCTCCACTGTTTCGCAAGAATTTTCTCAACATCACTTACGTAGTTGAATATGAATCCGAACCACCCCTTTGTAAGGGAATCCATTTTCAATTCATATTTGACAAAACTTGACCAATTCTTCCTCACCCAAATTTCCATATCCTCTGACCTAGGGTTTTTCCAATGAATGTTCTCCATCATTGCAGAGTCCTCCATAGCCCCAACGTCCTCTATCGAAACGTTGACATCACATATGAGATTAAGAGGCCCACTAGTTGAGGATAGGCCCTTATTCTTGTTTTTTTCTCTAGGTATCTTTGATAAATCCCTGCTATCTGATTGAGTTTCTGCTTGTGGCTCTTTGTTGCTTCTTTCTGGTCCTGAATCAGGAGGTGTCCTTGGAAAATCCTCTAGCCGCAAAAAAGAAGAAATGAAACCCTCTTAACTAAAAGCGTCCCCTTATTCTAAAGCCAATAAATGAGGCAAGGCGGGTAGATTTGGACGAGATGTCAGCCATCCCAATTCCAACAGCTCTCAATTGTTAGAAAACAGGACCGCGAAGCAATAACAGATATACAGTTAAATCAATAAACAAGATGCAAAACAAATTAAAACATTACAGAGTGAAATAGATATAACATGGTTCACCCAAACGATGGGCTATGTCCAAAAAGAAATTTCCAGTCCTTTTATTACAGTCCAGAAAGATGAAGGGATACACCCTGCAACAAAACTGTTGCACTTCCTCTTCATGCTCTCACAGTTTCTCTTCTAATACAATACAATACCATACTTAGTCGTTTTACAATGCTTTCTTTTATAGGGGAAATACAATGGGAAAATTTTAGGGTTAACCCAATACCATGGGTCCGCAAAAATGTTGGACAACACACATCCCAAAAAAAATTCTCTAGGGCTCCACCCCTGAACCCACGTTTCTCGGGGGCACTGCCCCTGAACCCCTATATCTCGAGGGTGCTACCCCCAAACCCTCGTGTCTCGGGGGCATTGCCCCCGAACCCCAAGGTAGGGGGAATGAGTGTACAATACTCCTGGGTTACATTCACAACTGACTAATATCTCTAGATCTGGAATATTAGGCTCCACAACCAACACAAATCATTGTATAGAACCTGTTCAATAGGTGAAATACAGTTCCATAGTGGATCTAAGAAGGGTTCTATGTGAATGATTGTGGTGTCCACATAAACTGAAAAGGGCGCTCACACGAAGTTGGTTCCACTTTTTAGTGCCACTTTAGAAATCAAAAATGCATATCTGATCTGTAAATCTATAACTCATATGCGTTATTGTGGCTAGGTTCTGAAAACTCGAGCCAAAAATCAAGGCTAAGCTTAGTTAGCCAATATCGCATGTGTGATATATTGCACTTGTGTTTTTTGAGAGTTACAAATAGCAAGTGCAATATATCGCACTTGTTAATTGAAAAACAAAAAAAACAAAAAATAGAGGCTCACTGCCTCAATTTTTATTTTGCAGTCAAGGCCATGATAACAGGAATGCAAAAAACCACACCGACGATTTGAGTTTGAGCGACTTTGGAGGCGAATTTGGAAGGGCCAATTCAGAAGTTGGATCCAATGGAAGGTAAGTGGTCATTTTCTTCAAAATTTCTTTTGATTTTTGTTTGTCTTTGTTAAATTTATAGTTTTTTTTATTTTTAAAACGAATTTAATAAAAATTGTTGAATTAAATCAAACAATGAAATATTAAAACAATTTTGAATTTGTCATTTTAATCTTAAGAGAGAACATAAATGTTGAAGAAAATGTGCAAAACGAACCCATGAATAACCAAAAACCAAAAACAAACACAAACAAAAACCCAAATACGAACACAAACCAAAATGCGGAGGGAAAACAAGACAAAAATTCAGATATTCTGGCTCGTTTGGGTGCATTGAGGTGCCTTAGATCATTGTTTAGAGGGGGAGAACCATTAGAGACAATCATTAGCTGAGGCATTGGATACCATAACAAACACAATTTCCAATGCCCAGGGAGCACTGTACAACATTAGCTCATACAAAGAATCCATGACGAAATACTATTCCAACGGTTTGAGCTATAAAGACATAAAGAAACTAAAGATAACCAAAGAACAATAGTTTTCATTATTCTAGGACCCTAGTACCGGATTGGTTCCACCCACCAGTCGAGCACACATTTCCATAGACTGGTGCATTGAACCAAATGTAAAATCCAATTGGATGGATCACTGGTACATGGTCTGCGATGAAGACCCTCATGGGAATAGAGACATCCCATTCTATTTCTTGAGGAAGTTGTATGCAGAATTTATCTTGGGGAAACATGTGAACTATTTTGATATCTTAGAGTTCCAGGGTATGGGTCATGGAACTACCCAAGATAGGGAAGGGGCTAGGACTGATCCTAACCGTGTGCCACACCCTCCATGCACACCAAAACCACCTCGGGTATATCCTCATGCGGGTCTCATGATTGATGATACACAAGAGGAATTATTCGACTTGGCAGATACATTGCTTCAACATGGGACGGTTGTCCAAGGAAATGTATGTGAAGGGGTTGGCACTTATGAGGTTGTTCCATCGCAGACTCAGGTTCCACTTACTAGGTCTCTAGACCATACTAGACCTACAGATCGCACTGGAGATGCAAAGAGTTCAGAGCATTGTGTTATTACACACGCTTGCACAACGTGTGGAGGCATATGCTATGGGCCTACTTCATAGTTCTGGGATGATGGATTACTTTGATATGTAAGCAAAACTCATTCTTTACATATTATATTTTGTTTTATATCACAATTTTCAATTGTTTCGTAATGTATTTATATTTAATTATCTAACAATTTATGTGAACAAATATACAGTTTGTGTCCCATGACACCCTAGATTCACATGGTCCGACGATTGATATTGATAACATTGATACAGCAGTCAATGTTGCATATGGTTTTTGTGCTTCACCATTAGCTGTAAGAACTTTACTTTTTAATTTGTCATCGTTATCTACATATTTATAGTAGATATTGCAACATTCAATGCGTCCTAATATAGATACAATATGTTTTATGCAAGGTGTGTAGGATGAGTTTGTGGAATCCCATCCAAGTCCCTTGCATGTAGAGGAATATTCCCAGGCACAGGTATTATTTTAATTATGCTTTTAATAATTCAACATGTCTGCTTTTAATTATTAGAAATTTTCTAATTGTATCTTTATGTTTTGTTATGTAACATGATATTTGTTCCAGCTAAATGACCTTTCTTATTAGTGACCTGCCTCTCCCCCTCCCCTAGGTACATGTATGTTTCGCTTTCTTTGAAAAAATCATTTTTTGTCCATGTTGTATATGTCTCGTTTTATTTGTATTATCTAACATTGACATATGTTACTTTATGTAGGAATCTATTGAGGCAGCGGTGCTTGAATAGCACCAAATCTATGTTGTTGGTGATCCACCTCTACCCCCCCAGGTACAAGTATGTCTCGCTTTCTTTGAAAAATTCATTGTCCGTCCATGTAGTATATGTCTAATTTTCTTTTTATTTGTTGTCATTGGCATATGTTACTTTATGCAAGCATATAGTGAGCCAGTGGTACTTGAAGAGCACCAAATCCAGGTTGTTGGTGACCCACCTCTCCCCCCCGGGTACATGTATGTTTCACTTTCTTTGAAAACATCATTTTCCGTCCATGTAGTATATGTCTCTTTTTCTTTGTATTTTCTAATATTGACATATGTTATAGTGAGACAGTGATGCTTGAAGAGCACAAAATCCAGGTTGTTGGTGAGCCGCCTCTCTGCCCCCAGGTACATGTATGTTTCGCTTTTTTTGAAAAAATCATTTTTCGTCCATGTAGTATATGTCTCATTTTTTTTTTCTTGTCCGACGTTGACATATGTTACTTTATGCATGCTTCTAGTAAGGTAGCGGTGCTTGAAGAGCACCAAATCGATGTTGTTGGTGACCCACCTCTAACGCCCCACTAGGTACATTTATGTCTCTCTTTATTTTAATTGTGCTTTTAATGATTCAACATGTACTTTTTTAATTATTTTAAATTGTCTAATTGTATCTTTATGCTTTTGTATGTAGGAAAGTAATTTTGATTATGTTGTCCACCGAGCGGCCTTATTCGCTAATGCATATGCCAATCCTTTTATCCCATTGTCAGTTGTTCCACCCACTGGTTACACACCTCTTCATGACCCCCAAGAATTAGAAGAATTTTGAGGTCCAAAATGGGCCTTCTAAGGAAAATAATAAAATAATAGTTATTAATTTTGGAGGAAGAATGAAAAAAAACTACTTTTTTATTCGTATTTTTGACATATCTCCCTGTGTTTTTACTCAAATTCTGAGCGGGAGAGCTCGTTAGATGCAAAATTTAATTCCACATCCAATGAGTACCCACACTGTATACTTTTGATAGACCTCGCTACCCCAAAAACAAGAAATACCTGAAAATATGTGATGATGATATATTTTATTGAAATTATATTGGTTCTTGAATTCCAACTCACAAAATTTATTGTTGGTGCGTTTTCTTATAAGGCCCATTTTAGACCCCAAATTTCCTCTAATGTATATTTATATATTGCTTATCTTGCTTATATTGCTTTGTGTGCATGCAAGTATCTTTTTCCTTGTTTATCCCATTGATATGTTGGCATTGACATATATATTATTTTAAGCAGCTTGATAGTGAGCGAGTGGTGCTTGAAGAGCACCCAATCGGGATCATCTCTCACCCACCTCTCCCCCCCCCCAAGGTACATGTACTTTCTTTGAAAAAGTAATTGTCCCTCCATGTAGTATTGTTTTATTTGTACATGCAAGGATGTTTTTCAATGACACATTGATTTGCTGACATTGTCATATATATTATTTTATGCAACTTGATAATGAGCAAGTGGTGCTTGAAGAGAACCCAATCGAGGTCACTTCTAGTGAGGCACCATCACTTACACCATGACCCACCATAACTTACTCATAGATAGTAAGTAAAAATGTTATATTGGTTTGGAATTTGAATAAATGTTCATAGAATTTTTATAGGTTGGTAAACTAACTTACAAATTTTGGTTTGTCTTCAGTCTCCGCAAATGAGATCTGTCCCTCTTGTTTAGTGTTGGGGATCACCACTAAGCAGTCAAAAAATAAATATATACTTCTCATAAGACATTGACAGTGGCAATGAAAGGGGAGATAAATATAATTGATGTATAGGGGGGATACATACATGTAACGTTTTGTTTGTATACACACAGATGTACGTTTTGATCCACTATTTTGTATTAAGGCCATGGCATGCCAATTTTTAAAACATTATATGTACATATAATATAAAGCAAGGTTAAAATTTATATATATGGTTGACTTAATGTACATGAATTCACCAACTTAATGTACATGAAGTCACCTGTGAAGTCACCAATTTAATCTTCCTACCGACTTTCCCTTCATGTAGTTGATATGTCTCATACTAATAGTTATGCTTCTCGACAATCACATTCTCGAATGCTTGATCTTGACTCTCATGGATGTAATCAAACCATAATGATTAGATGCCACGGTTGTTGCAAGAACCCTCTACACATTTTTTTAAGTAATGGGTCTGCCCATCTTGCCTCGGACACATTATGCTATGGATGCAATCTTTGGATGACATTGGTGGTACTGTACTTGATCATTCCTTCACATGGTTAGGATGAAAAAAATGATGCATATTTGCAAATGTATGATAATATATATCAAACTCTATGTGGTTTCTACAACAACAAGTGTTCCTGATGGTATTGATTCTAACATACCAAGGCTTGCATTTTTCAAAATATCTTTTCCTGAGCCTTAGCTCTACATGGGAAACTTTAAACATCTCGAACAATTGAGTTTGTGTCATGTCAAGATAATGTTTAATATGAGGTTCATTTTTCATAGAACTCCTATAATGTTTTAACGCATCCTTTGTGTTAGAAGAAGGCCTTGTGTTATTGTGCCAAAATGTGTGCACTAGTCCCTTCACTGCTTCGACTAACTTCATGTCTTTGTGGGGAAACCAACCGCTAAATTCTCATAATATTTCTAGGTGTTCCTCTACATCAAGGTTATCTCTTCTTACTGAATATTTTTTAAGTGTCTTGGGATGTAAAGGCACAATTTGTGATGTGCATTTAATTAAAGGATGTTGTCTCATGGATCTACATATAATTGATTCAGTCAATACACGACGATCCACATTACAGTCCTATGAACAAGTTTTTTTACCAATCTATGTGAATGCAGCAGCAAGATATTTAACAATGTGATCACTTGATTCAATATTCTTCAATGTTCTTATGCCTAAATTTCTTCTAACAGTTTCCATATTTCTATATTTAATAAAAGCTAAAAACAATTCACATTTAATGGCTTCGGATTTGTTATCAAAATATTGTTTCCTTATTTGAGAACAATGATGAAGGATAATGCCTTTAGCCACCATACCTTCCATGGAAGTCAATTCGGTCTCGCCCACTTGTATGCATTTAGGATTTCTCTTTCATTTTGATGCGAGATTTCTTGTCGTATGAAATGCTAGAGTGACATTTACATCCACTACAGGATGACAATTTCGATTAGGAGATTGAACCACCTAGCATGGTTGTTGCAGAGTCACATTTGCATCATGAGGAACATAATTATTAAACTCTTCACAAGATTTTCTGCTTAATAATGGACCAATAATATCATCTCCCCTATAACCAGCTTCCTTTAATGTTGCATTATCTTCCTCAGCCTCTACGTCAAGTATCTGTTGAGCAGGAATGGGAAGTATTTGTTTATCCAATGAACGCTGACAATTTCTTGAATCTTCCCTCTTATTTTCTTTTTTATTTTCAGCTTCTTCCGGTGTAAGCACTTTCCTAGTTGACTTTCAACCTCTATTACGTACATTCCCCATTGAAATTCACCCAAACTTGTATAAAACCTATGGATTTGTTTAAGAAATTATTAAATTGCAGGTTGAACATTTCTCTGTGTGCAGGTTCAGAAGAATTCTATATTTTTCTACAGTAAACCTGGCCCACAGCATGCAACCCAACATTTTTTATAAAACACATATCGCATATGCGATATAACGCATGTCCGTTTTATCACATATGTGTCATATATGCGATATGGATACACTTCTTTTTACTTAATGGGCAGTTTGTTTTACGTGATCGCTAAATCACATATGCGATTTAGTGCATATCAAATATGTACACTTGATAACCTTATAATGGAACCCATACCCATGGTTAAGACCTCTAGACCTATCCTTGGACCATGGTAGTGTCTTCCAAACTATCTCTTGTTAGGAAATATTCATAATGGTTCCTATATGACCATGGTCAACACCTCGTGAACAATATTCAATGCATAAAATAGTCTAATGGCACATATATCCCATTTTAAGGATAAATATCCCCTTTAAAGGAAATGTGTAGTGGTTTAAGACTTGTTTCTGTTACACTATAGTTGTCACGTCCCCACCCCTATAGCAGAGAGAGGATGCAACTATGTTGCTATCAATATGGTCAAACTAAGCCCCATGAATGGAATATAAAATGCATTGAAATTAAAAACATATACAGATGTATAAATATGCAATATACAGCACAAGCATTTACATTTCCATTCAAGCATGCATCTTGTTCACATAATTCATTTAACAAAATAAAGTTGCAGATATTACACACAAGAAATAGTTATCTTGAAAGAAGATTGCCCCACAACCAGCTACATCACTGCAATGTTCCACCCAACCATAGGCCAGTGTGCTCATCAATCTCTCAGCAACATTGCCACCCCCGAGTTGGGCATGATTCCCACCAAGAATAAGGGAACTACACCAGACTCACACCTAGCCAAGGATACAACAAAAACTCAGCCAATCCAACACAGTTGGTTTTATCAGGATACAAATGAGATGGAAAGGCTCGCTGCTAAGCTAGTGAGCTCAACCACATAGCTATGGAAACCTGCACTAGATCTATCCTGGCTTGTAAAACATCTACACACCCAACACAAGGAAGCATCCCCTTCTCTGCTACAGAGTCCCTCAGGATATGCCTTCCCTTCCAGTGCTATTCAAGGTGTTCAAAGAAGAAAACCAACCCCCCTAGATATTTCTATGAGGTTCCTTCTCACACTAGGTTTATCAATCTAGTCAGACCTCATTTCCCCTCCCAAACCAGTTCAGACCAAGCAGCAGAAACATACATCGCAATTGCAAGTTTTGGGAATGGATGAAAAACATCCTGGGAGCCAAAATTGACAACGGTGAATGGGGAATAATAGCCCTGTGACCAAAATATACTTCATAGAAAGTTCTTGGCTCCACTTGGGTAAGAAAAATGGCTCAACATCCACTCAGAAAATCATGGTCTGTTCTCAACCTGCTGGGCATTGCCAAAATGATTTCCAGTCATGGGAGAATGAAAACAGATTGCAAAAAACAAGAATGAGAAGATGGAGGATGGAAGGATGAGGAGAAATCAGGTGCATACCCTACATGAGGAAATTTGTTTCCTGCGTGTGAGTGAGTAATCACTTCGTACATGAGAGTGGAATGTGGGTTCTTGAGTGTGTGTAGCTCCCCCTTCCATTTGAGGGTAATGGATGAATTGATCCCCCCTTTGGGAAAACATGTGGTCAAGGCTAACAGCCCTGCCAGAATTGACGGATTCTGATCCTTCCCAAGCCCCAAAGAAATAACTTCCCAACTAACTAATTGGAGAATAAAGTGGTTGGTTGAATAAGACAATAAAGTAGTTGACATATGATGGGTTCTCCTCTTGACACTTGGATTTTCCCCATTGGCCCAAAGGTTTGAATATTTCTCCCCCTTATCCTTTGGAAATAATGCCCCATCTCTTTTAATGTTGGATTGACATAGCTGGTTGTAGGTATTTAATTAAATTGCATATTTACATGATGTCAAAAATTATAATGTGTCGGCTAGCACAAAATACAATTAGCATTGATTTTAATTGCTGAAACATAAAAATATAAGTCGATGGTGGGGCTTTTTCCTTTAGCTCCACACCATGATTAAATACAATATTTACATCATATACATTTTTAATGCGGATGGGGTCAAAACCGGGGTGTTACAATTGTAACCCTGAGACCCATCCTTAGTGCATAAAACCTCATAATGACACCCATATCCCACTAAAGGCCAAATATTCCATCTATAAGGCATGTGTGTCGATTTAGGGACTTATTGTCTTTTCTTCCATGACTATAGCCAATGTCTAGAGACCCATCCCTTGAATCCAAAAAAATATCATGGCACCCTTGTCTGATTATAATACCATTTAGACTTCCAATATTCTATCCAGACGATCTATGTGGTTTCTCATGGCCCAACATTACATTGGTTAAGAAGGGGGGAGTCAAAGGAGGGAGAGGAAGGTGTAGAGGGAATCATGGGAGGGAGGGATGGGTAGGGGACATATATGGGGGGGATGAAGGGAGGATAAATATAATGGGAAGGGAGGGATGGGTAGGGGAGAGATATGAGGGGGGGATGGAGGGAGGAAAAATATAGAGGGAAGGGATTGGTGGGAGGGGAATAAATCTAAGTGGAAGGGAGGGCCCTGGGGTCTTAGACATTTTCAAGGGAGAAACCTATAATTTAGGCCATAAATGAAGCTTCTAGGCATCTAGGACCACCAATAACACCTTAAACCACCATATGTTACCTCTTGAGGCCATTCTTACCTTTGTGTGTGGGAATTGACATGATTAGGTTTTTTTAATGACTAATGATGGGTTTAGAGACCCTTGACATGTTTGAGCGATTGGGAAACACAGGTCGTAGACACTAAAGGAAGATTCTAGGGATCCACAGGAAAGAATAATGTATCAAGCCACCACACATGACCTCTCTATGGGGTCTTTGGCCTTAAATTAGGGATACGCAAGAAATTGGGATTTTTTTACAGTAGTTATGGGTCTCGGGGCCATATGCATGGAATGGGAGGAAACCCAAGCCTGGGGCCCTAAATTAATCCCTTATTCATTGAAGGTTAATAAGGACACTTCAAACTACCATGGAGGACCTATTGATGCTATCCCTACCCAAAAACTAGGGATAATCATACCAACGAGAGGTTTTAAATAGTAGACATGGTTTACAAGGTATTCCACATTGTTGACAAAGTAAACCCAAGCCTTAGACCATAAAGGAATATTATATCCATCCAAGGCCTAAAATTATACCTCGAATCACCACACATGACTTATAAGCACTAGGTATGGGGCGTGTGGCCTCGACATTGTTGGGGGAATAAACATTGGGATTGGACTCCAAAAACGATTCTAGGAATCCATGACCATGAAAAACACCTCAAATGACCAGCCATGACCTCTTGAAGTTACCCTTTACTTCGAGTTGTGACATGGATATCGTTAGAAAGTTTTGGATAGTAGATATGAATCCATGGGTCTTGGACATTGTTAAGGTAGGAAACCTAGTCCTTATACCATAAAGAAAACTTATTAGAATCTATTTTTAAGAATGAAATTTGATCCACCATACATGACCTCATGAGCATCTCCTGGACATAGTTGTGGGAGAAACCCTAAGCCGTAGGCCCTAAATGAATGTTATACAAATCTTGACCCAAGAATGATGCCCTGAATGAAAAAAAATCACATCTTAAGAAGATATTTGGCCTCCAAGTGGGAATATTAGTATGATTATTAGTTCTTGAGCATAATGTATACATCGTGGAGCCTCAACATAGTCAAGAGATGACACCTTGGCCTTTGGCCCTAAAAGATGCTTTTGTGTGTCCACCTCCAAAATTAATGCTTCAAAACAACATAAATGATCTCACAATCCTTATCCTCACAGTGGATGTGTTGGTACCATTTGGAATATTTTAGAGCTAGATATGAGTTTTGAGCCTTAGAGAAAGGTTAGGCAATAAAACTCAATCACTAAGTCTAAAAATCATCTTTTATGTCTTAAGCGCCATGAACAAGCACCTTGAACCTCTAATAATCTGACCTCATTATCCACAACCATTCACAAATTTTAGGCTAAGCGTCGTCCTTTTGCAACACTAAACCACTTTGGAGGGGCCAATAATTACCATGATGGTTTTTTTTTTAGATGGGGTTTCTCTCAAAGACTATCCACTAACTTGGTAAACTCTTTTTCACTCTCCTACCAAGCTACTAAAGCCAAAAGTCATATGCGTTATAGTGCATATGTGATATGAATAACGCTAAAACGCATTTGCGTGTTTTTAAAATTTAAAAACTCAACGGGAATAAGGTTTGGCATTATGTTCAGAAATAGCTTCGAAATACCGAACCTATTGGATAGGACAAATAAACCAGGGCTATTGCCTATCTTTTAGAACTCTATCAAAATGCTCAGTTTTGAAGGCGTGTTTTTCTCTGACAAACACATATTTTTTTATGAAAATTTAGAATATTGTAGAGTATGATCTTATGATTCTGAATATGTAATTTTTCCTTCAAACGTATTTTTTATTATTTTTCTAAATGACACACATCAGTTTTCAAAAATAGATACATCGTTTATTTTTTATATAACTTTTGATTACCTTCACCATTTCCCAAGAAAACTATATGGTGCACTAGAAGAGATAAACATCTACAATCTTATACATAGAAATCAAGGATTTCATTAATTTTTCCCCTTAAAGTGTTGATGCACATAGAACCATTTCATTTCAAGCTTTTCTGACTTCAATAATTAATAATAATAAAATAATTCATGAAATTTTTTGAATAAATAGTGTTGCACTTGGCCCATATGTCCTTTATATGTCTGCAATATTTTATCCAAAATTGACATCATTTACCTCATATATTGTTGGACTCGCATAAACATATATGTTATGATGTGCTGAAAATTTGAAAACCCAATTTTACGGAAACTAATTTTATAGTCATTTACACACTTTTTTTGTGTAAATGTTATATATTATGAAATCTGATTCAATTACCTATATTTTGTCTTTTTACTTCATTTGCAATTACATTAGGGAAGTACCCCTAATTGTCACCTAAATTCAGAGATTCCAGTTTTTTCCAATATTATATGGCATCTAAAGTTTCTTTAAAGGAGTCCATGATTGTGCATCATCCCAAAACCCTCTTTCTTCAGGAAATTTTTGAGGAAAAAGGAAAGAGTGCTTCCCCAAAGCGTCGGGTATAGGGGTCTCACTGCTATTAGTAACAATGACGGTTCTTTTGGGTGTTGCAGCGGGAGATCCAATAGGTCGTTGTTAGCCCTAGATGCCATTGGGGAAACAGTCCCAATGATAGTCCCAATTGTTCTAGTATTCTCGTTTCCTCATGGTCAATTCCAAAACTAATGACTATGTGGGTAAAAGAGGTGGTGAAAATTGATTCATCCTTCCAGGGATCACTTGAATAATCCACCAACTCCTCCCCTATCTCCATATTCTAGAGATGAGTCAGCTAACGAGAGAGGAAATTCCTAGTGAAGAGCTAAAACCTTAGGTTTTCAGAACCTGCAGCCTATAGGCCCGAAGGATTCCCAAGTTGTCACCATCAAAGATCCTCAATTAACCGCTCCAAGCCACACCTAAATTATATTATCTATATACAAACGACATTATCTCAACTTGCAACATATCGAATTTTTGTTCAGTGTTTCATATCCCCCGCTTTTGGGTACCTAGTATGCTAGTCTTAAAACTGTATTTATGGTTTTATCCATTTTCACATTTATTTTACCCTAATAAAGATAAAGAATACATACTATAAATTTCCTATGCATTAGGTCTCTTCCATAAATGGTTGTCGCGGCTGACAACAAAATCAAAAATTGTATCACACTACGGATCTTGGCATAGCTATAGCTTAATTAATCGAACAACTACCAAAATGAACCTGCTTCATCAAATTAATCATTATTGGTTCTGTTAATTTTCATGAATCTCTTATAGCCTCCAAACCTCTCCTTTTTTCTTATAGTCTCCAGCTTTGGTTTCCAAGATTATCCACTAGACTTGACCAACTGCGCATAAGCCTTCCGTAATTCGGGAGTATCCACATATCTACCCACGATTCCTAATTTAATCATACTTAATTCAACTTACATTGTGAAATATTTTCCAACAATGCATTAGAATCCCATCCTTCTCTTCCATATTGATTTATGGATTATAATAGTTCATTCAAGTATCCACTTTCCCTTGGATGTGCTTTATACTTTATTTCTCCTATCTTGGTATACACTTTTAGATTTGTGCCATTTTGGATGTTAAATAACATCTCCCACATATGTCATATGTAGAGCTAGTTACCTCTCGACTTTCAAAAATATTCTAGAGGTGTAAAACCCTAACTCTAATAATGAATTGATGCATGTACAAACCCTAAAATAAAATAACTTTAGATTACAATTGTGTTATGTCAAATACTAGGCCAATAGGAGGAGAAGGGATTCCATTCTGATGATATTATTGTATTGTTTCATATCCAAGAGACAATCACACATTAGTTATTAGAGAATAAAAAAGATTGCAGGAGATCCTATAGTAATTGTGTAGGCTACAATGTAAGATGTAGCTCCATAGTGAGTACAATTTTCTTTGTATTTGCATTGCATGTTGGAGAAGAGTTAACTTTTTATCATAGAAATTTTCCAATAGCATTATTTGGGTAGATGCTTTATTTTTTTCTAATTACTTTCTTTAAGTTTCAATGTATTAATCATTCTATGACATTAAACTAATAATTTGTATTAAATTGTATGACCCCTATAACAAACCATTTCAAAATGATATCCACAAACACACTAATACCCATATTTATAAGCCCTTTTTTTCATCCTGCAAAATTATAACAATTTAGTGTCAGTATCATAACCTCATGTGGATAAATTCGTTGACCCTTTTGAAAACAATTTTTGTAAAACTCGTTTCATGCTTATTACTGCTTTTGATGAAGATTTGTGAAGACATTTTTGAGTTTGGAAGATTCATGAAGGAATTTTTTAGTTCCTCAAGACTTGATCATATATTCTAACAACATTTATTTCTTAGATTAGGAGAAATTAGCGACATATACACAAATGGATTGGATTTCCCTCCACATATAAAGTGCTTAATTCTATACTACTTCATCGACATTAAGAAACCTTTTGTAGAATGATATTATTCCCTTTTGCAAAGTCACATATTTTTAAATCCATAGGTGTAGATTCCTCTGAGAAGATTCTCAAGTAGGCCCATTTTGTTAAATGTATAATGAACTTCATCATACCTTACAAAGAGATCATTTCCTTTGGTTGAAACTATTTCCTACACCTTTGTGTCATATCAACGGAGTGCTATTTCACTTTTGAGCAAATTCTTTTGATTTCCATTCCACTATCCAACATATTCTTTTGAGAACTATCTATGTAACCTCGCTTGGGCGATCCATTGAAAAAACAAAACATGCTTTGCTATGTTCACAAATATATAGCAGTTTGAAGAGAAATTTATTCATCATAACAATGGCTTATACTTTTAATTAGAATCATAAATTATTAGTTCAAACAACAAATACTATTGGCACTCTATTTTTTCATATGTAGATCGATGATATTTGTAAAGATCTAGGATCAACGAGAATCGTAAATGAATCTTATAACTAAATAGAAAAGAACTCTATTGATATGAAAGATATGAAAAATAGATGAAAGAGCCTCGATTTATAGGATTAAGGAGGCCCAACGAACAAATAAGATAGTTGGGTGGTTGAGAGTGCCTATGTGAGCTTATAAATCAACAAAGGATGGCAACATTGAAAAATACCAACACCAACACCCTCCCATCCCCCTTCCTTAAGAAAAATGTAGGGATAAAATAAAAGAAAACAAAGATGAGTCATGGAAATGAGGTATGGTAAGATAACGATGTACAAACTCTCATAACCAGAGAAAGGGAGAAAAACCCTCTCAAAAATAGAAAAAAACAAAACTAATGAAAAAAGGAATTAGAGCTGAAACTAAAGAGGATTTTACAATGATGCGGTGAATGGCAAGAGCGGGAGACCCACAGAGACTAAAATATCCAACCAAAATTATGAAGAGAGATAAATGACCTCAACAAACATGGTTGAGCTTTGAAGAAGTCTATATGTTGTAGAGGGACAAAAATGTCAAACACCAACAATCACCACATGAGTTGCTCCAAAGAAATAGATGTTGCTTAGGAACCAAAGAAAATCTTCTAATAGAACTAATCACCAAACCATCAAACACGTAATGAGTAATGTGGACACTAAAATATCCAAATAGGAAGTTTGGTTGAAACTCTAAAGGAGGTTAAGAAATCTCACGTTGTAAAAACCATCAAAAACACATGTAGAAATGCAAGTAGAAAGTTTTGAACTCCTAAGTATTGAATGCACATTCCAAATTGCTAAGGCAACAAGAGCTGAATAGACACCCCCAAAATAAATTGATCCTATAGAACTATGTCTCGACATAAAATCCCTAATTAGGAACTCATTTACAAGAAAGATAACAACATACATCAAGTGTCCCTATGGATGCCAATCCATCTTGTTGGAGTGCATTGGGTTGCTAGTCGCTACAACTAGGAAGTCAATATAGGAATTGGTGTAATGTACACTGTTCATTCTAAAGACGATTGATCTCGATCAAACTGGTGAATGAAAAATTACTCGAAGAATCATTTCATACCACCCCTTCCCCGACAATATTGAACTGAGTGGAAAAGATGATAGAAATGGATGCCACAAATGATGGAAAAAGTATGGAGTACGAGCTAAAGGTAGCAAAGATGAAAAAAACTAAGCAATAAACACTCTAAAATGGTGAGCTCTAAGACACTACAAAACAAGGTAGTACATTTAGACAAATTCCTAGTGACACTTCTAAAACTATTTACCCAAGTGGCACAAAATCCACTACTCAAAGGTGCAGAAAGAGTGTTACCATAAATAACCATCATGGAAAACAATCCTTGATATGGATCTCAGAAAACAAATCCATGTTAAGTACCCATTTAGAATAAATGAATCACAATATATTTAATGAATTGATGAGAAAAAACAAATATGTCAAAGAATCGAATATAGGTGACGTGAAACCACTCATTGAAGTCGATTGTGATTTTAATCATCATATCACGTAGAGAAATCTTGTGAAGCATTCATATTA
>LPNX010708695.1:40763-55282 GCA_001517045.1 Pseudotsuga menziesii
ATCATAAACATCTTCATCTTCGTCGTCATCATCATCATCATCATCATCATCATCATCAACATGATCATCATCATCTACATCCACATCATCAACATCATCATCATCGTCAACATCATCATCATCACCACCATCACCATCATCATCATCAATATCATCAACATCATCATTGTCATCATCATCCTCATCCTCATCATCATCATAAACATCCTCATCTTCATCTTCATCATTATCATCATCATAAACATCATCATAACTGATCATCATCATCAACATCAACATCATCAACATCATCATCAACATCATCGTCATCATCATCATCATCATACACACACACAAATCCCTATGTTAGACCTTACAACTAGCACCCCCTACCCTATCTCTCTAGCACACACACACAAATCCCTGTTTCAGATCTTACCACTAGCACCCCTTAACCTATCTCTCTGACACACACACACATTCGTATGTCTCCCATTACCATTAATACCCCCTAACCTATCTCTCTCACACACACATATCCCCATGTATCCCCTTATTACACGCCCCTAGAGTTGTAAAACAACATAGTTAGGTTGAAGAAAGGGGGGATGTTAAGACGCAAAGACTAAGGGAGTGCTTGTTAATTCCCCCTAAACCTTGAATGATCCCTTAGCCGTGCAACTACCTTCTTAAATGCTCCAAAATTCTATTAGAGTAAAATGCGCATGCGTTTTATGTATCCAAAATGCGCCCCCGTTTTTGTTAACAATAATGTGTGCGTGTTTATCCTTCGTATAAACAGTAGCAGTCGTTGTTTGAGAAACACTCTAAACACATTTTCACAGGTTTGAAAGTCCACGCGCAAATTCAAGTTACAGATAGTGCGTGAACATTATCTTCTTCACCATATTTTCACACAATCTTGTTTTGTGAATCAAGCATCTCCACCACAAGTTTCTAAGTTTTGCTTGGAGCATGGTATAGATTGAGAAGCAAGAAATAAAGAATGAATTGAGCAAGAAAGAATCCATTAATTGAGCAAGGAGCCACATAGAGCATCTCCACCATTGTTTTTCTTGCAATTAAGGAGCTAGCAAAGGCAACATTAACTTGGTCACTATGGTGGAGTATGTAGACACAATTGAGCAAGAAAGAAACCAAGTTTGGACAATTTCCCATTGAGGAGCACCATACAACATTTCCACCGTTGTTTTTCTTGCAATTGAGGAGCTAGCAAAGGCAATGTATTCTTCCCAATCTCCCCCCTAGCTCAAGAGTATGTAGACACAATTGCTCAAGATATTTACCAAGATTGGGGAATTTCCCATTGAGGAGCACCATAGAGAATCTCTACCATTGTTTTTCTTGGAATTGAGGAGCTAGCAAAGGCAACATTCTTCCCAATCTCCCCCCTATCTTGAGTATCTAGACATAATTGAGAAAGAAAGAAACCAATCCTGGGTAGTTTCCCATTGAGGAGATAGCAAAGGAAACCATATATATCATTGATCATTGTGGTCATGGGAAACTCACGCAATCGAGCAAGAAAATCAACAAGGAAGCGGATACCCAATGAAATCCTTGAAGAAATCAGAGAGAAGAAAAGAAATGAAATGACTAATCGAAGACGCTCTATGGACACTCAACCAATTCCAGTTGTTGAGGATGCCACAGTTCTTCCTACCAATCCACATCAAGAAATACAAAAGCATTTGCTCGAGGGGTCTTAGGTCACCATATCAGTAGAAGAACGAGCACTGCATGGCATTGATCAAGGAGTAAAACGTAGGTGCAAATCAAGGCCACCTGAAACCTTTGCAGATTTAATTGAATGTGGATATACAAGTGATGAAGTTAGAGAGACATTGAATGCCGAAGGTATGCTCGAAGAAGACAATGTTGTTCAGACCACTCAATAGGATTTCCAATTGCCACCGTCCGACTGTCAGGAAGACACGAAAGGACATGAATCTCATGTTCAAATGCCAGACCTACCGGGTGATATGGTACAGGGTGCAATTCCAACCTCCCTACCTCCATTAGCAACTTCATGCTGAAGAACTCCAAAATGTATACAAATTGATGAAAGTCTCATTGGTTCGCTTGAAGGTATGTTGTCTAAACATAGTATTGCATATCAAGCTCAACAGATACTTGTCAACTATTTTGATTCTAAATGTGATGGAGATAAATGTAGATTATTTATATCATTGTTAAAATATAGGTCTATGACTGTTGTTAGGAAAAACTTAAGGATAAAGATGATAAATAGTTCTGAACCAAGTTCTTATGTTGTCAGAAGTTTGGTAGATGCATTTAGTAATATTGGAAAGAAATCTCATTCAAAGGATCGCAATGCAGCTTGCCGTGTGTTGTCACAATCAATCGTGAACAAAAGCACTAGGCCCCTTCGCCTTTTTAAGCCTACATCCAAACTTGTAGGATTGGATATCAAAGCACTCCATAGGTATTGTTCTAGAAGAGAACAAATTGACTCTAGTGAAACCGATGTTTGGTCCTTTGTTGGCAGGTTTCCACGCTTCGATATGAAGCTCATTGATGCGGTAAAGGGACTAGTGCAAAAGTTTTGGCATGACAATAGTAGACCTTCATCCAACCAAAAAGATGTACTAAAATTGAGAATGGGTTCAAGGGATCGTGAGCCCCACATTAAACATTTTCTTGACATGACACAAACAAAATTATATGAGAGGTTTAGGCATAAACATAATGAACTTAACTTGGGCCAAAGATCCTTCAAGAAATGCAAACCATGGTATGTTAAAATAAACACATGTTGTTGTCGATATCACATTGAGTATGCTTATTCTTATGACACATATCTACATATATTGCGTGTTTTGCATAACACTCTTGTGCAGGAATTCTCAACTACATTGCCACCAACATCATCTCAAGAGTTTATCCATAGCATCTTGTGTAGAAGGATAGAAGGTTGCACATTTTATCAAAGGCCTTGTGTAGATGGGAGATTCCCAAGGTGTGGTGGAATGGCATTTTTGGACAAATGCATACATGTCACCGATGAGCATGAACTTGGGAGACATGAAGTGAACTTGCAGTCATTCAAATATGTCACGTATGATATCAGTGGAGGGAATGAAAGGAAAAAATACAATTGGTCACCTCTTAGGTTAGCAACGAGTTCCTGAATAGTATTTTTTCCTATTGATATCTATTGCTACTTCATATATGTAACAACCTATTGATCTGTACATCTTTATTGTTGATCTACCAAGTACTGGTATGCAACTTCATGGAGGAATTCTTTGAAAAGACACAACAGTATGTAAAGCATGTACATGTGGCTCGTTGGCAAGATGAGTAGTTTAGAGCGTGTAGAGATACATTTCCTATTGGAACTATATTATCAGTGGTTGATTTTGCGGAAAACTACACTCTTCCACCACAAAACGAGATTCAAAGTCAATATTATCACTCAGATCATGTTAGCATAATGGTCCATATCACCCATATACATGGGCTAAATAGTACTGAAGAGAACAGGATTATATTGAAGGAGTATCACTTTTACATAAGTGATGACAGGTGTCATGACTTGGATTTTGTACAAAATAGCTTTCAATTGTTCTACAAATACTTGGAGGATAACAATATACAGATGGAACAACATTGGATTTGGTCTAATGGTTGTGCGGGGAAATTCAAAAATCCCCATGTCTTCCAATGGTTGTGTATTCTCCACAAGAGGCACAAGGTGCCACATATTTGGAACTATTTTGAGACCAGACACGGAAAAGGGGAACATGATGGAGCAGGTGCATGCATCAAGACTGCATTACGTAGGCAAGAGATGAAATTCACAACTATTTCGCTCATCCGAGATGCAAAGACCATTGTTGCATGGTGTTCTTCAGTGATGGGGTAGGGATCTAGAAGGAAAGAATACCAATAATCTCAAAAAGCACATGTACATAGATATTTTTGGGAGGTGGTCGATGTAGATCGATCACACCTATATGAGTGCAAGACCGTCCAAGGAACTCGTGCATTCCATTCAGTTAGAATGTCAGACAATGCTATAGCTGAAATGTGGACAAGAAAACTCTCTTGTTTTTGTTATCCATGTAGCAGTGGTGAATGGGACAACTTTGAATCCACAGATTGGGTTGATAGCTGGGATCGTGTATCACTCCCCATCGGCCAACAAATAACTTCAGAATTATCCCAGTTGGAGGAGGGCCAGTCGAGTATTTCACATGACTATGACCACATTTCAGATCTCATACAACCAGGTTCGACTATCATGTTGACCACTTTGAAATGTTTGACGACTAGTTGTGTTTAGTTAGCTGACTCCTAGGTATGCACTTTATTTTATATAGGGAACATATACGTAGTGGTTTCCCTGATAGACAATGAATGGAACATTGACTACTGGCTAGCACGTTGCTTGGATGGGAAGCAGACCCTCATTGTATCATTAAGCGACTTCGAGGGATATGATTTTCCAATTGGGTCAATGGTTATCAAAGGGGAATATTTGACACAGGTTTCCCATGCATGAAAGAAAAAAGGTTATGTATTTGAAGATTATAGACCAAGTCAAATTGTATACCATTATACAAACTTAGTTATTGGCACAAACCTGTAGTTGCAAACAATGACAAACAAGAACTCATCAAAGTCACGATACTTGTTTCCTTACTCCAAGCACGAGAGGCTAAAGGATACCGTTGCTATTAGAGGTGATCTCGATGGTCTAGTCGAATGGCCATAGGTAGGTAGTCAGTTATGTGGTAGTCAGATATTTTGGTTTCATGGTTTCATTGATTATTTGTAGTTTGATACATTGAGCTCTTGATATATTGATAAATTCAATAGACTTCTACAATGGATTTGCTGTATTATATTGATACTTACATGACTCATGCCTTATAGCCCAAGACCATTATCTACCACTCTATCTGGGATATGTCTATTGAATTTTCCTTGAATCTCAAAGTTGATCCTATAAGGACATCTCCTTGAATCCGATAATTATCTCCTTCACTCCGATAATTTGTTTCTCTCGGGTAGGGATTCAACAGGTGTCTCTGAAAGCATGTAGGAGGTGGGAATCAACATGTGATAGAATGATGGTCGTTGCTCAGATTGATGAACCATTGGCTCCGTTGGATTCAAGACATCGAGATAGTACTAGGGAGGCCCTTTAATTTGGTTCCATGGATAAGAGACCATTTTTTTGGTCAATTTTGGAAACTAGGGTTTTCCTCAGTAAGTGAATGTGAAATTTTTGCACATGGGGGTCAAATTTGCATATTTCTCGACTATGAAGGTGTGGCTAGAGTTCCCACATAGCACATGCCTAAACATGCTTGCATGACCCACCAGAAGCCCTTTTTGATGCACGGTTTCCATTCTATGCCCTGAGTAGGGATTCAACAGGTGTCCCTAAAATCCTATAGGAGGTGGGATTCAACGTGCCATAGAATCATGACCATTTCTTGGATCGACGAACCATCAGCTTTGTTGGATTTAGGACATCGGGATAGTGCTAGGGATGCGCTCTAATCTAGTTCCATGGAGAAGAGACCATTTTTTTGGTCAATTTTGGAAACTAGGGTTTTTCTTAGTAAGTGAATGTGAAATTTTTTCACATGGGGGTCAAAGTCGCATATTTCTCGGCCGTGAAGCTGTGACTACATTCCCAGATAACACATGCCTAAACACACTTGAAATACCCATCGAAAGCCCTTTTTTCATGCACGATTTCCATTCTATGTCCCAGGTAGGGATTCAACAGGTGTCCCTGGAAGCCTGTAGGAGGTGGGATTCATTGTGCCATAGAATCATGACCGTTGCTCTGATCGACGAACCGTCAACTCTGTTGGATTCAGGACATTGGGATAGTGCTATGGAGGACCTCTAATCTGGTTCCATGGATAAGAGACCATTTGTTTGGTCAATTTTGGAAACTAGGTTTTTACTGAGTAAGTGAATGTGAAATTTTTGCACGTGGGGGTCAAATTCACATATTGATTGACCGTAAAGGTGTGGCTAGCGTTCCCACATAAATCATGCCTAAAAAATCTTGCACAACCCATCGGAATCCCTTTTTGATGCACGGTTTCCATTCTATGCTCCGGGTAGGGACTCGACAGGTGTCCCTGAAAGCCTGTAGGAGGTGGGATTCAACGTGCCATAGAATCATGACCGTTGCTCGGATCAACGAACCATCGGCTCCGTTGGATTCAATACATCGGGATAGTGCTAGGGTGGCCCTCTAATGCGTTTCCATGGATAAGAGACCATTTTTTTGGTCAATTTTGGAAACTAGGATTTTGCTCAGTAAGTGAATGTGAAATTTTTGCACATGGGGGTCAAATTCGCATATTTCTCAACCTTTAAGGTGTGTCTATAATTACCACATAACACATTCCTAAACATGCTTTCACGACCCACCGAAAGGTCTTTTTTATCCACAGTTTCCAGTCTATGCCCTGGCTAGGGATTCGACAGGTGTCCCTGAAAGCCTGTAGGAGGTGAGATTCAATGTGCCATAGAATCATGACCGTTGCTTGGATCAACAAAATGTCAGCTCCATTGGATTCAAGACATCGAGATAGTGCTAGAGTGGCCCTCTAATCTGGGTCCATGGAAAAGGGATCATTTTTTTGGTCAGTTTTGGAAACTAGGGTTTTTCTCAATAAGTGAATGTCCAATTTCTGCACATAGGGGTTGGCTTTGCAAATTCCTTGACCGTGAATGTGTGGCTAGCATTCCCACATGGAACCTTCCTAAACATGCTTGCACGACCCACTGAAATCCCTTTTTGATGCACGATTTCCATTCTACGCCCGTATTAGGGATTCAATAGGTGTCCCTAAAAGCTTGCAGGATGTGGGATTCAACACTCCATATATTGATGATCGTTGCTTGGATCGATGAACCATCGGCTCCATTGGATTCAGTACATCGGGATATTGCTAGAGTGGCTCTCTACTCTGGGTCCATGGACAAGGAATCATTTTTTTTTTGTCAATTTTCGAGACTAGGGTTTTGCTCAGTAAGTGAATGTGAAATTTTTGCACATAGAGGTTAACTTGAAGGTGATTGTAGATCTTCCCGTCATCCAAGAGATGTGAGCATTTGTACAATGAAATGCAGGAAGAGACAATGCCATTACGTCAGTAACCATGTAATGGAACATGTTTATGTTTAGACACAAGTGGCCAACCTATTATGCCATTATTAAAAAATATATATATCTTCACACTACGAATGCTTCGAATAATACTCCATAAAAATGAATTTATAAAACAAGATTCAGAATAGTACTTCTCTAATCAATTTAAACTATAATAAAATCACACATAAATTTCATCTCTTTCAAAGTTGTTACTCGAGGCCATTCATCAAATGGCATCTACATTAACAAAATCATAAAATAATGTGCAGGATATACATAATGTGCAGGATATAGTCATAACCATTATTTTGAATCAACCTTATAATACTAGAATACTTTTAGGTTTGATGTGTATCCCATGTATTCGTTAGATGAAATACATCATGCCAAACACTAATTTTATTTATGTAGACCACATAGGTGCATCACTTAGGTGTGTCAACTTCGTGCATCCTTTAAAGGTTTGTTATGTTGTTATCTGGGTAAGGTGCTTTTGTATTCCACCATGTTGGATTAGTTGCTTAGCTGTGCTGGGTGCTTATGTGTATTAGGTATGTTCCATCTTTGTGAATACAATTTGACATTATTAATATAACATTGTATATGCAATTGGATCATGGTAAAAAACAATTAAAATGTACATTTTTGTCATTACGTAATATTTTAATTGTGCATTGTTCTCAAATTTATAACTGATATCTCCATGCAATAGTAAAATCTATAAAAAATTGGGAACATTACACATAGAAACATTCTTGGCCACACATGTATAATCACACTTAAAAGACCGAACCATGAAGATCTCAAGAGCCTTGATATGAAATATTTTTTATATCATGAAATTTATAATACAAAAATAGAAGGCCCATCTATGGCCTGTCAATGTACATGTATCAAAAACATATATGATGTACATGTGCAAACAAAAGTACATCTATCTTGGACCATGCCCCTATACTCTAACTCTGGATTGTACATAAAAATACATATTTTTGTTGGACTAAAACATCAAAAATCTAACTTTCTCTTGTTTTTCCCGGAGCCTAGTGCTTTTTAGCTATGTCTATGACCACTGTGCATCTTTGGTGACTACAAATCAATGACAATATTTCTTGATCAGGTAACTGAACTAGTATTGTCCAACAATAACAAAGTTTGAAAATTTAAAATATGACTCAATTGTAAATAAAACAAAGACTCACTGCATCCATCAGGGGTATAGGTGCCTCTGGATTCGAGGGTATAGGTGCCTCTGGTGTCCTCTTCCTTGTAGAGAGTCTCTCTGCAATGCTTCTCTGCAAATAAAAAAAAAATGTCAATTATCTAAAGAATTATCAACATGTACATGAATTAGAAAGTACTAATCAATTATGTAAAAAATGAACATCTCACTGAAAAAATCATTTCTAGGAGATTAATCTGGGACTCTTCAGTAGTAAGAGGAGCCATAGGTTGAACATCAACCTCAGTTGCATGCACTAATGGACCAGGATGTGGCTACATTTACCAAATGATAAACTAGTTAGACATCGTGCATGTCCATAAACAATACAAATGAAATGTACAATTACAAATATTCAAGTAGATGTACCTCAGTGTGACTTATCCCTATTGTAGATGCAGCATTGACCACAACATCAAAAATCCCACTAAGTTCTGGCATGGATGACTCTACATCCTGATGCTGTAAACATGTGAAAATAACATTAAGAAAAACCACTTGTGAAGTGAATTCATAGCTAACAAACAACTTCCATTGGAAGTGTGTACATTACTGTGGGATGAGCAAGTTGATCCTCATGCACACCCACTTTGTTCAAGGAAGAGGGTCGTCTGGTGTAAACAACCCCCTTATCTATGTTTGGACTACGCGGAAATCCAAACCAAAGAGGCGGTGCAAAGATCTGTGATGATGTCTGCAGTCATAAATTGTTACCATAGTTAGACATGGATTTGAATGGATGGAATAATATGTACTGAAAAATTAACATCTTGTAATATACTTACCCCTGCCTGGGACATATCCCCCCCATGGGAGTGACCGCTTCCATTAATTTCTTGCCCCTCTTCAGATGCTAATAGCATCTACAAGTTTAAAAATTATAAATATTAGTGATCTATAAAGGCGTGTACAGTAAGAAATTTAAATAATTAGAACAAGATTCAGTCATAACCCATGTACTTACATTCTTCAAGTAATCGTAAATTCCACCTTGGACTATGTCGTTGATATCAACGTCTCCAGCATCACGTTCTACGTGGGGTTCTTGCAACTTCAAAAATTGTAAATATTAGACAATTTAATAAATTAATCAAGACTAACACATGCATTAACAAAATTATATGTAATAACAAAATGAAATTTTTTTAAATATTACCTCAATGGTGGTTGTTTGGGCCTCAGGTACAACCACACCGGGTGCAGTACCACCCCCGTGAGAGGCATCAGTCTCCTGCAAGAGTAAATATTGCATATATTACAAATCTTTTAATATGTTACATATATAGTATGGAAAAATTAAAAATTGAACAATAACAAAGTTTTAAAACGATGTCCTTACCTCACCACCAGTCATCGTAGTGGTACCATGTCTTGGTCTAGGACCATAACAAGGTCCCCCACATGATGTGCAGATGTGTGGCTCGCTCTGAGGCACCTGGGATGTCGGTTTATCCCAACCAATAGATGTCCCTCCACCACCAGAAGTTGGTGGTTGTACACCAGCAGAGGAAGAGGGCGCTCTCTGGTCAATAGTGGTCATGTGTCTAGAGACCATCTTAGCTAGAGTAAAAAATGCCTCCTGTGTCTGGGAAACCATGTCATGTACAGGATGGATCTCTGCCCTTGGTAGCTGGGCACGGGGTGCAAGTATCTATGGATTGGCATCTCTATGCCTAGCATTGGGTCGGTGTTGGGGCATCCCCCTACCAACTCCTTGGAAGCCCAACATGTCAAAATAGTTGACATGTTTCCCCATCACAAACTCTGCATACAATTTTTGGAGGAAGTACAATGGTACTTCCCTATTGTTATGAGGGGGAATGTCAAAAACCATGTACCACCTATCCATCCAATTGTCTTTGATGGGTGGAAAGGTGCACCACTCATTAGAAATATGTGGCTTGTTGATCTCCGGAATGTCATCCGTCCCAGGCAATCTAAACAATGAATTGATGTGTTGTTTTGTAATTTTGAGCTTTTTTACCTTATTGTAACTTAACCCATCAGCATATTGTTTTCTTTTCCTCTCCCTGTAAGATGCAATGCTATACAAAGCATCATTCGATCTTGCGATCGTATCAATAATAGACAACAAAGAATCTTACAAGGAGCGGTAGAGCTCATCTCCACCCCTCCAAGCAGAACCAATCTCTCTCAAATGGGAAATAACCCTCAGTATCTCCGCATTGTTATCCATAGTAGCCACTGCAATCATAAATACAAATAAAATATCATTAGACTCTATAAACACATGATATAATGACATATCTAAGCATTGAAAACTATATAACTAATGTACGGCAAATAACAACATATAAACTAAATCTATCATGTAAATTTAAAAATTGATCTTGAAATTTACAGTAAAGAATAAACATTTAACATTTTTTCATTTCATATTTATGTCCTAATTCAAGTATTAATTCCAATTTTTAAGTATGCATGTGTACATAAAGTGTCTTGAGTGCATATGTTGATTGTGAAACTCCTCTAGCTTATTTTAAGGCTTGGATTATGAAGTTTCGTTGAAATTGTGAGGTGCTGACTATTGCCTTTGCACAACCAGCTCCCAGATTGTGGGTAGAGGCAACAACTAGACCTTAGAATAGGCGGCATAATGTGATGTTGATGAATAAAATCCTAGTATAGGCAACGATTTTGTTAGATATGTAATTATTTGTTGTAGTGTGATGTTTTTTGGACTCCAAAGTCTATTTAGCAAATCTTTATGGATTTTAAGATTGCAAGGGTTCCACTGGATTATATCATGTATGATAGTATGTGATTGGCATGTTTAATCAAATACATCAACCTACCTATGTATCTTCATGTTCATAGAGTCTATTGTTGAACTTTGTTGTATTGACCTTAACCAAAAAGTACCCTTCGTTCAAGACAAAATATTTGTTAAAAGCATGGGAAGCTTCTATACCTTATTTTAACACTTGGATTGGGAAGTTTCATCAAAACTATAAGGTGTTTATTGATGTTCTTGGAAGAGCAACTTCGATATTTCGGATAGAGGCAAGGGATTTACCATGTTTGTTTATGTATTTTAGGGGAATATATGAATTCTACTTGATTTTTTTTGAGTTGTATGCAAGCTTGCAACATAATTGAGAAACTTTGCATATTTGTTAATTTTGGTTTGGATTCACAATAATGCTTGCAAATATAAATATATGCAAATAGTTAAGTTCGTTTGTTTTTTATGAGTTAATTGGGGTTCCGGTTTACATTGGGCATGTAAATTACTTATGCAAACTTGCAATGTGCTTGACAAACTTTGCATATTTGTGGATTTTGGTATGGATTCACAAGGATCCTTGTGAATATGCATATGGAAATAGTGAAATTCATTTTTTTTTGAGTTAATTGGGGTTTTGTTTTCCATTGGGCATGGGAATTTTGGGTATGAATTTTGGTAAATAATCAAAATTATTTAATTTTTATGATTAAATTGGGGAATTGATTTCCATTGGCTAATTACATTGGAGTTCTTGTTTCCATTGGCTAATTACATTGGAGTTCTTGTTTCCATTGGCCATAATTTAATTTATTTTGGTTTAATTTTTCAATTTAGGGCAAATAAATTAATGAACAAAGAGAAAAAAACATGAAAAGAAATCAAGAAAATACCTCACAAATAGGAGGTTGATCCAAAGGTAGAGATGGATGGCTTTGGCACACCCAAAAACAAATTCGCCCAGTCGAGATTTGCTCCAAAGAAGTCCAATAGCTATGCGATGTGGCAAAAAAGATGCGTTCGACCTATTTAAAAAAAAACAGGCTTTCCAAAACGCGCACGCGATTTTGTTCACTAAAACGGAGGCGTGATTTTCTTGAATAAAAGGGAGGCATGATTTTCTTAAATAAAACGGAGGTGCGATTTGGTTTACTATCCTAATTGGCATGCATGTTGGTAGCCTTGGGACTAGGCTTGGTAGGTTCGGGATTGCTTGGGATGATTTCTTTTTTTGGATCAAGAGTGATTGACTTCACTCCACCATTGCATCTAAAAGGCCCCTCAACTTCTTGCACCCACCCTACTTGGTTTTTTATAATGCATGATAGCTAAACTAATTGTAAGATGAATAAAAATCTTGAATATTGTTGTCACTTATACTTGGAGTTTTAAGTTTTTTTAGTGTTTTAGACTACTTTTAATTGTGAAAACTGTGTTGTGTAAATTTTTTGTTATTTTAATGGAAGGCTATGTTTTAAGTTGGAGTAAGAGTCTATGAGTCATGTTTAACTTTCCCAAATATAATTAACATTTTTTTTCAATAACAAAAATCACAAATACCTACCTACTAAGCTATTATCAAACTTGCAATTACATCAGATTTTTGGCACTAAAGTAGCCAATGAATGGAATTTTCTCTTAAAAGAATCACAACTAACCATTGTAAATTATAATTCCCTAAATGGATTTGGTCATCTTGAAGGGTAAAGTGGATGTGCAAGGCTAGGTTACAATTCTTGTTATATGATGAGAACATACACTGTATTAGTTCTAGGTCATAAGATGGTTTTTACTTTGTTAGAACTAAATTTTCCATAAAATCTCAATTCCATATTAAAAAATGCACGACTAAATTATGTAGCTAAGTTGTAAGGTTGGGTCCATGAACATTAGGCAGCAAAAAGACTTTTAGGGCATTTTCCTAGACAAATGTGGGAGGGCTGGCCCTCCTGCATTTTCCTAGGCAAATGTGAGAAAGTTGACCCTACTACATTTTCCTTGTAAAAAAAAAAGACTCGATTTAGAAAATAAGTTTTGCCAAGTTGGATTTACCCATGATAAGAGATTGGGTATCATTAAATAGATTCCAATCTGAGTATGACCTAAGATGACCTTGACATGAGTAGATAAAAGACAAAAAAAAGTTAAAAACTAATACTTCATACCTATATTTAGATTCCATATGTTGTAGTTGTACATTTAGTGGAGAATCCATTTCTCATGATTTTTTTACTTTATTTTAAGTTCTTGTTATTCTTTTATGTTTAATTAATTTCAGAAATATGACCTTGACATGAGTAGATAAAAGACAAAAAACAAAAGTTAAAAACTAATGCTTCATACCTATATTTAGATTCCATATGTTATAATTTACTTTTTATAAAACTTTATTTTACAACTTATCACTAAACACTAACCACAAATATGTTATTCTTTTATGTTTAATTAATTTCAAAAATATGACCTTGACATGAGTAGATAAAAGACAAAAAACAAAAGTTAAAAACTAATGCTTCATACCTATATTTAGATTCCATATGTTATAATTTACTTTTTATAAAACTTTATTTTACAACTTATCACTAAACACTAACCACAAGTTAAATAACTATGCTAATAAATATTCTTACTCATCACAAGTTAATGAGCCCACCCCTAGTAATATGTGTCTCATATCTCTTCCATTTGTAAAATTAATATAAATATGTATTATAACAGTTAATCTAAATAAATAGATGACCTAACTGTTTAATTTTGTATATATAAATTAAGAAAAATAAGTTTTTTTTAAATGGCATTTATTTATGAGGCATTGACATTTATGTATCCAAGAGATTGATATTTATGTCTACATAGTAACCCATCTGAAGCTCCTTACTATAGCTGTGACAATTTTGTTGACAAATTATATTTTACTGTTCTCTCCATTTTCAGATTTATTTGACACTATGGGAAAATACATACTGGAAATTGACTATACATTGGCCGCTACGGGCACGGGAGTTCAACAGTGCTGTAAACTCTTTACAGTTGAATTCTTTAAATGGTTGTCGCGGCTGCCAGCAAAAACAAAAACTGTACAAGGAAGCAATGTTTCGCACCACGGATTTGGCATAGTTATGGCAGAATTTTTCAAACAGCTGCCAAAAGTAACCAGCTCCATCAAACTAATCAATATCTGTTCCATTAATTTTCACGAATCTCTTATAGCCTGCAACCCTAATCAATATATTTTCTGTTAATTTTCATGAATGCCTTCAACCCTAATCATTATCTGTTGTGTTAATTTTCATGAATCTCTTATGGCATCCAACCCTGTCCTTTTCACTTATAGCCTCCAGTTTCGACGGTCAGGAAAACGCCCAACGAACGAAAAAATTGATCGGGCAAAATGAAGT
>LPNX010708702.1:0-7500 GCA_001517045.1 Pseudotsuga menziesii
CATGTTGTTTTCCGCTGTGCAAGATGAATTAATTAGGCTGTGTATGATGAACAATTGAATTTGTGCATGATTATACTGTCATGCATTCTTCTCAGCATTCTGCTTTAGCATTTCAGCATTGTATTTTTATGCCTGTACATGTTCATGGGCTCTTAGGCCGGTCTGATAGAGCTAGTATTCGCATCCTCTTTGCCGGTCGGAGGCATGGGGACGTGACAATATGGTATCAGAGCATTGGGTTGCAGCATGGGCCTGCATGAGCCGCCAAGATGCAGTAACAGAGGTTACATTTCATTCTGCCCAGCAGAAGTCTGAATGTGGGAGACTGAAAAATTTGAAATTGGGAAATTTCTGTTTAAGTGTAAACAGTCGGAGGGATTCATGAAGTTCCTGTCCGCTGTTGCGGAAGGATTCGTAAAGTCCTTCGTCCGACGTTGCGAACGGCAAAGTGATCCCGCAGCCGATCGTAAATACCTCCGATCGCCGACACGTTAAGGGAGAAAAAGCCACGAAATTGGTCTAAGCATCGGAGAAATCGGAAAGGTTCACGGAGTTAACCTCCGTCGTTACGGGTGAGACAACGATCTTTCCATCCGCCGTTGCGGCCGACGAAGCAATCTCACACCCGACTCGAGATCCGTCCGATCGCCGACGCCGCAGAAAAATTTCAAAAATTTGGCTAAGTATGGAACGGTCGGGCCATTGAAGGAAGTTTCCGTCCGCCGTTGCGGGCGAACTGATGAAGTTACCGCCCGCCATTGCAGAAGCTGAATACATCCGACGTCCGATGTGAGAGTCAGCCGATGCCCGACGTCGGAAGGTTTGGAACTTTGTGCGAGCCGCCGTTGCGGAATGATCGGAGCTTCGAGCATCCGCCGTTGCAGAAGCGGAAGGCATCTGCCAGCCGATCAAAAAAAAAGACTGCCGACGCCGCAAGAGAAAGCGCGCCGATCGGAAGGGAAAACGTTCTGCGAGCCGCCGTTGCGGAAGGATTGGGGCTCCCGGGGAGCCGCCGTTGCGGAAGACTCTGTGAAGTGAACTTCCGACAATCAAGAATGCTCCGACGTCCGACATTGCGGAAGGCTGGAACTTCCGGGGAAGCCATCGTTGCGGCTGCGAAGATGAACGGACCACCCGATCAGAGAGTCAGCCGACACACGATTTACACAGGGAAAATTTGAGTTTTCCAGTGGGATTTTGATTGTTTTTCAGGGGATAAAATGAGAAAATTGGCAGCGATCTTATGCGCCAGATTGCATGAAAATCAATAATTTACAAAAAAAAAAAAAAAACGAGGGCGCTGCCCCCTTGACCCCCGTCGTCCCCTTCAGATAGTCATTCCTTGATGAAGAAAACCTTGTGTGTTGGGCAAATTTGTAATTTTATGATTATTCCAAGAGAAGGTAAGTAATGTTGATTTGTATCAATGAATGCATCTAAAAATTGTGTTGTTATTAACATGTTTGCAGAGACATAATCACCTTCAAGAGAAGTATTCCAGGTAGTGCAGTTTGGTGAGTAAGTTGCGGTTCAGTATGAGAACCCATGACGGGTATGATGCTTAGGATTCTTACGAGAGAGCAGAATATGCCATGGGAGAAAATGCCCGTAATAGAAATGATGACATTGAGTCTAATGGAAGGAGATTCCAAGAGACACCGCCAGATGTTGCAGCCACTATGAGAAGCTTAATTAAAGCCCAGGAAGAGCAGCATCAGTTGAATGCTGCAATGTTGCAGAGTTTGACAGACTTGCATAAGAATATAGACTCTGGACAAGGTACAGCAAGACCAGAAGGCAGTAAGAGCAGTACTAGGAGAAGGAGAAGGGCTTCTGGTGGATCATCTGATTCAGAAGAATCCAGTGGGGATTCGAGCTTCTCTTCTCATAAAAGGAAAAGGAAGAGACACCACAGGGATCGCTCTCGAGATGAATTCAAGAAAGCTAAACCTCCTACGTTTGATGGTGAGATAAAGACTGGACAAGAGGCTGAAGCTTGCTTCTTGGTATTAAGAAGTACTTTCAAGTACATGACTATTCAGGAAACATGAAGGCAAGAGTTGCCATATTCAATATGAATGGAAGAGCATCCATTTGGTGGGAACACTTCAAGCAAGTGAAGAGGATCAGCGAAAGAAGACTTAAGTGGAAACAGTTCAAGAAGTATTTCAAGCAGAAATACCTCTCTGACAGGTATTATGATGACAAAATTAAGGAGTTCCATGAGCTGAGATTGGGACAGCAAACTATGGAAGAGTATGCTAACAATTTTTTGGAGCTGTTGAGGTATGTCCGATACATCAAAGATGAAAAAGTGAAGGTCCAGCGTTTTCTGAGTGGATTACCTCAGTCTTACAAAGATAGGATTGAGTTTTATGAGCCTAGAACTCTTGAAGAAGCAATAAGGAAGGCTAAGTATTGCTATGAGCAAAGTAAGGGTAAACCTGATTACCATAAGGCATGGAAGGGCAAGAAAAATGAGAAGTTTGACCAAAGGAAGAAGGGTTTCAAACCTTCTAGCTTCAGAAATCAGCAAAAGCAGCCATCCCAAGCTGCGAGTAAGCCAGTTGGAGTGACTGGAGAAAAGCCTAAGGATCCACAACAGAATAGAGGGCCGCTTCAATGTTGGAAATGTGGGGGACCCCACATGCGCAGGAATTGTCCACTCGAGAATGAGAGTGCAAGGCCAGCTTATAACGTTCAAGAAGCAGAAACAGTGGGTCAAGTAGCAAGGGCAGTTCCTAGGATCTATGCAGCACTGGAGGACCGTCAGGCAGATCACCAGTCAGCTGTGGTTGAAGTAGCAGGTAAGATTGCTGAGCAATCTGTTTCTATTTTGATTGACCCAAGTTCTACTCACAGTTACATTACTCCTAGAGTAGTGGATATTTGTGCTTTTAAGAAAGTAAGGCATAGGAAGTCTTGGTTAGTTCAGCTAGCCACTGGAACTAAGAGAAAGGTCAGTGAAGTGGTAGAGAAATGTCCATTGGTCATGAATGGATTGGTCACTTGTGTAGATATGAATATTCTACCGCTTGGTTCCTATGATGTTCTCATTGGAATGGATTGGTTAGAAGCTCACAAGGTGAAGCTTGACTTTTACAATAAGACTTTTGAATGCCTGAATGAAGAAGGGAACCTAGTAGTTGTGAAAGGCATTCCAAAGGTGATTTCAGTGAGGCAGGTTTCAGCCATGCAGTTAAAGAAGTTCTGTAGAAAGGGTTGCAAGTTGTATGCAGCTAAGATTTTGGAGGAAACAAGAGATGAGACCCCTAGGTTGGAGGACTATCAGGTGTTACAGGAATTCAAGGATGTGTTTCCTGATGAGATTCCAGGGCTTCCTCCAAAGCGGGACATTGATTTCACAATTGAACTTGTGCCAGGAGCAGCACCAGTGTCCAAAGCACCCTACAGGATGAGTACACCAGAGATGCTCGAATTGAAGATGCAACTACAAGAGTTGTTGGAAAACAAGTATATCCGACCAAGTGTGTCTCCTTGGGGAGCACCGGTTCTGTTTGTAAAGAAGAAAGATGGTACGCTCAGGTTATGTATTGATTATAGACAGTTGAACAAGGTTGCTGTGAAGAATAAATATCCTTTGCCTAGGATTGATGACCTCTTTGATCAAATGAGAGGAGCAAAGGTATTTTCCAAGATTGACTTGAGGTCTGGCTACCATCAGGTGAGAATCAAGGATGAAGACATTCATAAGA
Source organism: Pseudotsuga menziesii (assembly GCA_001517045.1). NCBI lineage: Eukaryota > Viridiplantae > Streptophyta > Pinopsida > Pinales > Pinaceae > Pseudotsuga > Pseudotsuga menziesii. The sequence continues at coordinate 3,717 of LPNX010708702.1, forward strand.
CACCCTTCAGGACAAGGTATGGGCATTATGAGTTTGTAGTGGTACCATTTGGTCTCACCAATGCACCAGCTACATTTATGTGCCTTATGAATAATGTCTTCAGCAGGTATTTGGATAAGTTTGTTCTTGTTTTCCTTGATGACATTCTTGTTTATTCCAAGAATGAGGAAGAGCATGAAGAGCATTTGAGACGGACATTGCAAGTGCTTAGGGAGCATCAACTGTATGCAAAACTGAACAAGTGTGACTTCTATAGGGATAGAATTCAGTATTTGGGTCAAATTATCTCGGAGGAGGGTATATCTGTGGACCCTGAGAAGATTGAAGCCATTATGAATTGGCCTACTCCAAGAAATGTGACAGATGTAAGATCTTTCATGGGACTTGCAGGATACTACAGGAGATTCATTGAGGGATTCTCCAAAGTTGCACATGCCATCACTTCTTTGCAAAAGAAGGGGATGAAGTTTGAATGGACATTGAGGTGTGAAGAAATCTTCCAGCAGTTGAAGAGTCTTCTCACTAGTGCACCAGTATTGAAGGTTGCAGATCCAGAGAAAGATTTTGTGGTATGTACCGATGCATGTGGACAAGGGCTTGGAGGAGTCCTTATGCAGGACAACCATGTGATATGTTATGAGTCAAGAAAGCTGAAGGAGCATGAGAAGAACTATGCCACTCATGATCTAGAGCTCACATCCATAGTACATGCTCTCAAGATGTGGAGACATTACTTGATGGGCAGGAGATTTGAGCTCAGAACAGATCACTGTGGACTAAAGTATCTATTTGATCAGCCTACTTTGAACGCTAGGCAAGCAAGATGGCTGGAATTTTTATGTGAGTTTGATTTTGAGATCAAGCACATAAAGGGAAAAGAGAATAAGGTAGCTGATGCACTCAGTAGGAAAATGCAAGAAATGCATGTGGCATCTCTTAGTATTTTCCAGTCAGATTTGAGGCAGCAGATTGTTAATCATGTTGCTGGAGATGAATTGTATGAGCAGGTAAAAGACAAATTACAGTAGCAAAGTCTTGAGAAGAGGTATGAGGGATATAAATTGGAAGGAGATGGGATTCTCACTTATAAAGGTAGAATTTATATTCCAGATGTGGCAGATTTGAAGAGAGTTGTTATGGATGAAATCCATCAAGCTCCGTATTCTGGTCACCCAGGATATCAGAAGACAATTACTACAGCAAGAAAGCAATACTTCTGGCCAGGTATGAAAAAGGACATGGCTGAGCACATTTCAAGGTGTATGAAATGCCAGCAGGTAAAATTTGAGCATCGACACCCAGCAGGTTTGTTCCATCCTTTGCCAGTTCCGGAATGGAAATGGGAAGTTATTTCCATGGATTTTATTATAGGATTGCCGATGACTTGGAGACAACATGATTCTATCATGGTTGTGGTAGACAAGTTGACTAAGGCAGCACATTTTATACCGGTTAAGTCTACGTATGAGGCTGGTGACATTGCAAAGATATTCATGAAGGAGATATTTAAATTGCATGGATTTCCGAAGGCAATAGTATCTGACAGAGATGTCAAGTTTACTTCCAACTTTTGGAAGGGGTTGTTTGCAGATTTGGGTACAAAGCTAAACTTCAGCACTGCATACCATCCTCAGACAGATGGTCAGACCGAGAGAGTTAATCAGGTGCTTGAAGACATGCTTCGCATGTATGTGATGGACAAACCAACAAAGTGGGAAGATTACTTGCACTTGGTAGAGTTTGCTTATAACAATGGTCATCAAGCATCCTTGGGGATGAGTCCGTATGAAGCTTTGTATGGAAGAAGGTGTAGGACACCAGTGACTTGGGATAATCCAGTGAACAGGATTGTGCTTGGACCAGAATTGCTCAAGGAAATGGAGCAAGAGGTTGTAAAGATCAGGCAGAAGCTGAAAGCCGCACAGGACAGACATAAGAGCTATGTGGATAAGCATAGGATGAACAAGGAGTTTAGTGTTGGGGATCATGTTTACCTCAGAGTGAGGGCAAGGAAGAGTTCCTTGAAGCTTGGAAGTTGTGCCAAGTTGTCACCGAGATATTGTGGGTCGTTCGAAGTGCTTGAAAGAATAGGGCCAGTTGCATATAGACTTGCATTGCCTGCTAGCACTAGAGCTCATAATGTTTTTCATGTTTCTTTGCTTAAGAGATATGTACATGATCCTAACCATGTGATAAATTGGGATGTGATTCAGGTGGAACCCGGGGGAGAGTTCCGAATCGAGCCAATGCGCATCCTCGACAGGAAGGTCACAATGCTCCAGAACCGAGCCATAGGTCAGGTAAAGGTGCAATGGGAGCACTTCGGACCTGAAGAGGATACATGGGAGCTAGAGGATGCCATGCGATTGGCACATCCATTTTTGTTCAATTCTGCGGAACACTGAGGCGATGCCAGTGTAACTTTTTGTTCAATTTTGTAAAGCACTGAGGACAGTGCTATTGAAGGGGGAGGGGAATGTCATGTCCCGGTCTTGACCCCGTTACATTAGATGTATATGATGTATATATTGTAATGATCATGGCGTGGAGCTAAAGGCCAAGGCCCCGCCATTGATCGGTTATGCTATGTTTTGGATTCAAAAATTGTCACCGATGGTATATCGGGGCATGCGGCACATATTAAGTTTCAACATCATGTAAATATGCATCTATAATAAAAATAAACACAACTAGCTACGGTCGCGGCAACCAAATCGAATGGGGCATGATTTCCTAAGGATAAGGGGGGGGGATATTTAACCTATGGGCCAATGGGGAAAAGCCAAATGTCTATATGAAAACCCATCAAACTGTCAACTACCTTTCTTGTCTTTTTCCCCAATCATTTATTTCTGCCAGAATGTGGTTGAGTTAGTTATTGCATGGAAGGGGAAGAGTATGGGCAACCAAATTCGAATTGGGCAGAGACCCATTTTTGAAAAATGTGTTCTGACTTCCTTGGCAAGGAAAATGCCCAAAAACGTATGCCATTCTGCTATGCATTCACGTTTTTCAGTTTTCCTCACGTTTTGGGAGCAGCTGGAGTTTTTCCTGTGTTTTTCCTTCCACGTTTTGGCTGCTGGCTTCATTTTTCCCATGGATGGGAGGTCGTTTTTGGTAGTGCCAGGGACTAGGTTGTCTTCCTCACGTTTTGGGAGCTGCTGGTGCATTTTTCCATTCACGTTTTTGTGATTTCATGTGTTTTTACCATGGCTGGGAAGAGCCATTCACGTTTTGGCTGTCTCACTGATTGTTGGTCTCACGCACAGGCTATTTGGGGTGTTTTTACCCTGCTGTGAGTTGTGCTCACTGATAAGTTTCAGGACTGTGTGTTTTCCCCCATTTTGTGAGTCGTTTTTGCTGTTATGTATGGGGCTGTGTAATTCGTTTTTACTGATTCAAGCTATGTTAGCTAAATTGATTGCCTGAGTGCAATGGTTGGTCTTTGGACTGTGTGAGGAGTAAGGATTTTGTCTTGGTTGCTTGATAAACCTGGTGCTAGAAACCACACAGACAAAACTAGAGGGCTGGCCTTCTTCTCCATCACCCCTGAATAGCACTGGAAGGGAATGCAGGGCCTGAGGGACTGTGTAGCAGAGAAGGGACTGATTCCTTGTGTTGGGTGTGGATGGGTGTCTTAGAGGTCAAGCTAGTTTTGGTGTAGGTGTTCTTGGCTCTGTAATGAGCTCACCAGCTTAGCAATTTGCCTTCTCCAGCTCCTCAATGGCCTGATAAACCCAACTTGGTTGGCTTGGCTATGTGTTTTTGTGTATCCTAGCTATGT
>LPNX010708702.1:15000-25433 GCA_001517045.1 Pseudotsuga menziesii
ATCACACTCACATTTTTTTTCTTTTCTATAGAGTTTTGGAGATAGCTTGGGCTTTGAATCCTATGAAGATGAATGATTGAAATGTGGTTCAATATGATGCAACTAGTAATATGATTTCCCTCATTATTGAGTCTCTTATCATAATTCATTAGCTAGTAGAGTATGGATAAGAGTGTGAGGGAAGAGGAGTACCCTAGGGTATGATAGCAAGGAAAACAGTGGATCATTTTGGATTGGAAATCTTAAGAATTATCGTTATAGTGGATTCAATAGCTATGCCCATTTCAACTAAGTGCTCATCCTTTGGAATTCTAACGATTGAGAAGTAAGTTTCAGTTGTTCAAATGCAATATAAAATTCTGAAATTGAGTTGCTTGAGAATGAATTCAAAATTTTATATAGATATACTTGGTTGTAGATCATGTAACATTTAAGGAATTGTTTATTTATTTCTTGATATGGATTATAAAACAAATTATTTCTCATAATATTTAACCATTTCCCTTAATACGAGAGGTTTCCAAAATCATTGTAATCTCATCTTACTTCCCATGTTCTTTAGTTATGTTCTTTTGCAAAAAGATGGCCTGAAGGACAACCCTAATCTCTTAGTACCTTTGCTGGAAAGAGGTGGATGTTCTTTTGAAATGCTCAGCCCTTTGTGTATTTAAAATGTCTTCTTTTTGTATTGATAAAATGATTTTATTGATTGTGAGAGAGGGACGCAACTCCGCTAATTGTTTGATTACTGTTTATCCTCTATAATATCTGTATTTTTATTATTCGCTTATTTTTGGGAAGGGCGCACTGCACCATGGGTGAGGACACATATCAGTATAAAAAAACCTAGAAATTCACCGATTATTTATATGATAATGAAAAGAAAACATTAAAGTATTGACACTTGCAATTTGGTTTTTGTATCACTGACAGAGTTTGACTTGGCCGTGTATCCCAACCTGAAACCTTGAAATGGACTGCATACAAAATGGATAGAACCATGGGATTTCTTTTGCACAAATGAATTTTGTCTTGGCACTAAGGCTGCTCGATTGGTCGGGCTCCCCGACCCTTGAATGATGTTTATTGTAGTTGTGCAAGGATAGTCCAATAAATATCGCATGACATTGGAGGAAGATCTAATTCATCATTGAATCTCATTAGAAAACTTAATAAATTGAGATTTGCTTAGCTTCTTTTTATTGTAATTTATAAAATATGTTTATATATTTGTCCATACAATAAAAGCACTAGTTTTAGTGTTATTATATATATAGAGAGAGAATGCTAGCTTTAGTGTTATTGAATGAATGCTATGTAGTTTATATGCATTAGCTTTATCTTATTATTCCCTGCAAGTAGGGAATATTGTAATCCACTAGGTTTTGATAATAGTGCATCACCAGACACAATTTTTTATGCTATTGTATCTGTATTGATTCTATGGTTACAGTTTGCAGATCATGTGCATTCTTTTTCAGATGTTTGCACAGTAGTTTCCCTTGTTTTGGAATCGTGTTATATCGCTCTATAGTCAAGAGAGATTTTCATGAAAGTTGAGAGTGTGTGTTGCAAGAGCCTTGAGATTCTGGATAATAGGATTCAAGATCACCAGCTTACCAGATATGTTGTTTGTGAGTGATTAATCAAGGCCTATGATAATGATAAGCAGGTTTTGGTGAATGAAAATATGTTGGAATATTTGCAGTATGTAAGTGGATTTTACTAATTCACTAGATGTCATCCCTTAGATTTTGAAATATTTAATATCAAGAGCCTTTTTTGCTAATTTTGTTTGTATATTGCAGGCCTATGAGGAGATCGCCAAAGCAACATTGTAAAGCTAAATACATATAGAGGTCTATGTATGATTCGATGTTACTCATTGTGATGAAATCCGACTAGAGCTAAGAGAAATGAGTAGGACTTTTAGCAAGTTTATTTAGCTATGATTTAAAGTTTCTTTTTGTTTTTAATGACTCTTAGCAATTGCTATGATGTAGTTTGTGTGATTCTTAAGAGTAAATACATGTTTTTAATTGTTAAATTTATGTATGTTGGTATTTGAATTGGTATTATGTATGTTTATGGGATTTAAGATATTTGATGTTCATGTGGTCACTAATTTAGTCAGTTTTAGTCGAGATCTTATTTATTGGTGACTAATTTAGTCATTTTTAGTCATTTTATGTGTGGTTATTATATTTTAGTAGTTTTCATCATGTCCATTATTAATCAATATAAATTTTTAATATGATATTATGTTTAATTAAAAACATAATCATACATTATATATCATCATCTAATACACATGTGAATTATGCAATGTCACATTAATTAGTTAATTATAACACTTATAAATAATATAAAGTACAACCATATAAGTTTTAAAACGCACAAATTATATTATATGAAATGTCAAGTATTATAATAAATATGTGTTTTCTCAAAAACTGTCTCCATATAACTTTACATGAAAACCATCTAGTACATCGATGGATTTTCAAAATATTACAATGGTTAAACCATACAACTTGTACTTGGCTGCTAAGCTATACTTAGATCCCACGACAGCTTCAATTAACCCATACTTAGTAGCTTAAAAGTCTCATCAGTAGGCTCTTCATACTCAATGGCCCGCTTAGTTAAGTTCACTCCTGCAAAATCCAATAAAAAAATCTCACTTGTAAAGTAGAAAAACAATGAACTGTAAAGTAGAAAAACAATGAAGAAAATTATTTATAATGTTCAATAGCTAACAACAATAACCAAGTTCATATTCAAAATAGGAAAGTCTAATTTAGCATTAGGATTATCACCTTCTCTCTAGCCCGTGGAGTACCAATTGTGATAATGCAACCAATGGTGGGATAGCACCTTATTACAAAATTATAGCACGAAACCTAATGCTATTTGTACAAAGTTGCAGCAAAGCAGGAATTCCCACTACCTCAACCAAAGCAGGAATGCCCCCCTCCTCAACAATTGCATATCGACCTTCATGAATGGTTGAAAGATTGGACAATACAGCAACAACCTTATCTACCATTCGAGCTGTAGGGTCCATCGGCTCAACAAGAGATTTTATGGCTCCGACCCTCACTATGCGAGCAGTGTCATCATCCTTCTTTCCTTGAGGAGTGCCATCCCTAAGAAGATCCACCAAAGGTTGAATAACACCAGATTGACCAATACTGATTTTATTTTCTTCCATGACTGAAAGACTAAATAATGTTGTGGAAGCATTTTCTCTTGCTTCATGATTTACTGTCTTGAGTACATATATCAGTGGATCAACAGCCCCAACAACAACAATTTCATTCTTGTTGTTTTTATTGATAGATAAGTTCAATAAAGCAGTAACAACATTTTATTGGGACTTCAAGTCAGAAGAATGTAGCAGTGCTATCAAAGGCCTAATAACTCCACAATTTTCAATTATGATTTTGTTTTCCATGTTATACTTGGCAAGGAGACGTGACTCTGCTGCAGCTCCTCTTCGTACTTCAATTATATTAATAGATTCTAGATACTCTATCATTTTCTCAACTTGTAGTTGAATGCTTTGATCTTCACCCCTTGGACCTGTTGTGACTGTACAAAAACTGCAATATAAGATGTATAGTTGTTTCACCAGATAAAATTCATTTAATCTTCGCTAGTCTTTCTGCATACATTATTTCTATTGCATCCAATTCAATATCAGCTCCATTGGGAACAATGACACCATCTGTCATTTGGACATCGTCAAAGGTATCCATTACAACAGGTGTTTGAGCCAAAGCAGTGTTGCCACTATTAGAAACATCACCCTGTACCCTTGAAGATTATCCAGCAGCTGCACCTCTGGTGCCTTGATGCTTGGGTTCAGGAAGTTGATTTATAACATTTATGAGGAAATCCCAATCCTCATTTTCAAACAAATCAAATGCTATTTGAAAGGCCAACAAGGCATCATCCTATAAATATACGAGCAATTAGATTGATTTCAACTATATACAGTGAAACATGCAACCAATTATCTGTCTAAGCTCAATTATTATCAAGATTTTCGAAACAATGAACTTTATCAAGTTGTTTACCAAAGCATAGCCATGCAAATAGCATGAAAACCTTCCACTACAAAAAATGCCAATAATTCATTTATTCAAAAGTAGATGCATGAAATGCTTCAATACATTTGTAATTCTTCTTGGTACTTTCTTCCAAAAACAAATATCAGTGAGAGACATGTTTGACCTTTGGGCTGAGATCACAAACAACAATGTTGTAGTGACCTGAAAAAAAAAACATTTATGTTGCAAACTTTGAGAAAAGTCAGGTAGACAACATTACTATCAAATTTCAATAATGGAGATGAATGGCATCAACAAGATTGCACCAACTACATAATTAATAGTGGCCCTACAATTACTTAAAATGGCATACGACAAATCTTGATTACTTGAATTAAAGAAAATAATCAAGAAAACATTGACAAAACTTTTAACTTGATGTGTCTTCTCTTTGCACACACGCATAAGCCCAATTAACTTGGCTGATTAAATTTGCATAGTCGTACAAGATTGATTGGCCACTTCTACTTATGTAGTAATAACAAAATTAGTAAACAAGGATAAAATGAAGAGAAGAAACTTCTGTAGTGAAAAATGAGCCTTACATCTGTCTTCCATTAAGGCTTGAAATGGAGTTTATAGCTAGTCAAAGTAGTTCAAAAACACATAGGATGACTACAAATAAGGAAATCAAATGGTTAGCTTATTTTCAAAATTTAATAAGGACCTTGGATTAACAAAGCATTAAAAATTATTTAACACTATCGAAATTAGCTTCACTAAATTGTAGATTGTTCACCTTCGACTCCTCAACTATATTGAAGCTTCAAAAGGAATGTTTGTATTTTTTACATTTATTTATAACTAAGATGGATCCATGCTAGTTCATTTTTTAATTGGTTTTCAACCTGATTGTGATCTGAAGCACAAAATATTAACAAGGAAGAGAAACAATAACTAGGGAATAAAAGAGTAACTAGGGAATAATTATAATAAATAGTATAGTACCTTTTCCTTTCTAATAAGCTTGCATCCCTCTAGTGGTCCAATACTAGTAAACACCTAGAGCTGCAATAAGGCTTTATGTGACAATTACATGTATGTTACCCACATATCCACATTAGTGGTAGTAATTTGATTGGATACATGAACAAGCAACAACAAACAATGAGAATCAACAGTTATATAGAGACACCAGTTTTTTTAATATCATACTTATAAAAAACAAAAGCAAACATCAATAAAATAAAGAACTTTTCAGTTAAATTTCCCGTTTGCATAGTAAATACTAAAATTTTGCACAAAACACAAAAAAAATGGTCATAATACCTGGTATGCAATGCATAAGTAGATCCTCGAATAATAAAAAATAAGGAAAAATAAAAGTTGTAAATGTAGAAAAAATCCATGGATAGTACACTCACACAGTGTGACATGCACTTAAATCAAACCCACGTGGAAAATTTCCACTTGGAATTGGCTCAATCTACAAAAGGTTGTGACGTTATTTCTAAATGGAAATGTGTTTTCTTTTCATAACCTCATCATGATAGGAGCTTGTTTTGATGTCCACAACAACCACTTCCATATGGATATTATTCTTAAGTTTCCCAAGTTAAAATCCACATAGGCGTCCACAAAACCAAACCTATAAATCTAGTTTTTCTAATGGTTTTCATAATTCCTTGAGGTTGAGAACATGTACATGTGATTACTAATTTGAGATTGACTACAAAAATCTAGACATTTGAGGTTGACTTGAATCATGAATAATAATTCACGGGCTACAATCCGAGCAAGCAACACATGGACTTGTAGATCAACACAACATGGGTATTTATTCAAACCATATAATTTTATTATAAATGTGTCATATGTGGGACTAGTATAGAAGAAGAATTTACTTCTCATGCAAGGAATCTCTATCCCTTCCAACTTATTTACAAGCCAACAAACATAACTCTATCTTCTAATATGAAATATGTAATTTTTATTTAAAAGGTCCATTCGAACACGCACAAGTTTTACAACTTGGAATTGGTGAATGTGTTGATCTATTCTTGGGTGTACTACATTTTGAAAATAACTTGTACTCGGCAGTGGTGAACTCTTGGGAATATGCATCAATTACCTCCTTATGTATGGGAAATCCACTTTCTTTGGTTGTATTACACTCTTTAAAGCATTGGAATTTATTGATAGTATATTGCTTAGAATAATTTTTATTAGCCTTCTTATCATTGTCCTTGGGTGTATTTGCCTCAAAAATCAAGATAAATCACCTTTCCTTACTGAAGATAATTTACCAAAAATCAAGAGAATTTACCTCTAAGGAATGTGAGTTTTTTTTCCTATAATGTACTAATCACATCACCAAGAGTTGAGAGGGACACATATATTGCCTTCCCTTCCTCCATAGTTTGACTTGTGGCATGCGTCTTTAGCAAACACTCACTTCCACCTGTATATATTACTATGCTAAAAAGTATTCTGTCAATTACATCCTTCTACTAGCATCTATAGTTTTCATAGCAGATTTTTTATCAACTTAACCACCTCCAAGGATTTTCTTTTCAATAATAGTATTCAATGGCCTATGTGTTACTACTCTAAAAAACACTCTTTTAATTACATTATTTTACAACATTTATATTTTCATGACATAATTTCTACCGGTAAGGACACCTCTAGGTGTTTTTAAGTGTGCAAATAGCTAGAATTTCGAACCTACTTGTGAAACAAACAAAGCATTTCCAGCTCCACCTTAACAAATGACACAAAATGTGTGACAATGTATTAACCTTCCTAGACAAGAAAGAACAATGGTGTGAAAATAATAGTAATATCTATTATAAACCTTCAAGAATCATGCCAAAGAGGGTAATATGCTTCATAGGAAATAGTACTAGACCATATCTCCCACTTGTACTTAAGGAAAAATTTCATCTCTTACCATTGAAATTGGCCAAAAGTTAGCTTTCAATTCACCAAAAATATTGGCTCATGACTCAAATCACAGCAAACCCAATATTGTAAAATAATTACTCTTACAGAGTCAAGTCCATACAGTTTGGTCAAGTCCCACCTTTTCAAGTACTACCCACCAACCCTAGAAAGGAAAAATAACATATATAACCATAAATGGTTGTACACCTATTTGTAAGGGACCAAAAAAAGGATTCAAATTAAAACAAGTTCCATATGGTGAGAATGTCAAAAAATGGAAGTAGGTATTACCTCACAAAAATGGTAATAATAATGTGACAAAGAACCATGAAGGGAAAACCCAACACGAACATATCTGAACACCCAGATTCTATTGAATTCGAAAAGTTGCTTTCCTTCATAGCACCACCAATCCATGATAGTAATATTAGTCTGCAATATGTATGTCTACAATGGAATTGGTTTGATATAAAGAATGCACCAATTGCATAATTAATTTCTTCTTGTCACTGAATATGAACTTATATTTCAAATGTGTTACCTGAGAAATCGAATCTCCCAAGGAATAAACAACCCTTCTTATCACCATTTTTTCCAAAACAGAGTTTGGTTTCAAGGTCTCTTCATAAGCAATCCAATTATGCATGAGTGCATATCTGAAAATCTCAAAAAGGGTCCATCCCTGACAACAACAATACCAAATCTATTAGAACATGAAAATATTCAATTTGACAAAGCAAAGATGACAATCAAACACCGTTTTTTTAATGGCATAAAACAATAGGCATGGATTACATGCCTATAAAAAATTTCAGGAGTCATCTTGTTTTGTTGGAATATATTTATAGAACTTAAATAGCGCATTATATAAAAATTTTATTCAGTTAAGAACTGACATTGCAAGATATCTTTAACAGGTAAACAAATTAGGGGCCTTACCTAAACATAGAATTGTAAGGGTTGATTAGGACATTACTGGCTGGTTGGTTGGGGTGACCAGTGCAGGAAGGGGCAAGGGGGGTATTAATGTGAAACCAAATACTAACATATGGATATGCCATGGTAATAAGATAGAATGAAACATCCCATAGATAAAAATTTCAAGGAAAAGATGATCCACAAGGAATAACATTGAAACCATCAGTGATGTTAGTACTGGAGTGTGGCAGGATGCTATCACATCAACCCTGGGACCTGTTCCCGAATGCCAGCTTCCAGATTAGCAAATATTTTGGTGCATGAACCAACAAAGGATCAACCCTTCATTATTCTAGGGTTCGTTGGGTGGGAATATACAATTGCTTAGAAACTTTGAGCTATCCTAGGGGTTTGGATGATAAAAATAAATAGTTGAGCAATAATTCAATCTACTTTTGCATGATGGATGGTGAAAAAATGAGATTTAGTGCTATTTCTTATCAAAATATCCATAACCCAGCATGAATGGACACCGTATCCTCAAGGCCTTACACAAAATATATGTACTATGTAGGGTCCTTTCAAGTAGTAAGGTTCTTTCCGGTAAGGCCTCAATAAACCCAATAAAGTAACCTTTCAGTTAGGACCTGTCACGTCCCCATGCCTCCGACCGGCACAAAGGACGCGACTACTAGCTTTATCAGACCGGGCTAAGAGCCCATGAACATGTACAGGCATAAAAATTGCCTAAAACAGAATGCTGAAAGAGAATTTAAACTAAAATATGCACACATAATTATTAATCATTCACAGATGCAATTTAATCATCATTCACAGCGGAAACATCATACATTTAAGCCAGCATTTAGTCATGCATGCATTTATCATGTCATTTCATTTTCATTACAGTAAATATAGAATTGTAGAGGTAAAATGCACAAGATCACTTATCTTATAAAAGCTTTGCTCCACAACCAGCTACGTCGCTGCAACGTTCCACCCAACCATAGGCCAGCGTGCTCCTTAATCTCTCAGCAGCGCTGCCACCCCTGAGCTGGGCATGATTCTCGAAGGAATAAGGGAACTAGCAGGCTGACACGTAGCCAAAGATACACAAAACACACATCCAAGGCAACTCAGTTGGCTTTATCAGGCCATTGAGGAGCTGATGGAGGCAATTTGCTAAGCTGGTGAGCTCATTACAGAGCCAAGAACACCTACACCAAAACTAGCCTAACCTCTAAGACACCCATCCACACCCAACACAAGGAATCAGTCCCTTCTCTGCTACACAGTCCCTCAGGCCCTGCATTCCCTTCCAGTGCTATTCAGGGGTGATGGAGAAGAAGGCCAGCCCTCTAGCTCTGCCTGTGTGGTTTCTAGCACCAAGTTTATCAAGCAACTAAGCCAACACCCTTGCTCCCAATACAGTCTGAAGACCAACAATTGCACTCCGGCAATTAATTCAGCTCTCACAGCTTAAACGGGGAAAAACGAATTACACAGCCCCACACATAACAACAAAAACGACTCACACATGAGGAAACACACACAGTCCTGAAGCTTATCATTGAACACAACTCACAGCAGGGGGAAAAATGTCCCAATAGCCTGTGCGTGAGGCCAATAGTCGCTGAGACAGTCAAAAACGTGAATGGCTTTTCACATCCATGGTAAAAACATATGAAATCACAAAAATGTGAATGGAAAAATGCACCAGCAGCTGCAAAAACGTGAGGAAGACAACCCAGTCCCTGGCACTACAAAAACGACCTCCAATCCATGGGAAAAATGAAGCTAATAGCCAAAATCGTGGAAAGAAAGACACAGGAAAATCTCCAGCTGCTCCCAAAACGTGAGGAAACTGAAAAAACGTTAATGCATGGCAGAATGGCCTGCGTTTTTGGGTATTTTTCCTGCCAGGGAAGTCAGAACACGTTTTTCAAAAATGGGTTTCTGCCCAATTCGAATTTAGTTGCCCATACTCTTCCCCTTCCATGCAATAACTAACTCAACCACATTCTGGCAGAATTAAATGATTGGAGAAAAAGACAAGAAAGGTAGTTGACAGCTTGGGTGGGTTTCCTCATAGACATTTGGCTTTTCCCCATTGGCCCCATAGGTTAAATATTTCACCCCCCTTATCCTTAGAAAATCATGCCCCATTCGATTTGGTTGCCGCGACCGTAGCTAGTTGTGTCCATTAATTAATTATGATGCATATTTACATGATGGCCAACATAATATGTGCCGCATGCCCCGATATTCAATCGGTGACAATTAAATCCAAAACATAGCATTACCGATCAATGGCGGGGCCTTGGCCTTTAGCTCCACACCATGATCATTTACAATATATACATCATATACATCTAATGTAACGGGGTCAAGACTGGGGCATTACAGGACCAAACCAGTAATGTTTTATGGGAACAAGTGTTTGGATTTTGGTTTCTGGTTTATTCATGTTTTGATGACATGGTGATTACACTGAAATTATTTTAAAAGTAAAAG
>LPNX010708705.1:0-11758 GCA_001517045.1 Pseudotsuga menziesii
ATTGAGTATTATAAACTTCTTCGCTTGTGTTTGATTCATTTTCAATATTGGAAGTTTGTCCTTTTTTCCATCCATACATGTCTCCAATCGTGAGTTGGATTTTTGTTTTTCCAGACATTGTAAGTTTTAACCATTAACCACCTATATACAAAAAATAGACCAAACCAAATAAATTAACTCAAACAAAACCACATAAAAAAAAGTGTGCTTCAAAAAAAAAATCTATATAAACAAATAACTTATACAAAACTAGTTAAGAATGATAAATTACATTAGGAAATATTATAAAATTTTTAGAAAACTAGATCAATCCATTTGAATTTTTATAGCGTAGGATCCATCACCCAAGAGATCTGTATTTTAATTCCCTATCAGTGTTTTAAAAACTGGCCATACCGGTACTGAAACCGAGTGGTTTTGCTGGTTTGACCCTAAGAAAAGATAGACCGACCCTTGAACAACTTTGGTGACTGGTTTCACCAGCGAGTTGGCTGGTTTAGTACAGGACTAGTCAAACTGGATGGTTCAGTATGGAACTGGTCATACTGGTTGGTTCAACTGGTTCAACATTGATGTACATGAATATATTTTTTTCCAATTTTGTATTTTTGTGAAATGGTTTATAAACTAAGACTTTGGTTGATTGTGATCCTAGTCTAGTCTAACTCTCAGCGGATTCTGAGACCAATTTTGACTCTGGAAATTTCCGATAAATTAAACTTTGAACATTTCAAGAGAGATGTCTGAAAGGACTTTAAACGAAGATTTACAAAAATGCGTTACAGTAATAAGGATTTTGATTCTTTACAGAAAGATTTACCGTGTTCTTGGAAGTAAATTTAGACGAGTCATTTAAAGAATCTAGATATCCTCGGAATATTTATGCGAGGCTGCCACTGACTTGCTCACAGTTTCCTTTAAAGATTTTTTACAGCTTTAGACAATAAATAGAGAATATGTTGAATTAAAACAACCTAGCAAATCCAAAAAAGCTTCTAGCCCAGACAGTGCATTCAAACTAACGGCAACCTAATTCAAACTTTATAATTATTAACACAAATCGTTAATCTGGAAATGCACAGAATAATAATTCGGAGAAATTAGAACTCAGTAATAAGGAAACGAAGATTTAAAAAAAACCTTACAGTAATAAAGCTTCCAATTCTTTATAGAAAGATTTACCTTGGAAGTTCTTGGAGGTTTACACGAGTCATTTAAAGAACCTAGACATCCTAAGAATAGTTGTGCACAGTTTCTTTGTAAGATTTTTTACAGCTTCACACGATAAATAGTTTGAAGTAAAACAACCTTGCAAATCCAAGTACCCGATCTGTACATCCAAACTAACGCAAAACTCATTCAAAATCCAAAATCCAAAATTCAAAAACCTCATTCAAAATTATTAGCATAAATCTTTCATCGGAAAATGCACAAAATAATGAATCGAAAAGTTAGAACAGAGTAATGAGGGTTCTGTTTGTGTACGGGCATTGGGGAGGGAAATGAGGAACGGTATTTTCTAAAGACTAATCTAGACCAAACTGATAAATGAACACTTGGATTTTCTGCACAGGGGACTTTTGCTTTTTTCTAAACTATTTCTTGAAATGTTAAACAACCCTAATTTTGGTATTGGTACTTCCACCGTTGCTCAAACTACTCAGCATACAGGTACACCACAGACACCGCAATTGGGGATAACAACCACAAAAGCTGCAAACGTAAGCACAAATCAAGTCGGCACTTCAGCCACATTTACAGGGATAGGTGTAACAGGAAAATTTCTTTTAAAGTCAAGAATGCAATTCTATGGAGGTACTGGTGATGAAGGTGGAGATAAAGANTAGGGATAGGTGTAACAGGAAAATTTCTTTTAAAGTCAAGAATGCAATTCTATGGAGGTACTGGTGATGAAGGTGGAGATAAAGAGTACCAAGGTTCCAAAAGGCCAAGAGAACACAAGCTTGCCAAAGAGGAGAAAGGAAAGAAACCAAAAGTTGCAGAGACAGAAAAGTCAGCTGTTTTCTCAATGAATCATGGTGCTAATGGTCTTCACCCCATGCCAAACCCTTCACAATTCCTTTATACAGTAACTCCAGTTCCATCTAATCAGGGAAAAGGAAAGGAGATAGACTTGGATACCGAGCTGAGGAGCAGAGAAGAACTGTTAAAGAAAATTCAAGCTAGCCCTCAACCTACAGTTGATGATGAATTGCTTACGCCTCACGACTTCAAATATGCTGATAAAAATATGCCTTTGTTAATGAAGTCGACAAAATCTAAAGGTAGGGAGGGAAAAAACATGGAATCGTCTTCAGCCACATTGGATATATATGATATGGCAGTCTCTAATGTTGTCAAATTAAATCAAGCAACAGCACAGGTTATACAGGCTAAATTTGAGGAGCAAACAGCTCTTCTTGAGAGACTGAAGGGACAAATTGAAGCAAAGGATACAGAAATACAGGAATACAAAAATGCTTTGTGTGCTGAACCTCTATATGTAGTTCCTAAAACAACCAGGCTTCCCCTCGAGTCTACTACCAGACCACCAGAAACCGAGGTCAACAACAAAACTGAACTAGCAAAAACAGCTCTCAGGAGCATGAGAAAGGTCATTATAGACAATTTAGACAACAAAGAAAGTTTGTTGAAAAATGCGTGGGAAATTGGGAATTGGCCAACAGGGCCCAATTATTGAACTGAAGTATATCAATGATTAAGGGACAACTGGAGATGGAACTGCAAAATGATAATGATTTTGAAGAAAATTATGTCAGGCCTTATTTGGATTCCGTTGCAAAAGTTGATTATACTATGAGGCAGGCCCAACAGTGGCCTAATGATATTCAGTTAGTTGAGATTCGAAGAGGGTGGAGCTACAGAATCAAATTACTGGCTCAATTAATAACTGATTGTAATAATTTAGAAGAAAAGAGGGTCGGTTTGGTATCCAAGCTTGATACGAACGTCCAATACCTGGAAGGCCCAATGCTGATGCGTGAAGGGAAGTTACAAAGTAGACATGATTTTAATGATGAGGTTACTAAAATCTGGGAGAATTTTGCAAAGGAATACTACAACAAAAGGAAGATTACAGATGAAGATATTAGAAAATGGCTAACATATGCTGCTATGATTAATTCGAAGGTGGGTTCAGCTCTTGAGACTGACGATATGGAAGTTGGGAACATTTACATTGGAAGAAAGCGAAGCTTTACTAAAAGCATAGCTTAAACGTTTAAACCAGTCAAACATCCCATAACTAAGGTTGAACAAGATTTTTTTTTTTTAAAGGAATTAATGATGTGAATCGCACCTGCCACCGAGTCACCGACCTTTCGAAACCCTGTGAAGTCACAGACCCTCTGACTGCGGCCGGCAACGACAAGGCAAGGCTGGACTCCGGACTCCCTTATTTCGAGTCTCGACTCTCGAGTCTGTCACTTCCTCCACCCAAGATTTCCTGCAACAAACAAGGAATTCGTTCGACATAAAAAGCTAAAAGACCTTCTTTACTATTTTCATCCCGCGGCCCGCCTTTGCAAATGGGTAATGTCAGAACAAGACAGTTTTCATAGATCTTGTATGAATTCATGCATCACGGGAAATGCCCTGAAAATGCCCTGAGGATCCAACCAATGAAGAAAGGGGAAAGAGTCCGCCAGATTTGTAATTGCATGAAGTTCCTGCAGTTTGCCAATGCTCTCTCAGAGTCTCGAGTTCGACGCATGGAAAGGCTGAAAGCAATAAGTGTTGGACCTTGGTAGTTTGATGATGGATCAGCGCTTTAAGATCCACCTACCATCATATAATGAGACACAGACCAACTTGCAAGTACCTACACGGTTACACCCTGCAGGCTACAGGCTACTAGGCAGCTAGGCTACAGCCTACTACCATAGTTTTTGTCGTGTGCTTAATTCGATTGGACGTCAGTTTGACGGTTCTAAAATCCCGAAGGACGTCAGCATTGACAGGCTAAAAAAATTTGCACCCGTCAAATACGGATAAAAATGAAAAAAACGTTCTGTGGAACGTCAAATTCCAGGGGAGGAAGCCCGTGGATCTATCCACGGACGCCGGACAACTGTTTTTGGTAGAATGGGTGTGGGATCTGTACGGACAAAGCCGGCTGCTAGACGCTGCAGATCCAAAGCTGGGGAATGAATACGAGGTGGGCGAGATGGAGAAGGTGTTGAAACTGGGGTTGTTGTGCTCCCATCCGGAGGCAGCGAGGCGGTTGGAGTCACGGCATGTGTACCAAATACTTGAAGGCCTGACGTCCCTGTGGCTTCGTTTAACGTGAATATTTTCGGTCTGTCTGCCATGGGCAGCTTGGGGTATGCCGCTACCGCGAATCCAGAGGACAGGAGTGAAAGCCAGCCAAACGAAAGACTCAGTTCAACTTCTTTAGGATCTCCACGGTAATCAACAGTAAGGCATAAGGATTAAAAGATTAAGAAAAGCTTTCTCAATATTTTCCACGGTAATCAACAGTAAAGCTTTCTCAATATTCTCTGAAAGTTTTTGGTATCAAAGAAACATGTTCAAACGCTGAAGGTTGTGATTGATGATGTTATCTAAATAAAATATGTAAATTAAATGGTTCATTTCTAATAAAGTTTTATTTTTTCAATAATAAATTAGAATTAGGTTTGTTGAGTTTGTCTGAACGAAGATTCGCATGATTTTCAGCCATAGTTCTATCAGTCCATTTTTCCGAATTGTCTTAAACTCTTATATTGATAAAGCTTTAATGGATTGTTTTATGTTTTTGAATTTATACCAGAATGGTAATACATGTCATCAAAGTTTCAGAAGTTCACACCTTAAAGCTGGGAGATGAAACATCCAAGAGAACTTCTATATGTTTTAAATTTTTTTAGAAAGTTGTGTGTAGATAATATAAGTTTATGAAATGAAAGCAAGTTTAAGAAAATAAGTGAAAATAAGTTACATCAAACTTCTAAATTGCCACATAAGTGAAAATAAGTTTCCTCCAAAAAACTTTTGTAATAATGTTTTTAAATTTGAAAACATTTGGTGAACAAGTCAATGTTTTAGCCTCCATCTTTTTAATGCCAATGGAATCTTACAAAGCAAAAAAGTCAAAAAATCCAAGGAGCATAGTTATAGGAGTTTTCCAAGCTTTTGGTAGCTTTAGAGAACCTCTAAACCCCTAAAGGTGGAGGAACTATACCTTTGAAACTGAGACCTGGCCTAAAAGTGGAGAGACTATACCTTTGAAATTGAAACTTGAACTATGGGAGAGATCAAAATTTCTGCACATAATAATTTGCACAAACCAGAAGAAAATAATTTGTTTCAAGTTTTTAATATCCAAGTCAATCTTCTTATTGAATATCGATAGGATATAGTCACGATGTCCAATAGTAGCTTGTTGCTTAGGTTTCATGATTTAATGGGTGCAAAAGCCAACCTCCTTTTACACATATTGTAGCTTAGGGGACACAAGTTTTGATAGACTTAACAATTCCATTAAATTTATTTTTACTCTTTTTCTTCACACATAATTACATGACCAAAACATACAAGTAGATTCCAATAACACTTGAGTGCACGCATGAAGTGTGGTTTTCCCTTTTTACTTGAAAAGAAAAAGCTGATTGTTATCAATTATACTTTAAAATAACGGAGATCTAAATACCATCAGTTATACTTTAAGCTTTTAACTCTCATTTATTATTATCCTTGAAAAAATTAAAATATAAATCCCTTCTTTTTCTTGAAACAAAATTTCAATTACTTTGTAAGAAAATTAAAATATAAATTCTCCGTCTTCTCGTTGCAACATAATTTCATTTAGGTAACAGATTTAATAAAATAATAAAAATAATTTTGATTTTGCCATGTTTTCTTAATTTAACATGGATTTATACTGATATGGAAAAGCTGAAAAGACAGTGTTCATAGTATAGTTTAATAGCTGCACTTCTCTACCACTGAAGTGATCTGCTGCAGCCCGGATCAATCCTGCTGCTCGGATGGATTCTGTGTCTACCCGGAGAGAAGAGGCCTGCCCGTGAGCTGATGTTGCTGCCCAGACCTGCTGGCAGCTGGCCGGGGTCACTGTTGCCAGATTCCGATTGCATTGCATTGGTCAAATGCATAGCATTAAAGAAAGACATGACATCAGAGTTTTTTTAACGCTGAGATGGATGATATCCAACGTTTAACCTTCCGGCGCGTTGATGAAGGTCCAGTGATTTTGAGAGGCTCTCTGTCAAGTTCTCAATCTCTTATAAAAGAATTGGAATGTCATCCATTTATAATATGAAAAGCCTAGATGATGAATATTCTCATTCTTAACTTCTGTCTTTTGTTTTTTTGGGGGGTTTGCTTACACGCCTTTTACCAGCGCTTTCCAAGATTTTCGGTTGGAGGGGATTTGAACCTGTGAGCAAAATGTTCAGATTACAGAGGTCGAAGGCGGAGAAAGCCGGCGAGAAGGTCGATTTCAGGTTTATGCAGTTTCAGGCCACGGGTAAGGCGTTGAACGTTTGAATTATGGAATAGGCTGTGTTGTTGTGATAAAATTTCATTTTATCTACTTAATAATTAAAAAAAAAAACTTTGATTTATATATATTTAATTAAAAAAATATGGAAATGAATAATATTAGATTAACAATTAAAATTAATTTAAAAAGTTTAATAAATATATTAACAAATTAAAATTAAATTTTAATTAAAATAATAATTATAATTTAAAATGTTAGTAAATATTTCAAACCCATGCTTAATAAACTAGCCTACCCACCTATAATGGATCCCACAAATTCCACATACCCACCTCCAATAATATATTAATAAACTTTCAAACACATACTCAATAGACTAGCCTACCCACCTATAATAAATCCCACAAATTACACATACTCACCTACACTAATAACTTAATACTTGAAAAAAACCATTAATAAAATTTCAAACACATACTACAATAAGCTAATCTACCCATCTATAATGAATCCCACAAATTCCACCCACCCACCTACAATAATTGCTTTACCACAAGTTCTTGTACACAGTCACAATCATAGAATCAATTCACGAATATCGTTGGTTGTAGCATTTGCAACTATGTGGTATTCCATGGTCATCCACTCTCAACATTTGTTTGGTGACTTTTATCCATAGCTTCAACAAATTAATATATGATTGCCAAATTTACTCTTCTATTCGTGGACGAAGTTGACCAAACTTCGTCTTATTATCAAAACCCTATATACATTTTTTATGTAAAAGATCCAATCTACAATAAGAAAATAAAAATCTGGGTAAGTTAACCAAACTTGTTCCTCTTATCAAAACCTTCCTTGCAATTTTTATTTTAGAAAATAAAAATCTGGATCAAGTTGACCAAACTTGGTCTTATTATCAAAACCCTATTTACAACTTACAATTTTTATATGTAAAAGATAAAATGAAAATGAAAATAGAAATCAACAATAATAACTTAAAATAAAAATATAATCTTATTTCAAATATATATATATATAACTTCATCCTAAGAAAGTTAATTTAAATCACTTAATAATAACTTAAAATAAAAATATAAAATTTCTTATTTCAATTATATATATATATAACTCCATCCTAAGAAAGTTAATTTAAATCATTTAATAAAAAATGGAAAGAAAAAAAAAGTTTAGTAAATTAAAAGTTAAAAATGGAAAAAAAAAGTTTACATATGTGAACTAAAATGCATTATAAAGCACAAAGCCGCATTGACATTATCAATTCTAGGACTGGTTTCCGTATCCACATTATTGTTCTTTTTCTTGGTATTTTATTTATTCATTTCCACAAAGCCGCGTTGATATTACCAATTCTAGAATTGGTTTCCGTATCCACATTATTGTTCTTTTTCTTTGTATTTTTACGTCGTAAGGTGTTTTCTCTCAGAAGTTGAGTTTGAGACCACTATAGCATCGTCATCCATATATGCAATAAAATTCTGCCGTGTGTAAAAAATTATAAAATGCCACCTGTAAGAAATCCTACGCCGATAGGCGTTTTTCTCCCAAGTCGGGTTTGAGAAAAAACTGTACCATTTTGGTCGTCTCTTTAACTAATTGAATTTTTCCATGTGTTCGTGTACAACTGGTCATTTGTTAGTAAATTAAGGAGTCAAATTAAGGAGTGGTAACTGTTAGGAGTACAGAGCTACCCGATAACTTGTTCCTAAAGTCTTTGTGCTGCACATTTTCCTTTTTGTGTGTTGTAAGTAGGAGGCAGCCTGTAGAGATTGACTTCGTATGGCAGGATGAAGGTTTCCATCTAAGACCTTGAGTAGTAACCTTCTTCAAGCAAAAACAGAATCTGGTTGCAGAGAGGGGGAAACTGGTTTTCTTTGAGGGAACTCGACAATTCGAGTTGGAGGATCTTCTCCGTGCTTTTGTTGAAATGCTTGGGAAGGGTAGCTTTTGAACTGCATATAAAGATGTGTTGGAAAATGCTAATGTTGTTGCTGTGAAGAGGTTAAAGGATGTGCATGGTCAGGGTAGAAGAGATTTCGAACAGCATATGGAACTCTTGGGAAGACTGGTGTTGTTGTGAAGAGGTTAAAGGATGTTCATGGTCTGGGTAGAAGAGATTTCGAACAACATATGGAACTCCTGGGAAAGTTGTTGTTGTCGTGGGTTAAACGATGTGCATGGTCCGGGCATAATAGATTTCGAATAGCATATGGAACTCTTGGGAAGGTTGTTGTTGCTGTGAAGAGATTAAAGGATGTGCATGGTCCGGGAAGAAGAGATTTCGAATAGCATATGGAACTCTTGGGAGGGCTGTGACATTTAAATCTAGTGAGTTTTAAAGGCTTATTACTATACAAGAGATGAGAAGTTACTTGTTTATGATTATATGGCAAATGGAAGTCTATACTCCCTTCTTCATGGTATGTTCATCATGTCCTCTCTCTTTTTTTTAAATCATTCCATTATATATTGCGAGCAGCGAGATTAGAACAATTAATCAGTTAGGCAGGGAATCGGTCTGGTAAAGGTTTTACACATATGGGAATTCTGCCCAAGCTTGGGAAAATTGATTCTTGGCCAGGCTTCTTATTTTCATTCCATCAGCATTGTGGTTTGTGGGGATCGATTCTTGGCCAAGCTTCTTATTTTCTATTTCCAAAGTGCAGTGTATTTTTCTGTTTGTGTCTGCTGTGTTTTGGTGTTTCTGTGTGTTGTGTTTTTTCAGTTTTGGGGTTTGCGTGTGTTGTATTTTTGTGTTTGGGGTTTGTGCTAAGTTTTGTATTTTATTTTATGTTGTATTTATGATTACTGAGAGAGGAGAGAAAACCAAGGGATCTCTACACAAATATTGCTATTGTCGCTGAGGACGATGACGCTTCGCTTCTCCCAGAATTTTGACCTCATCACATGCTTCCACTGCGATCGTCTCTGGACTAGGTTCAAACTTACGACGTAAAGTCTCTGCTAAACATTCCTTTAATTTTCGGTAAAATTAGGTCAATAAATTTTAATAAATATTTGATCTCTGAATATAGTGCCAACTATTTCTTAGTTTGCTAACTCTTGCCATGATTTATCAGTAAATTGTATATATCTAAAGACGAACAGGGATATTTCTTTTTCTGGTTTTGCTACGAATGATTAGCCTTTGTCAAATTTATCAGCAGATTAAATAAATAACCATTTAAAGAAACCTTCTATTGTTTTACAACAAACTATTTTAGTTATTTATAGTGTTCTGTTTTTTATCAGTATAATAAATAACTGAAGCCATGAAGAAATCATTCATCCCTTATTTGTAGCGTTCTGTGTTTTATTTGTAAATAAAAGCAACACATGCTTAAGGAAAACTGTTTTACTTGTGATTTATTGGTAATATAAGAGGCAGAGTGATCTTGGCTTTTTTCTTTTTATTTCTTTCTGTTTTGGGGGTTTGTATTTTTTGTTTAAAAATGAAGAATCCAGCATGGAGATGGAGTGGGGATATAAGAGGCAGACAAAATTTTAGGACAGACAATGAAAAATTGCCATAGAAACGAGCTCACGCTTCAGTGAATATAATTGTGTGTTTCTATTGTCTTACACATTTCAGTGAATATAATTGTGTGTTTCAGTCAAAGTTCTGCTCGACTTATATTAGGTGGTAGTTTCACTTTTCATTAGACCCTCCCTTGGATGACTTGCAACACCACTGTAAAAAGGTTGCTAGGAAGAAATTTTAACCCTTAGAAAGTTGCTGAAGCTGCTCATATATATATGATTGCTTTTACAATGATAGGAATTTGAGAAAAAAAGGCATGAAATATAGAAAAATTCCTCCAAAGACTTGAGAGAAGAACACATCAGGCTACTTAAATATGGCTTATGCTACTGAGGATATGCGAAAGGGGGACACACAAATATTGCTTCAACCAACAGATGGGAAGAAGTGTAAACTTTTTTCTTGAAATTAATGATATTAGATTCTTCAAATTCAAGAATTTTCAAAGCTCCAATCTAGTGCGTATTGAGGAGGGTATATGAGTTCTTAAATATGCTTAGGAGACACCAATAACAAAAATATAGTAAAAACGTATATGAATATGTTAGCTGGTAAGAAATGGTTAACATGAATAAACTTTGGATGATCGAATGATGCAATGTTCCTTGTTTACTTTTTATTTTCAAGAAATGCTATGCTTTGTTATAAATATCAATAGAAGAGCAGAGTCTCTTTTCATCTATAAAATCAGTTCCAATAAAAAATTAGGCAAAACCTTTTCATTTTTTAATCCCTGGTTTACAAGATGATCTGTGACAAAGTTTAGTTTTAGACTTTGACTTGGCAGCAGTTAATCTAAACATCTGATCACATCTCGATCCGTTTACTCTCCTTACCACATCCTTTAAGCTCTTTACATGAACTTCTGAAATATATTTAATAAACGAGTCAGAATATGACTTTGTTTTTGCAGTCTTTTTAATCTATATTATCGGATTGGATTGCACAGGCTTTCACCAATGCAAGTATGGATATAAAAAAAAATTGGACATTGAATCAGTTGTAGATGGATATGCAGCAGCAAAAATTCCTCTAGAAACGAATTGGACAGACATTGATTATATGGATGACTTCAAGGATTTTACTCTAGATCCTATGAATTTCCTTGAGAAGGAAATGCAACATTTTGTTGAACGAATACATGCTAATGGACAGAAATATGTTCTCATTACTGATCCAGGTAGGGCTCCATTCCTTGTTGTCATGAATTAGAGAAATAGAACATAAAGAAAGGATTAAGAACTGAACTAAGCTTTATTATTATATTCTGAACATACAAATCATTTTCTTAATTGTGCAGGAATAAGCTTAAATGAAACATACAAGACTTTTCAGAGAGGGATACAAGATGGCATTTTTGTTAAACAAGGAGGTGTGCCATATTTGGCACAAGTGTGGCTTGGCCCAATATATTTTCTAGATTTTCTCAATCCCAATACACGGTCGTTTTGGACAAAATAAATTTCTGCGTTTCATGATACAATTGCATTTGATGGCCTTTGGCTCAATATGAATGAACTTTCTAACTTTTGTAGTGGGGTCACATGTTCCTTTCCAAAGAATGGGGATTTTCCACGAAAATATTCACAGACATATTGTTGTTTAGTTTGTAGCAAACCACTTATACTATGAAACGAGAACTATATACTATGAACGAGAACTCTACCCATAAAAATGATGATTTTTGCAAAAAAAACACCAAAAACACCCCC
>LPNX010708705.1:18473-75646 GCA_001517045.1 Pseudotsuga menziesii
AAAAACGAGAACTGTGTCGAGTTCTTGTTTCATAGTATAAGTGGTTAGCAATGTAAACACCACCAGATGGGATGATCCCCCTTACAAAATCAATTACTTCTGGAATACACAGACCATTGGGTAACAAAACAATGGTTGCTAGTGCAGTTCACTATGATGATATCTTGGAGTACAATGCTCATAATCTGTATGGGCTACCTGAGGCTATCATGACAAACACAACATTGAAATTGGCACTAAAGAAGAGGCCATTCATACTAACCCGTTCTACCTTTGTTGGATCAGGGGCCCATGCTGCGCATTGGACAGGAGACAATGCTGCAACATGGAATGATCTCTAGTACTCCATACCTACAATGTCGAGTTTTGGAATGTTTGGAGTCCCAATGGTAGGTGCTGAAATTTGTGGCTTTGCAAAAGACACAACTGAAGAGCTTGGAAATAGGTGGATTCAACTAGGTTCCTTTTATCCTTTTGCTAGAGATCACTCCAACAAGGGAACAATTAGCCAAGAGCTTTACTTATGGGAATCAGTCACAACATCTAAAGGGAAGGAATTAGGTCTGAGGTACAGACTTTTTCCATATATCTACACATTGTCATTTGAAGCTCACACTAAAGGATCTCCCATTGCAAGGCCTTTGTTCTTCACATTCCCTAAGGATCCTAATACACTGGGAATCAACACCTAGTTTCTATTGGGTAAAAGGGTCTTGGTCTCCCCTGTTTTAAAGAAAGGAGCAAGCACTGTCGATACTTATTTTCCAAAGGGAACTTGGTACAATTTGTACAATATATCAGACTCGATAATAGTTGAAAGCGGCTCTTATGTTAGTCTTCTTGCTCCACTATATACTATCAATGTTCATGTATATGAGGGGACTATATTTTCAATGCAAGAAATGGGTATGACAACTAGGGAAGCCAAAAGAAACACATTTAGTCTAGTGGTTGCTTTGGGTGGTAAGATGGAAGCATATGGGGACCTATATGTGGACAATGGAGAGGATTTGGAAATGGTAATAGAGCATGGCAAGTCAAGTTATATAGAGTTTTATGCAAATATTGTAGAGGAAGGAGTGAGAGTTAGATCGGAAGTCCAAATGGGGGATTATGCAATTGGGGAAGGATGGCTTCTTGAAAACATTATAGTTTTGGGGCTATCTTTGTTGTTGGTTCTAATGATGCCAATTCATACCTGAAATATTTCAGAGATGAGATGGATTTGGTGGAGGCAGTTTAAGAGCACCGCAGAGTGGGTGATGTGTTTTCCCCTGGGCACACCCCCTTTCGGCAGAGTCATACATCTCCTATCTCACAAAGTACCAGCATCTCTTCGACACAGTCATAAAGATTCTCTGTAAGAAGCCCCTAACCGGTTTATTCGTATTTCCTCTACCACAACATCAGCTGGGTTTGTTGGTCCTGTGTTCTTCCATCCAATTGCTAGATGGTGCACTTGGCATTCACGTTTCTTGCCTATATTGCTCTTGTTGCGCTACACTTCACCACGAGGGAAGGTTGCAACGGAATGGGTGCATTGCTTTTTGATGCCCTTTCTAACACTCTGCTTCTCTTGATCTTCCTCAACTTGTACATTAAGCAAAGATGTAGCAACGCCAAATTAGTGAATACCCAGCACGACATCACCATCAACAAGAAGTACTTGTAACAATGAATACATTAACTTGATCATTTTTTGTGATCAATATCTACTTCGCAACATAGTATTGATAATTGATTGATTGAATAATTTACATCCCTGCAGCTCAGCATTAGAGCTGTAGAGTAAATACTGGTGGCCATTATTTCCTATGTTACTACCAAATTTTAGCTTCTAATGATATCGATAGAGCTATTAGCCTTGCAAAAAAGGGCTTTTGTATCTTTATTTGAGAATTTATAATGCTTGCCTCATATGGTAACAACTGTAAATAGCCATTTCCATATCGATTATAAATGGATTGTATTTAAAAATATGTTTTGGATTTCTAGGGTTATCTTTGTTTGAACTCCAGATAAATCTGTGTTGAAATAGTAATTTTGCATTATTTTGATTTAAGGTTCTCAAAAACCCTATGTGCACCTTGAAATAGGGTTTTTGTATTATTTTGATTTAGCTTCCTCAAAAATACTTATTTGAGAACTGCCTCATATGATAACAACGGTGAATAGCCATCTCCATGTGGATTATAAATGAATTGTATTTAAAAATAATGTTTTGGATTTTTATGGTTATCTTTGTTTGAACTCCAGATAAATCTCTGTTGAAATAGTAATTTTGCATTATTTTGATTTAAGGTTCTCAAAAACCCTAGGCACCTTGAAATAGTGTTTTTGCATTATTTTGATTTAGCCTCTTCAAATACTTTGGACACTTTGATTTTGATCAACAAATATATATCTCTGTCATTTTAACAATTTCAACATATTTTGATAAAAAAAAATTTAAACACTTGTTAAAAATGTAAAATATTTAACTTATATTTAGTAAAAAAATAAAATAAAAAAACTCTGTTTAACTTGCACTTATTTGCTTCAAATGAAATCACCCGATTTTACAAGAACAAAATCTTTATAAACATAAATATAAGGAATATTTAATCCATATCCACCCTCTCAATTATGAATTTCAAAGAACAAAATCTTAGTGAACACCATTATAAAGAACACTTAATCTTTATTCACCCTTTCTATTATGACATTTAGAGAATTTATAGACAATAACATTGTTGGTTTAGAGTTTCACAAAGTTTTTCTAAGACTGTAATAAATTACAAAGCCTTGGAAATGTTTTGATTTATTTATTTGGGAGATCTTTCAATTTTGGTAATTAACATTGTTAAACCCACCAATTTAACATTACATTTTTTAAGTATTTGGATGAAGGTCATTGAAAGAGGCTTCCTAATCAATTTACATTTATATTTATGACTTTTTGTATTTATGAATCTAAAGTGTAAACTTCACTGATTGTGAGTAAGAAATTGATACAAATTTTATTACCAATTTTTTTCTGCCTATTTAAGGGACTATATTTTTAGAATTTGGATAGAGCACTTTGAAAGAAGCTTTATGATCAAGTTGCATTTAGTATCTTAGAATCGCGGGGGCTTCACTTGTTGGCCAATATCCTATCACGTTAGTTCATATTGTGGGTTTTAAAATTATCAAAAATTGAACCAATATATTGTAGGTATTGGGGGGATGAGGGGTTTAAGGTGGGGGTGGCTAGGGTGGTTTATAAGGATTGAGGTATAAAAAGGGGTGGGGAGGAGGTTTTAAGTATTGTGAGGGGGTTTCAACAAAAAGAGTTTGGGTCAATATCTCTCGAAATTAAGGGTATTCTTTAATATCCCACAATCGCACGTGCTATGTGAGAGGTTCACTAAGTGAAGTCCCCGTGCTTAGAATGAGACTTCATCAATTGTGAATAAACTATTAATACTGATTTTATAACCAATTTCTTTTCTACTTTAAATATAAAGGATTATGGCTTGTAATGTTTTATTTTTCTCATGAAATTTTTAGTTCTTTTTTTTAATCTAGCTTTTATTCTTCATAACCTTCTTCTCTTTTATGTTGTTCTTCACCTACTTAATTTCTAGTACCATGTACTTAGTGTGTTGTAATGGATGGGATTAATACGTGTTTGATTTAAAAATAAAATATTTTAATTATAATAATGTAATTTTTAAATATTAATAAAATTTATGTTTTTTAAAGTATTTATGAGAAATTTGAACTAGATATCTTCTATTTATTGCTTCTTATCCCAATTACTCTTTACCAATTGCTCTAATTTCCATGACCAAAATTAAAATAAATTTAATTATAATAATAAAATAAAATTTTAATTAAATATTATAATATTTTGATATAAACATAAATGTTTTTTTTCATAGATTAATTATTTAAATTTGCAATATTACAATTATTGTTATTTATTTTTATATAATTAACTTAGCTCAAATGATTAAGCTATATATATATAAAGTTAGTGTTATTTGTATTTAGAGAGTTAGCTTTCAATCATAAACATTGAATTACATACAAAACATGAGTTGTTATAGAGTCTGAAATGCTAAAGTGGCACATGTAGGCTCCAAAAATATAAATATTACAAAAATATCAAAATCAATTACATATAACCCATAATATATTATATTAATTTTGATCTTTAAATGAAATTTGTAATTTTAAATGAGGTTTTGTTTGGCAACCAAAATTTTAAAAAATAGAGGTTTTAAATGATGTTTTGTTTGATAACTAAAATAAAATTAAAAAATAGATATAGATGACTCTTAGCTAGAAGGCATGGTTCAAATATTTCTAGAACAAAAACAAAGAATATACAAGTTCAAATATTATGTTTAGAACATATTCTACTTCAAGTGTGCATGCCAAATATGAAGTGAGTACATAGTCATCTTGAAGTTTTATTAAGTCAAATGTCAATCAATTTGCTAATTTTTATGATATATGACTTATAAATATTCTACTATTTTTTTATTTATTGATAGAAATAATTGTGTCCCTATTTAACACCATCCTGTGATGAACTTGAAAGGTATTTCAATAAAGAATGACTTAGTAATAATGGATCTATAATAAAATTAGGAAAACAAAGAGTAATCTCTCTCACCTTGAGAGAAGTGGTGGTTATGATCAACAAATATAATATCTTTGTGGTGAAATACTATCAAAATTGATTTTTGAGAAGGCACACATTTTCTAAATATATAAAATTATTAATTATTGTGTAATGAATATATTTTATTATTATTATGTAAAGTTGTATACTTTATAAAAAAACATCAAGACTTCACAATGTTGGATGATTTTGTAAAAAAATGTCAAGACTTTACAAGGTTTTATAATTTAGTGAATATTTTGCAAGATTTTATGATTCAATGAAAACTTCGCTAAAATTTTACAAGATTATATAAACTTCGTTTCTGATTTATTTTCTCCTAAATGGCAAAGAAAGAGTAGTGAGAAAACTTTGAATCCAAATGGTTGTTGCATGAAATCTATGTCCAGTCTGGCCCAAGATGACCTAATGGGTTCACTTAATACTTGTTGGTCATTAAGAAAATACATTAGTTTAGGTCACCAAAATACAAGTGTGGATTTTGTTAATGATGATATAATAGTGGCATTCAAGCAGGTGTTAAGACTAAGCTTATACGGACAAAATTAACTCATCATTATAACCAATCATGGAACTCTTCCTCATGGAACCTTGAACTTATATATTATTGGACATATTGAATTGTCTTCCTCGTGGTAATAGAGAAATCCTCTGAAGTAAATCAAAGGAAGATTATGTACTATGAGGCACAAAAAGGGGATGTTTAGTTTTTTCTCTCCGTTGAACTTGAAAGGAAACCTTCGAGAAGATGATTTATGGAGTTGAGTAGACTTGTTTTAAGCAACAACTAAAAAATGATACTAAAGTGGAAGAAAACATTTTTTGAGATGGGTCGGAAGAGTTTCCCTGTTTGGAGGTGAGGAAAAAGAGGATAGAAAGAATGATATGGAACACAAAAATAATTTTAACGGAAAATAAATGTTTACAAATGTTCACGATGAAGGCAAAGAAACTATACATTGAGATCTCAAATATAATGCTCTTATTGGTAAGTTTTGGTTTACCCTGCTTTGTTGATATGTTTTATTGGTCTGTTGTAAGGTAAGGCCTACTCAAATTTATATAGCACAATGGTTGTTATGATTCAAACCATTTACACCTTGAAGAAAGTCCAACAAAACTTTTGTGGAGGGTAAATATTTTTTTTTCATTCAATTGTACCTTTTCATCCTCATGGAAAATATTGAATTTTATTTCCATAATCCTTAAATTGTTTATTTTAAATTTTGAGGTTGCATTTTAAACCCAATGATATATTTAATATCAATATCATATCTATTTGTTAATAACATTTGGAATTATTTTGTATTTTACCTAAATTAACAAAATAGTGTCTATTTAGATTCAATTAGTTTTTTTTGGTACACAGTATACAACTCTTAATCTAAAAAGTGGTTGTGATTGATGCTTGGGATTTTAATTTCATTATTTTACCAGCTACATAAAATCTCTCCTTTAGTATCTCTCCTTCAGTAAATAGTAGTTCATTGAGTAGTTTACAAGTATCTTTGGAAATTAATTCCCTAATAAGCCCCAATGTGTACTACTTTTCTAATTATCTTATAATTTTTCCCTTCAAACTTGTAGTCCTTTGTTATGGGTTGCATTGTTACAATCCTACAACGAACGAGATAAAAAATTTATGGAAAGCATATTCAAATCCTAACATCATGATATATCCAACTATGTTAGCAAAGGACATTTTGTATATAAGAAAATTGGCTCTAATTTGTAAATTCATGAGATTATAGACTTTGGAAAAGACCTTGGTAAACAATATTAATGATGAAAGACTTAGAGCTCTCTTTCCCATGGGACTAAGAAATATTCTTTGGGTTCTTATTTCAGGTCAAATCCATGAGAGTGAGAGTAAAAGAGAGAGTGAGCAAAAAAGAAAGAAAAACACTAGGATTTCTTATGCTTCTGAGAGTGAACATGGAAGTGAAAACAAAGATGCGAGAAAGAAAAAAAGGACTAAGGCCAAGATTTCTTCTCATCCTGAGAGTGAAACTGAAAGTGATAATAATACAAGGAAAATGAAAAGGAAGAGAAGGAATAGAATCCTTTTTGTTCAGTGAAAGACTTTGGTTGAGGCTATATTACTGAAGCTCGTGAATTGAAGGGAATGCTACAACTTCTTGAGTTTTTTTACTGTTGTTATACAAATGATGAGTTCTTAGCTGAGAATCATCAATCGTGCTTCAAAGGAATCAATGATTCGTTGGTCAATTATTACTTAGAGTTGAAGCATATCCATATAAACCATTAGTTTTTCCACCTCTTGGTTAGTTTGAACTTTGTACATTTAATGTGAGATTTCTAAGAATGGTTTTTATTTTTGCTAAGTTTACTACATTGTGCATTTGAATGTATTTGAATACTTCAAAAAATCACACTTGCTATACAATTCTAGGTAGGTCAAAATGAGCATACTAACAAATTTGAAGTTTTGAAGTTTTATGTTTTCAATGTATTGTCTAATACTACAACTTACTAGAAATTTAGAATCTTGAAGTTCTAAATTTTGAAGCTCCTTATTGTATATCAATAAGTCTACAACAAAATTTTGGTTCCCCTTTCTAGCTTTTTTTACCTATGGACGTATTTTTGCACCTTTTTAGGGCAATTGCTAGTATTTATTCATTTCCTGAGATCCTAGATAGTATAATTATTTGAAGTAATAGTCACTTTAGTTAACATGATTTAATTTTCAAAATTTATAGAGTTATTATTGAAAATTATTGTAAGATTATTATTTATTAAATTTATATTAAACTAATTTTTAATTATAATTTTATTATTAAATTAATTTTTAATTATAATTTTATTATTAAAACAATAATCAAACTTTATTTTTTATTAAATTAATACATTATTTTATAAAAAATGTATTTTTATTCAAATAATAGAATATTAAATAAATATTTTTTTTTCACAATATTAATATATATTTCAATTAATTAAACTAAAAAATAAATACCTTCAATTTTAAAATAAAAAATATATAATTTAATTAATTAAAACATACAAAATAGTTAATATGGAATACCTTACCATTTAAAAAAAAATTATCCACAGTAAAAAGTATTTCAATTTTATTTAATATTTTTATAATTTGTTTCTATTAATTAAAAAAACTAGGGTACCGTTTGGGATTCAGATACAAAATTATTTAAAAAAAAATTATCCACAGTAAAAAGTATTTCAATTTTATTTAATATTTTTATAATTTGTTTCTATTAATTAAAAAAACTAGGGTACCGTTTGGGATTCAGATACAAAATTATTCACCTAAATGGTTCATTAAACAGTATCTAAATTTATTTCCTAAATGTTTCATTAAACAGTATCTAAATTTATTAAAATAACATTGGATTAAAAATACAAAATCTTATGACCATAAGTTTCGAATTTAAAAAAAAAAATTAATTAAAAATCTCAAATCTTTTTTTCCATAAAAAAATAGTAAATATATTATTTACATTCTTCAGATTAACCCGAAATGTCCATCCTCACAAAGTATTTCAAAATTCTCAAAATATCTTCACTTTGTTGAAATAAATTAAATAATTTGTGTGCTCGACTTTCAAGAAAGTACGTTGGCTTTTCAGCTGCTACGGGGTCATTTGTAGAAGACCATTACATTCTTGCGTGGAGCTTCACCACTGAAGGCACAGCACCTCAAGTGTTTGGTATTAAAGAAACATATTCAAATATTCTTTTTTTTTTCCAAAGAAAAAAATCGTAAATACTTTATTCACATTCAGTAGATGGCCCTCATAGTCCATTTTACAAAATACAACGAAGAAGTTGTCATTACAAAATTTGCCTCAGAAAGAGCACAAATCCACAATCCAAATCAAATCATCAGCAAAAGCTGTCATAAAGAATGACCAGAAAAAGGTCACTTCTATTCAATAAGACATCCAGAATATTGCAGTATATGTCTAAGTCCCAAAAGATAACACCAAAAAATCCACACAGATCGACCATGAGCAAGAAATGGCACATTGATGACTCAGAAGTGACACCCACAATCCACGCAGCTCTATGCTATCGGATTCCGATCGCACCAAAACCTCGCAAGATCAGGATCGACAAACCAAGAATCAAAAACCAAGAAACATCGGTTCTTCCGAATGCAAGAAAAGGCTCCTCAGGATCGACTCCCTCAATCCACGCAGCTCTATGCTATCGAATTCCGACCGCATCAGAAAACACCGCAAAGATCATATCGACACCCTCAATCCATGCAGCTCTATGCTATCGGATTCCGACTGCACTAGAAACCTCGCAAGATCAGGGGACCAGGAATGGAGCAGCTCAATGCTATCGGATACCGACCGCACCAGAACCATCGCCGCAAGACCCAGAAAATCCGACATCTCCACTCGCCGCAAAAAGTCGACGCGCATGGCCGGGCACATCGGCCTCCAAGAATGCTTTGCATATGAGGCTCCAAGAACACACTGCATAGAGCTCCAAGAACGCTCTGCATCGAGCCCAAGAAACGCTCCAAGAATCCCATTCCGTTGCCATAAGAATGAAGCCCATTAAGTTATGCTTCTGAACGCGAGGATCTTGGAAAAACCAGATGCAGGGTTCTTGGAAAATTATCGCCCAATCCATATTGGCGAAGTGGAAGATCCATATTGCCAAATCTACAGCGCAACCTGATGATCTCCATGTGATCACGATATCTCCTCGTTTGTTGCCCTTTCCCATATGGATCCCATCCAGTTGCCGTGATTGCCTTTGTGCGCAGGGTTCTTGGAAAATCCAGTAAGAATTCAGAGCATCTTGAAGCCAGAGCATCTTGATCTCCTCCTAGCCACAGTCGGCTCAGAGCGATTCAAGAACGCTCGGCTCGGCTCCAAGAAACGCTCTGCATAGAGCCCAAGAAACGCTCCAAGAATCCCATTCCGTTGCCATGAGAATGAAGCCCATCAATTATGCTTCTGAACGCGAGGATCTTGGAAAAACCAGATGCAGGGTTCTTGGAAAATTATCGCCCAATCCATATTGGCGAAGTGGAAGATCCATATTGTCAAATCTACAGCGCAACCTGATGATCTCCATGTGATCACGATATCTCCTCGTTTGTTGCCCTTTCCCATATGGATCCCATCCAGTTGCCGTGATTGCCTTTGTGCGCAGGGTTCTTGGAAAATCCAGTAAGAATTCAGAGCATCTTGAAGCCAGAGCATCTTGATCTCCTCCAAGCCACAGTCGGCTCAGAGCGATTCAAGAACGCTCGGCCCTCTTCAAATATTCAAACCCTGAAGGTTGTGATTCATGATGTTATCGAAATAAGATAGTTAAAATGAATGGTTAATTTTTAATAAAGTTTTATTTTTCCAGTACTAAATTATAATTAGTTTTGTTGAGTTACAAGAATGGTAATACATGTCATCAATATATGGGAAGTTTTTATTTTGTAATATTTTTTTATTTTGTAATATTATAAAACTAGTACATTTACATAGTTTTGTGGTTGGATTATGTTTATAAGGAACAAATAGTTGAGAGGTAGTTATAGAATGGAAAACAATTTGGAAATATTTTTTTATTCCTTATATTCTTTTAGTTAAAGAGGTTCAACTCACGTTATCATTCACATTATTCTTGTTATCCATTTATCAACTATCAGTTATTTTTCTTTTTCTTTTTATCTCACATTCTTCTAATTTTCTCTTGGTTATTAATGCATTGCTACGAGTTATCCATTATTTTTTATGTTCCTTTTTTTATAATTGTTTATTACAAAATTTGAACGACTGCCATAGAATCAATCTAGAAAGTACACTTGTCTCATCATCGTGAGTAGATGAGAAAAACATAAGCTCTAGTCCACCCCAAATCTCAAATAAAAACGTTGGTAAATTTGTTATAAAAAAAAAAAATCATTTTATCTACTTAATAATTAAAAAAAACCTTTAATTTATATATATTGAATTAAAAAATCTAAAGATAAATTAACAAAACTAAAATTAATTAAATTTTTTAATAAATATATTAAAAAATAAAATTTAAATCTTAATTCATAAAATCAAAATTGCATACAATAATACATTAAAAAAAAATAGTGAAGAAAAATATCTTTTTAAACCAATCTTTTGTAATCCCTTATATCATTCCTAAAATATGATGATCATCCAATAAATCTCCATTAAAAAAAAAACCAAAAGACATTAAAAAAAAACATCAGAAATAAAGAACTCTCAATCCAAAAGATATAAATCCACAAACATTACTTACATATAAAATAGGTTTTCTAAAACCATAAAAAATATAAACAATTTAGACTTGATATAAAAAAAAAACTCAGAAAAAACAGAATGACCTACATCTCTCAATAAAAAAAACTCAGAAAAAACGTGCCATCCATATCCCGTGGAAATCTTGAATAGCCTGTTTGCTTCAACATTGAATTCCTTATATGTATGCTAAAATATAACAATGGTAAAATATGAAATGTAATGAAGTGACTCCTCTTGCCCAATCAATTATTATTTTGGAATCTTTAACAATCTAAACAACTTCTTTCCACCCTATTATTTTGATACACTGTAACTTTTTAATCTATTGTATTTATTTTATACTTCTGTTTCGGTTATATTCTATGTTATAAGAAACTTTATCATGGTTGCATACTAGTTGTATTCTTCTTTTGGATTATATTCTATGTTATGAGAAACTTCATGCATACTAGTTGTATTCTTCTTTTGGATTGTATTCTATGTGATGAGAAACTTCATGCATACTAGTTGTATTCTTGGGTTTCATTAGACCGGATTGAAGTGGGCTGATATATTGATTCTTTGTTTAAATTTTAGCACTTATAGATTAATGTACGTAGATCTCGGTTGGTTTTAAGAATTTTTTTGATGTGAAAACTTAATAATATAAATATGATTTAATACTTTAAACTAAAATTAAATTAAATTGTTTAATAAATATAGAACTCGGTAGGTTTTCTAACTTTTGATAAGTATTTAAGAATTTACTTTCATCACAAGCTTAATTGGAACTATAATATTTAAAAGAGGATAAATGGAAGGTGGAAAGCCTACTTTAATCTTGAAAACAACTATAAATTGACAAACCTTGTGATGTGGGAGAAAAAGAAATTCCTCTTTAAAAAGCTTGTCACTCCCATTATCTTATATGGTTGTGAAGCTTGGGGATGCAACATTTCAAGAGAATCATGGAGAAGAACTGAGCAAATATAGAAGCCCTAATAAGCCCTATCTTATTCTCCTCTTTGAAGCATGACTATGATTAGATATTTAATGTACAAAACAAATTAAGCAATATAGGGGACCACCTTGTTCCTAAAATTACTCTTAACTCCAACCAAAATAGCCTTCAAGTAGGGATGGCTTAAAGATGCCATGAGGTGGTTAAATTATTGAAGGATTGATAAAACCACCATTTTACAAAATATGGATAACATTAAAATCATTATTACTTCTATTTTCAAAGAGAAAATGTGGGGCAAGGAAGACTTATATATATATATTGGAAGTTTTGTTTAAAACCATTAATTTGGTGGAAGGAATTTTATTTTTATTTTTTATAATATTTTAAATTAGAAATAATTTTATAATAAAAAAAAATCTTATAATTTCTATAAGATTTTTTATGGATTGTTGGACTTAAAAAATTTAATCACTAAACTTATAATATGGAATTTCTTCATTTTTACCTACAAATTCATGATCAATATTAAAATTTGCAAAATTACAAAATCCCACTGTCAAAATTACTATTTTATGTTCTTAAATATTATTAAAAACTTAATAAAGAGAAATTACATGATTAGATTACACACACACACACAAAATTCTCAGAAGAATTGTCACAGAGTACAACGGAGATTTACCGATGGTTTCAAATATTTAGGATTCTTCCTAAAACCAAATAGTTATTCCTTTCAAGATTGTGTATAGTTGTACAAGAAAGTTGAAGCAAGAATATTAGCATGGAAAATCCACTTTCTCTCTAGAGGAGGTAGATTAGTACTTTTAAAAGAAGTCTTACAAAGTATTCTTGTCTATTGGGCATCTATAACATATATTCCTAAAGGGATACTAACAAAGATAACAATGAAGTGTTTCTCTTTTCTGTAGACAACAAGCAGGAAATCAGAAGGGATACCTTTGGTCAAATGGTCAACCCTAGCACTCCAAAAAAATCTCGGTGGATGGGGAGTAAAAAACCATGCCTTGTTCTGCAAAGCACTGGCAACAAAGCCACTGTGGAGACTAGCACAAAATCCAAACATGTTGTGGGGAAGGGTTATGAGCTCAAAATATTGTCTTGGCTCTTCATTAGTAGAATGGTTTAGAAACCCCCAAAAACCCCATAAAAATGGATCAATTGGGTGGAAAGAAATGGTGTTGGTGTTCCCAATGGTGGGATATTGGACTGCGTGGAGAATAGGAAAAGGGACAAGAGTCAAAATTGGATAGGATCCATGGGCAGGGGAAGACGAGGAATATAGATTGTCAGAAATTGTAATCCTACAATTGATATCTCAAAATATTATTGTTTTAGTCGATGTGTAAGCACAATAGTCGCAACAAAGAGGAAGGGCTAGATGGAAAACATCTTAGGACCTTAGACTTGCGGGAGAAGAAGCAGAGGAGTGGAACAGGTTTGCGAGTAAACTTGTTGCGAGCTTTGTTCATTTGGAAGAGGATACACATGACAAGCTAACATGGACCAAGAATGCAAAAGACAGGGAATTCTCAGCAAAACAAGGTTATGAGGAAGCAAGCAATGAATTAGAAGAAGGAGAAAAAATATGGTGGTGTAGTAAAATTTGGGGAATTCACAGCCCATTGAAAACCATAATAACTATGTGGTTGGCTCTAAGCAATAAGCTTCCAACCTAGGAAAATATGAGAAAAAGGGTATTTCAAGGACCATGCATTTGCATACTGTGTAAAACACGAGGAACATACCTCTCAATTGCTTAGTTTATGTCCTTATGATGGAGACGTTTGGAACTATGCCTCAAAGACCCTCTCAAATGACAGGACATTCGCACAAAGTGATGCAACACTAGAACAACGCAGCCATGAATGGTGGCAAAATGATGGGGTACATTGTTTTGACGATATACCAACCATATTCGTATTTAGTAGATGGGAAGCAAGAAACAAGGAAATATTCCAAAACAGATGGGTTCCTTCTAACATTACATGCGCATTGCCGATGGGAAAATTAAAAGAACATAAAACCATTCCCACACCAAGCAAAAGATGAATAGTAGTAGCCTCGAACATAAAAAAGAGCCTTACATGGGCTTTCTTCGACGGAGCCGTTCAAGGTGAACCATCACTTGGAGGAGCGGGAGGGGTCATCAATCTACCAATAAACACAAAACTGTGCATAAAATATGCAACAGGGTGAGCTTCCAAAAACAAAGCCAAACTAGCAACTTTATGGGCAGTTCTAGAAATTGCAAAG
The DNA here is from genome assembly GCA_001517045.1 of Pseudotsuga menziesii. NCBI lineage: Eukaryota > Viridiplantae > Streptophyta > Pinopsida > Pinales > Pinaceae > Pseudotsuga > Pseudotsuga menziesii. The sequence goes on from LPNX010708705.1 coordinate 32,605, forward strand.
GACAAGCGAATTCTCAAACTTCTGGTTTACGGTGACTCAACAATGGTGATTGATTGGGATAATGGGAAAAGCATTATTAGAGCACCACATCTACAACATATGTGAAATGAAATCCAAGCATTGAGGTCCCACTTCGAGTAGGTAACCTTTTCACATATATACAGAGAGCTAAATTCATAGGCAGACATGCTATCAAAATTGCCCTTAGCAATCCAACCCAGGGTTATCAAAATGGAGGAACACAACAATGAACAAATTACTAAATTCTTCATAATGATGTAAGAAGTCAAGATTTGCAATTTACAACGACATGGAACACAAATTTAAGAAGCGAAAAATGATGAAGAAGCATTTTGTTGTAAGCTCAATAGAGCAACCATACTGCGGAATGTGTTGTTTTTGTTAAAGAAAGACTGAAATATAAAGGAAGCAGTCTTAAAGGAAGAACAAGATGTAAGCTCAATAGAGCAGTTCATGTTTATTCTATGAATAAAAGTTTTTTTCTTGGGATATATATATATATATATATATGAGAAAAATATCAATAACTTTATTGCTCAAAAAGTTAAAAGTTACAACTATTAGGATCCTCTTGTGCATTGTGATATTTAAAACAAAAATGGGAGTACTCTTACCCATCCATATGTCTCGACTTAATGAACCATAAATTGAGATTTTTCTTAGTCCTTATCACCTATATATATCCATCATTCAATATCTGAGAGGATTTGTGACATCGATGAAAAGTATTAATCAACTATGAATTAAGAATCAATTCTCAGACCTTCTCACCTATATATATGTCATTAGAAAACTGAGAGGATTCGTGACATTAATGAAGATATCATGTTTACCTGCAATGGATCTCCTTGGAGGAGATATGCCCCATGTGATCTATGTGCTACATAATTATAGTTCCTTCTTGTAGTGTGCATGCATGTTTTACCAAGGAGTCTACCTATCCATTGAAATCCCTAAAAGTATGTTGAAAGGTGCACATGTTGAAATGCTTGATGAGTTGTCTAATCCTGGAGAGTAAATGAGATAAAAGGAGGTTTGTGCAAGAGTTGCTTGAGGAGATCCATTCAATAACTAGTTTTGAATCAGAGAGGATATGTAGCTCTCTGGTCTCATGCTCTCACGCTATATTTAGAGTTGTTATTATGATCGTGATTTTTGCATAGCTATTTGTATTTATGCCTAGCCCTCTTTGAAAAGAAATAGCTTGATCCTTCAGAAAAATGATACCTCAAGATCTGTTTGGTCCAAGATTCCCTTTTGAATCTCCCTCACAAAAAAAATGTGGAAGTGAGAGATAAAAAATATTGGGAGGGATTAATTTGATGCCCTTTCCCTTTCTATTTTTGAGGTTGTCCCCAATAGCATATTTGAAATTGTGTTAAGTTGTGGAAGGGAAGGGTAGCCTTGTCTTCGAATATGATGAGAGGGATATGAAGGATTTACATGCCTTTTCACTCCAAATAAAAATTGTCCCAAGCTTCAAAGACTGTGCCTTCCCATGATGGGAGAGGGAGGTTCCTAGAGGATTGAACCACACTCTAGAATTTTTTGGTGAAGTGGCATGAGACCAATAAATATGAGATATATTTCACATGATATGTGCACAAAAGACATATGATAGGTCCATGTTTCCCTCTTTTTTGAATATTTTCCCATGTTAACATTTTCATGTTTAGAGCAATCCATATAAAGCACTTTGGTTTTAGGGGAGCCTTAAGTTTCCAAAGTTTATTTCCCTGCCATGACAATATGTCATCCCCTCCCATAATTGTGATCTCTCTATATCCCAATTTCACTTGCTAAGTGTCTGTTTTTTTTTTAATCCATATGACAAATTCGGCCTCGTCTGACAGTAGTATGTATGCTCTCCAAAGACCTTGGGTGTAGAAATACCATTGAGTTTCTTGAATCCTTATGAGTCTATGTTAGAACATTCAAAAACCCATAATCATACTTGGGATATATTTATTAGTCATATTTATTATTTTCCTAGGTGTTAAACTGTGTAGTTGGCCACAACTTGCATCCTTTGGTTAACACTTGCCATGATTATTCCTAGGAGCGCACTTATCTCGATTCTGGATAAGATTATATCTTCTTTTTTACTGTCCAGTTTATCAAGGGCACATATCCTTCTTTTTCTGCTTTGTCCAGCTTTTTTCTGCCTTAAAGTGGAAAAGGGTAAATCTAGTCACAAGGAATGATTAAAAGGAATGATTTTGTTGACTCTCAATCACTCATTATATTACATACCTTAGATAATTCATGGCCTCCTTAACTGTTTCGGAAAGTGTTTTATGCACCTAGGGTTTTTTTTTTAAATTTAAAGTAAGCCTCCTTTTGTGAGGATTTATTTGCATTCCAAGGAATTCGAATCCATGATGTAATTATATTTTTGGATATCCATACCATTGCCTAAGTTTCCCTAGTGTACACTTATTCAATATAATTTTTTGAATTATGCACCAATTCAGTCTCCATTTTTATAGAAAATTATGCATACTGCTTGACAATTTTTAGCAAGATCAATTGTGCTAAGTCTGGGATAAATTTTCACATGGTATTAGAGCTTCGTTATCTCTATTTTTCTCCTTTCAATTGTTAATAGTGATTGCAGGATCAAGTTCTCACTCTCACAGGGGCGCAACTAGTCTCCTAGGGGCGCATTCATTAAAGCCATGGAGCAATCTCAACCTACGATCTTGACTCCATTTAACTATTTTGAATGGAAGGAATAGGTGGATATCTTGTTGAGGAGTAAGGGCCTCTCTAGGGTGACCATGGTAACTAAAAATTATCCTACTGCTATAGTAGAGAAGAGAAAGTGGCATAACATAAGAGATAAGGCTTATGGTCTCTCATTTCTCAGTATTTCCAGAGACCTTATTTTCCATCTGGATGAATTAACAACACCAAATGAAGTTTGGGTGAAGCCTCAATATTTATTTTGAAAGACATGAATTGAGGGGCCATAAACTGGAGAATGAGCTTGTCTCACTGAGTCCAATAAATTTTGAGACCTTACAAGACTATTTCTCCAAGTTCAAAGCTCGTGTTCTTTAATTGAAGCAATGTGGGATTGACAATAAGGATGAAAAACTAATATTGGCCATACTTTCAAAGCTAGGACCAGATTATTTAGTGTTTGTTTCGATCTTCCATGCTACCAAAATCATAGTTCGAAACTGGAAGATTTCATCACTTGTAGAATTCATGGAATCTTTGACTCAGGAGCAAGACAAGTTGGTCTTGATGGGTACCATAAAACCTTCCAAATATCAAGCTTTAGCTGCTGGAGACTAAAAGAAAGATTCCAAAGGAAAGAAGAAGGCTAATCCAAAGAATCCATCACATCAAAATAAAGACAAGAAGAAGTCTGAAGAGGATTCTTCAAGCTCCAAGAAGAATCCATAGAAGAAGGAAGGAAAACATGAAATGAGTAAGTGTGCATACTACAATCATGGGGATTTCACCCTGATAACTCCTCCATGAAGAAAAAAATTGATATGATGTCTCAAATCCTTGAGAAGCACAATATCTCGCTTCCTATTGGCGCAAATAAGGAGGGATGATCTAATTCTGAACACAATGAGAGAGTTCATGCCTTATTGGAATTCACTGAAAAATCCTCTTCTTTCATCATAGATGCAGGAGCTTCAAGACACATGGTGTCCACAAGGGATTCTTTCTCCTCTCTTGATTCTTCAAATCGTCCTATAATTTTTTTTGGAGATGATTCTGAATTTGAATCCATAGGGAAGGATAGAATAGATCTTTACCATGGTTCCTTTATCAATTTTTTGTTTGTCTCAAGTATTACTTCCAACCTTTTGTCAGTTTATCAGATGACTCATATTGGGTCTCCTAAGAAGGTTCTCTTTACACACAATGATTTTGAAATATTTGAAATATTCATTAGTAGAGTCATTGTTAAAGGTATTGTTGATCATTTCTCAAAAGTGTACATTTTTTCTCACTTTGTTCCTTTTAAAACCCCCTCTGCTCTCCTCACACATGCCAATGAAGAGAGAAAACTGTCCATCTTGATTACAAATACCTTTATAATTTTCATTAGAAGAATATGGTCGTAGGGTTTCCAAACATCAATTTTTCTAAAGGAGTCTATCAAGGTTATATCCTATGAAACCACCCAGAGCACAAGTATGATAGAGTCATTCATGAGTGGACCTCTGCACCTTTTGAGTTGTTCACAGTGATATTGTTAGTCCATTTCCTAATATTTAATTGAGTAATTCCGAATATTTCATTACATTCGTTAATGAATTTTCTAGATACTGCTAGGTCTTATTTCTCCTAGACAAGTCACAAGCCTTTGGCTTTTTCAAGGTTTTCAAATCCTTTGCAGAGAACTAATCTGGTAAGAAGATCAAAGGATTCTGATATGATAATGCTGGGGACTACATCAAATATGAATTCATACAACTTTGTTAATATGCAGGTATCCGGATGCAACATTCCATTCCATATAAACCTCAACAGAATGGTGTTTCCCCGAGGAAGAATAAATATCTCAAGGAGATGGTTACTTGCATGTTGGAGGCTAAATATTCGCCACCAAATTTTTGGGATGAAACAATCAATTGTGCAACCTATATCCAGAATAGGGTTCCCCACAAAAAAATAGACATAATGTCCAACTCTCCTTGAATAAATGTCATCTAACCCAAATATGAATTCATACAACTTTGTTAATATGCAAGTATCCGGATGCAACATTCCATTCCATATACACCTCAGCAGAATGGTGTTCCCCATAGGAAGAATAAATCTCTCAAGGAGATGGTTACTTGCATGTTGGAGGCTAAATATTTGCCACCAAATTTTTGGGACGAAACAATCAATTGTGCAACCTATATCTAGAATAGGGTTCCCCACAAAAAAATAGACTTAGTGTCCAACTCTCCTTGAATAAATATCATCTAACCCATAAATAATTGACATTGGAGTTATGGTGTCAATGTTCGACCCACATAGCTCATACATCGAACGAATGCCATACCAGTTGAGGGTTTTTGAATGGGTACTAATAAATGAAGGTTTTTAAAGAGTAGGGCACAATGGAGCATAGTCGGCTAGAATGCCCAAAACCAATAGCTTTTATCAAACTGAAAATAATAACTTATACAAGGAGTATATTTAGTTGTCGTAAATATAACGCATGGTGAGCATGCCAAAAAGCTAGATGATTTTTGTGATGTGATTCCCATTATGAAATGGATTTAACAAAACGGCGATGGGTTTGTGAGACACAATGCCTCGAGCTAGCCTCGAACAAATACAAGCCTAAAAGCGATGCACCATGAACACGGTGCAAGCACGAATCAACAAGTATTAATGAGTTGGGTGGGAGGAATTATTGGTTTTCCATATAAACTTGAACACTAATCTAAAGACAAATTTACATTAATGATGACTAGTTGGAAATTAATTCCAAGAGATTTGCACTCCAAGTAGTAGTTATCTCAATATAGATTCATGTATGATTCTAGTTGTATGCATTGTAGAGAGAAAAAAACGGTTTTCCATGTCTTTTGGAGTTGCAACTTACATGCTCAATAATGTTGTAAATTTATTTGGGACACTTCGAATCACCTCCTATGTAATAAGCTCTTTCGGAAAGAAACATCATTAAATTGTTCAAATTGATTGGAATATGGTGATAACCATACGAGAACTAAATCCTTTCCTATTGATCTATGGCCCTCCACATTCTAAGAGATAACAATAAAGGGGATGATAACCAAGAAAATATGGAAACAAGGGAAAAGCCTAAATCCCTTAGGATCAATGGGAAAATTTTTAATCATCCTATTCTCTAATTGGTTCATGGATTTCCGAAATAATTACATGGGAAAATAGGTTGAGCCTAGCTGAAGAGTTATAAGGGGCATGTGTCAAATTTCCCATTTAATGAACGTCACTTGGCCTCGTAGTTGATTTCGCAGCTTCCATTATCATTGCATCTTCTTTATTGGTCTACGAAATTATAGAGAAATGTCAGTTTCGGTGTTTTAAAGTACATGATAAGAAATAGTGCTATTAATTTGACATTAATGAATAAGATGGCATGCACAATCCAGGAGATTGGAAATTCCTTTATAGCGGTTAATCTTGCTAGTAACAAAAAGGGAGGAATAATTCATGAGACCAAGGAAGTTAGGAGGATAGCTCAGAGTAGTTTTTTATTTCTACTGGGTGGGAAGGTAAATTAGCAAAATTTTCTAGGAGATGGATAAGGAAAGGAAAGGAGTGGAAAGAACGAGACAAGAATGGCAGGAATAATATCCTTCTTTAGCTCGATTATGGATAAGATTACGTCTTCTTTATTGACTGTCTAGTTTAGGAAGGGTGCATATCCTTCTTTTTCTGCTTTGTCCAGCTTTTTTCTGCCTTAAAGTGGAAAAGGATAAAGCTAGTCACATGGAAAACACCTCCTTTTTTGTCCAACACATCCTCCATGTTTTTCTCTTTAAAAGGAATGATTTTATTGACTCTCCGTCACTCATTAGCTGGCATACCTTACTTAGATAATTTGTGACCTCCCTGATGTTAGGATTAATTATAATCCTCCCTTGACCACCATAGTCTAAATGTCATTTCATAGATTAGGAGTATGTTTCCAATTCATAAGTGCCATGGGAAACTCATATGAGTTCCACCTACTACTTGATGCTCCATTTTGCATGACTTTAGGTGTTCCAAAGGCCAATCCCTATAATTTAGGAATGTGCATTGATTCATGGGAGTCCCACCATCATTTCACCCTAGTATGTGTTGAGTTATCCTTAGATGGACATCAGTTAGTTCATATCCATTTATCCTAGTGCCACATTTGCATGAATTAAGGATGTTATGCGCCTTTTCCTACCTACCTTGATTAGTTAACTGATTGCGAACTGATTTAGTTGTCCTGAGTTAAACAGGTCAGATTCTAGTGGTGATTTTCCCACAGTTAGTGAGCTCTGGAGTCAATTTCACCATGTTTGTTTGATCATTATACATTGACATTCTTATTCTTCCTTCAACCTTCTTTCACAGTGAGGTTCAATCCAGCCTGAAGATCCTGAAGCTTTTCTAAATTAAACATTGTATAAGAGCATGTAATCAGGCCAACTTCAATCCTCAGAAACTTCCATTGATGCACCAAAAGCAACTGGGTTCCACATAATTCATGGTATCTGTGCCTTTCTCCCTCTATATTTTATCCAGAGAAGTCTATCAAGGTGTGAAGCACCCCGATAATGTGCACATGTCGAAGTAGAGAGTGATTGAATTGGTTTACCTTTGAATTGAAGTATTTTTGCAGGTAAATTGAAGAATTCAGAAGAATTGTGCTTCCCCTGAAGCTGAAAGATTAAGAATTCATCAACCTTGAAACCCAGGATCCTCACACCCTTAAACTATCTTGATTGGAGGGATGATATGCAGATTGTGTTGCACAACAAAGGTCTGTACAAGGTCACAATTGGAAAGGAGGTTGAACCCTAGTAGCCTCTTGAGAAGTCAAAGTATCTAAACAAGTTGGATGAAGCATTTGGTTTCATGTGCATTCATATCTTCAGGGAGTTACTCTTCCATATTGATGGATTAAAAACTCCGAAGGAAGTATTGCAGAAGATCAAATCACTATATGGAAAGCAAGATGAGATGAGAGGCCATATTCTGGGGAATGAGTTGATTTCTCTTCAACCAAACAATTTCAAAACCATCCAGCAATTCTTCTCCATTTTCAAATCCTTGGTCATGTAGTGCAAGCAGCGTGGGATTGACAAGAAGGATGAGCAATTAGTGTTCTCTATTCTTAGCAAACTTGGCCCAGAATTCTTAGTGTTTGTATCCACCTTGCACTTCGGGAGACTAACAACTCCAAATTGGCAAATGCCATCCCTTGATGCCTTCATAGAATATATGATTCAGGAACAAGATAAGCTTATACGTTTGGGAACCCTTAAAGCCTCCAAAAATCAAACTCTCTTGGCTGGGGAGACCAAGAATGCACAAGAAAATGGGAAGCAGAGAGGAAAGGAAAAGAAGAACACTGATATCAATCCTAAAGAGAAGTAGAATCATTCAGAAGGATCCTCAGGTTTCAAGTAGGGCTAATATGTAGTCTTTTTTTATGTAAGCTAGTTGTAATATTATTAGTAGTAAAATACATAGAATACATTGAGAAAGTATGGTTGGCTTGCTACATAGGGAAACCAAAGCTTTCCCCTCTTTTCAAGTGGCCTTAAACATAAATATATAGACAAAAGGTGTAACACCCCAGTTTTGACCCCAATTGCATTAAATTATATATGGTGTAAATAGCATTATTAAATCATGGTGTGGAGCTCAAGGCAAAGGCCCCACCATGGATTTAGAGTTTTATGTTCGGCAATTAAGATCGATGCCGATGGTTTTAGTGCTATCGGGGCACATTATATTTTGGACATCATGTAAATATGCAATTAATAAAAATACCCACAGCTAGTTATGTCAATGCAACATTAAAAGAGATAGGGGCATGATTTCACAAGGAATAAGGGAGGGGATATTCAAACCCTTGAGCCAATAGGGAAAGCCAAATATCAATGGGAGAGCCCATAAAGTGGTCAACTACCCATTTTTTCTTTTGTGCCCAGTCATTTCAGAAATTGGTTGGGGTAGTTAATGCCTTGGGATGGGAAGAGTATGGCAGTCAAGTTCGTATTGGGGAAGCCACCCATTTTTGGGAAAACAAATTTTGACTTATGGGGCAAGTAAATACTTGGAAATGGATTCCCAAGCCATTATTCACCCATGTGTTTTGCTTCCTCGCGTAGCTGGAGATAGTTGGCGCATTCTCATCCCATTTTCTGCATTTTTCTCATCTTTCCATGGCTGGGAAAACCCGTTTTTGTGTTGCTTAGTGAATGTCTAGGAGAGATTCATGATTTTGGGGTTCAGGGGGGTCATTTCCCCCCCATAATTCCCAAGAATTTTGTTGAAATCATTTTTGGTTCCCATGATGTTTTTCCCCATTTTACCAATCCATTTTTTGTTGCAAACCCGTTTTTTGGTTATGCTCAGTGGCTGGGAAGATAGATCCACGTTTTTGGTGTTCGGGGAGGTTTTTTTCCCCCTGTGAAACCCAAGGACATTTCCTGAAAACGTATTGCTCACCCAGGGTGTTTTCCCCATCTGCCATTTTTCGTTTGTCACTGCCAAACGTTTTTCTATGAACCTGGAACTTGTATTTGGCTGTGAAGTGCATCCTTGTGTTGACTTGGCTAAGTAAGTCCAAGGAACCCATATGTTAGATTGTTTGACTAAGTTTGGATGTGATTGGTGGATTGGATAAGTAAGTCCTAGGAACCCATATGTTATTGGATTGTTGCCTTAGTATCCTGTGAAACCCAATTTCTTATTGGCTTGGCTGGACAGTCCGTGAAACCCAACTGTGTGTTGGATTGACTGTGTGTGTATGGTATTGTTATGTGTAAGTATGTTGTTCCCTATTTCCTTGTGGAAATAATGCCAAGATCGGGGGTGGAAGTCGTGCTAAGAGATTGATGAACACGTTGGCCTATGGTTGGGTGGAACGCTGCAGTGACATAGCTAGTTGCGGGACAACTTCTTCTCAAGATAAGTATTTCTTGTGTATTTAAGTTCTGCAACTGTATTTGTTTTAAATTATCATGAATGTGTTGAATCATGTATTTTTCTTCCGATGTATTTTAATGAATTATGGCATCTACATATGTATTGTATTTCAATGAATTTTATATTATGTTCATGGGGCTAGATTGCCCGTTTTGACAGCAACAACAGTGTAGTCGCGTCCTCTCTGTCGAGTAGAGGGGACAGGACGTGACAAAAGGATTGTAACAAAACTGTAACATTTTTTCATCTATAAAAACACAGATTCTTAAGAAATTATCCCATGAGAAAATTGATGTAAATTTTCCACTTCATCCTAAGGCTGGTGATTAATCTGCATCAGAGTATTTATAGTGTTTGCCAAGATATGCAGTTTAAAATGGATGGTGTTGGTGCCGTCTTGGATGGTGGCCACTGCCAACATGAAACTTCCTCGGTTTTGGTCACATTCCATCAAAATTATACCGAAGAGCAGTTTCAACACCCAATAAGGATCCAAACCATGATCGCCTTCCAAGTTGGTATCCTTGTCTTCCACCACGTGCTCCAGCAGATTCATGAGGATATGCATCAAATTTCTCTATTTCATTCTTGATGTGCCACAAATTTTCCTTTATATAACGTCCTCCAGCGAATGTTGGCATGCCCTTCCTCCTCATCTACACTTGGCTAATTGACAAAGCATATTTCATTACTTGCCTTGTAAACATGTACTATCACCGAGTCTCACCATATGCACAAAAATGGGAAGTGAAAAGAGGTTGAGAACACCTGGAGGAGATCATACATTCATCTACATCCAAAACTATTGCATAAAATGTAGGTAGGGTGTAATTAAAGAGCACATTATTTAGCAGGGATTCGAGGTACCCCTCGTATCTCAAGTCTAGAACTACATCAATCGCCATGAATGCCTAAGACTTGACAATACTTGCATCCCTTATTATTGACTACTCATAGGAGGAGTGCATTAATCCTTCCATGTGTGAACCATGTCAAAAGCCACCTCCACACACTCTGCTCCAATATTTGCATGGGTTTCCTTCCTTGTGATGTCTCCACCTACCCCTTACATTCGTCATGCTAAAGGAGTAGGATGTGTACCCTTTCTCACCCCATCCGAGGAATGTTAATACGTATATTTTTTTTTCAATAAGAGAGGAGACCTTTTATTAATGATTAACAGAGAAACACAGTATAGTATTCATAGCCATTACAAACTTCATCCTAGCTTTGGGAGAGACCAGGATGTAAAATATAGTCTCAGATACAAGGATTCTCATAACATTTTTACATTAATTAAAAAAAAATTGAATATATTTTCTAGATATGCAACTTCTAAAACTAGAGTCGACTGAACCTGTTCCTGGGCAACTAGCTATGGATATAACAAAAAGGCCAACGCCTACACGATGAAGAAAAATACTGGGAATTTTGATGCATGTAGCTTTGGTAGCATGTTTTCTATGTTGGGTTGTCATCAATGATGATAGGGGTATCGTTCATGCCACCTATCGACAAAGATCCCCAGTTATTCTGAACTTCCATCTACTTCCCCATGATTCCAACTTGACCTTCCATTATTACAAACAGGCTGTGTTGGTCCTTCAATTCCATAATGTTTTGCTTGATGGATTTTGTGACATCATTATGCTCCCCCAAGTTTTTGTGCATCCACATCTTCATAACCCAATGAATCACCACCAAATTCTCATAGATCATGATGCAACCTTTAGTATCCTTGGGGTTATATATACATTCCTCTGTGGTATTTGAGGATGTCATCTCATGGATGACTGGAGTGATTTGTATTAGTTTCCTTGTCGAAATGCCACATTCACTTTCCTTGGGTTTTTCGATAAAGAAGGGGGCCTCAAAATGAACTCAATCCCTAACCTGCACCCAAAACGAGTCAAAGTCAAATTTATGCATTGAGTGTCTTCTTGCAGGTCCTCAAGAATCCTTAATTTTTCATCCAACCGATATATTTCCCTCTTTTATAACTCGAAGATGTTACCAAAGAGGATCTTTTCCATCCGGAAGGGTATTAGTGAGCGCTTGTAGAGAACCTAACGAGATCTATATTTCCTCATGTCCTTAATCCACTTGTCCAACCTCTAAAATTCCTCCACTTCCTATAAAATAATGGTCTCTTACCAAATTCTGGCGTCCAGTCTCTCAATCCTTATCTTACTTTCCATCAAGGTGTAATTTTTATAGAAATTGGTTGTTTATGTTGTACGACATTGGCTAGTGGTCATCCTCTTCATCCTTGCTCTCCCTCACTTGACAGATTTAACTCTGTCCATGATTATTTTTAGGTTGCTTTGAGGTTGCTTGTCCCCTTTCTATCTCACTCAATGATTAGCCAAGAAAATAAGGAAGAAATCACCACCATCCTCATCAATAATGGAAAGGGTGGACATACTTTGCAAGTCTGGCATCGCACAAATGAACTATGAGTTCATCATGGTGTTGTATCTCTCACAACCTTGCTTTGGTTCATGCAATCTAAATTTGTACCTTCACAAATCGTAAAGATTAGGTCGCAAAAACATTAATCACCCTTATTCATACACATGTGATCTACATGCTTTAGGAGGTCTGCATGTTCCTCTTGGGGAAGGTGATTGTGGATAGTGGCCTACAAGGATCCCCCCTACTGACATTATTTGACCTGACTTGGCTTGGTCCTAGTGAGCTCTGTGTCCCTGTATGTTAGCTTATGTGGGAAATGGGATGCCATTCTTGTATTCTCTATGGATATATTGTGGCAATCCCTCGTGAAGGCCTCCTATTCCAGGTTGATCTCTAAATCATTTAGGATTCTTTTCCTAAGAGAAACTCCCACATTGGAAAGATACTCAACCACTTTATTGTCCGTTTGTCTTACCTAGTGGGGGACAAGAGTTAGGATTTGATTAATTTTTTCTACTAGAGCCAGCGTGTCATCCTCTAGGCACTAGTTGTGAATCATAGTATTGTTAGGGGTTCTAGTTGGGAGTTTGACTATCATGTTGATCAAAATTTTGGAGTCTCCTTCAATTACTACCTAGTTGTATCCCTACTCAATTCCTATTTTGAAACCATGGAGCAACACCTACAATTCTACTGCATTGTTGTTGTTGATTCCTAGATAACCTTCGAAGATTCTTTTTATGGTGCCTTTATTGTCTCTGAATACTCCCCCATAACTTACTTGACCTATATTGTTGTTGGAAGCCCCGTCAAAGTTGATTTTAAAGAATCTTGGAGTAGGGGGGCTCCAAGCTGAGGGTTTTTTTTCCTTTGGGCGATGAGGTCCCACTATGGTATTGCTCTAATCGATGAGAAGACCCTATGATTTGAATATAATGTCCCCTTGTGGATTTAATTTATTTTCCTGATGCTCCCACTTGTGGATTTGAAGGGTTTCCTAAATGTCCATCTTTATCTTATGCTATACAAAATCTATGTGATGGGTCTCATCTTGGAAGATCATTTTATGTCTCTCTTTCTATATTTACCACGACATAAAGGGAGGGAAGAGGTTCTAGATCTCATTGATCAAAGCGATATTGATGAGAAGATGTTTCTAGTTAATAAGAGATTTATTTATATATGTTGTATACCTTCGTGAGATGTGAAAGAGAGTAGTCCCTTGGTCCCAAAGAGTTGAGGAGAAGGGGTAGTCATTGAACAAATTCTATTTCTCTTCTACTTTGAGAATACAGATAGTATAGTGAGAGTTCCTATAGAAGTATCTTTTTAGAAGGTTGTCCCAGGTGAAAGGTCTATTGCACACAAGAAACCAAAAGAAGGCAGATAAATTGCACCAAAGATTCATGGTCCAAATCAGAGTCCATATCGTATCCTTAGAGAGGTCATTATGCATTTTTGCAATGGTGCAATCTTCTTTAATGGTAAAGATACCCGACTATTTGTAACCCTATCGAAGACGGTCTTTGTCCTACTTCAATTTAATCTTTCTATTCCGAAGCTCCTCCTCTGTGCGAAGAAATAAGTTCTAGAAAGGTTTTACAGGCCTTTTTTCTTGATGGATTTTATCATAGGTTTACAAAATTCCAAAGGAAAGAGTGTCATCATGGTGCTTGTTGATATATTTACTAAATATGCACATTTGTGTGCACTGTCTCACCTCTTCAAATCAAGCACAATTGCCAATGATTTTACGGAGACAGTACAAAAACTACATGGTACTCCAAATATTATAGTAAGTAAGCATCAACAACAAGTTCTTCCACTATTAAAGGACAACCTAACTTCAGTGCAAAACTGAATGAAACAACAAGCATATCAACACTGTAGTGAATGAAGCTTTGATGTGAGGGATTGGATGTTTTTAAGACTACAACCATACAAACAAATGTCCCTGAGGAACGCCAAGAAGGATAATAAATTATCACCTAAATACTAAGTCCCTACAAGGTGATACAAAAGATTGGTAGTATCACCTACAAATTGGAACTACCTCCATCTTCATGAGTCCATCCAGTTTCCCATGTTTCTTGTTTAAAGAAGGAAATTGGTCACAAGCTACCCATTCAAACGATATTACCAGAACTTGATGAGGAAGGAAAAATCATCTTGGAGCCTAAATAAATAACTGAAATAAGAACCATATAGCTCTAAAATCGATCAATTCTAGACTATCTCATTTAAAATGAAATAACTTACCCGTGGAAGATTCAACGTGGGAAGATGAGTCCTTTATACAACAATATCCATAACTACTTCAGCATTGAGGACAACACTTTTTGAAGGGCAGGGGCATGTTAAGCCCTTAATGATGGCACATCACCCCATATTATTTATGTGGGCTTGGGTCTATTAGTTTTTATTGTACACATTTGTATCCTATATATAGGAAGGAGATATTCTCATTTTATTCATCATTGTATCTTGTCTTTTCTTGTGTACTGAGTACATTGTGTAAGGAGGTTCCAAATTATATTTTTTCTTCATTACTAAGTTGTGGATTACTCTCTTCTTTTCAATTTCTGCTCTTTTTATGTTATTTATGGGACTTTGTTACATAACATAAATATTCTAACAAGGATGGAGTTAAGGGTTATGCCCTAGATGAATTCTTTTGAACATATATAGTTTATTATCAACACAATGGGAACTCGAACTAAGAGCTATGTCTTAGTTATCTCCCCCACACACATGAAAATAATAAAAAATTTTAAATGCAGTTAATAGCTACGAGATTGGGCCCAAGGTTGGATTATTCTTACATAAGTATACAATAAAATTCAGATAGCTAAAACTATCTCATCAATAACAAGAATTAATCGGTATCAACCCCTTAGGGAGGCACCCTCTCTTGTGTTGTGTCCTCTAATTAAACATGGTACAACAATAAAAGAGAAAACAACAGAAAAGTATGTATTCCTTCTACTGACCCAAACAATTGGAATCATGACTAATTCAAAGGCATTCAGAATCTTCAAAGAGATAAGCTAGGATTCAAAGGCATTAGTCCTTTTCAAAAGTAAGAAAATTACAACAACCTTCTAATAAATTTTTGGTCGATACCTCAGGTAGGTTTCCCTTAGCTTCACGGTAATATTTATGTAATGTAAAAGGGTTAAATCTTCAAGCGAGTCACCCAGATTACTATGAGTAGGATAAAGAATGTAGAGTCGAATCCCTAAAAAAGAGTTAATCAATCCATTATAGAGAATTCACTCTCTAATTCGACACCGATCCAATCAACAAACAATGGGTTGAATTTTAGTGTTCACAAACTACAACAATATAATGTACTAAATACTAATCTAAGCTCTTCTCAAGGAGCATTTGCATCCATGGAATACACATAATAGTTATTTTTGAATTTAGTTCTTTGTCTGAGATACCATTTTCATCAATAAGACTTAAGTATCTCACTCACACACACAAAAAAAAACTCATTACCATTCACAAACCAATTCCTTGTTACATAACAAGTAAGGATTATAATGCTTAAATAGCATCATACCTACAAGCAATACGAAGTTTCCTTCAAAGTCACATACTAACATTCAGAATCATGTAGTCTCTATAGTTCATGGCTACGTCTCCCTTCAACTTCCTTATATTCCAATTCAATTGTTTCATAACCATCCAAATTCTTAAAATGATCCATCTTTCATCCAGGACTCTGTGGAGAAAATGCTCCCTTGTTCTGAAGGAAAACAAAACATCATCATGGGTTTCTGCAGAGAATTCATCCTCTTCATTTTACAAAAGTAGTATAGAGTCATGACATCATAGGGGGATCGCTTCCTTGAATTCCATCCAACAACCTCTCTCATCCCGTCCTTTTTTTCCAAGTGTCCCCATTTTTCCCCAAAAAGGGTATTACTGTTATATTTTCTTCATTACTTTGTCCCTTTTTCATAAATGATTTTTTTTAATAATTTATAAGAATATTAATTCCATATTATTTTTAGGTGTTTAACTTTTACATATTTTATATTTAGATATAAACATTCATTAACCTTGTTTAAACTTGTATTATTAGTAATCTTTTCACTCAAAAGTGAGATCATAGAGACTAATTGTAACTTAGATTATTTAGCATTTACCTCAACGTAGGATGATACCTAATAGCTTTAGACCTTAAGAGAATATCAACGGTTTACCTTTTTCAAGTTCCCGTGGAACCAAGATGACACATTTCATTTAACTCGTGGATTCCCAACTATCTACTCTTCCCCTAGTAGATTCGTGCCCCTATCATTTAGTTGAGTCAATTCCTTTAGTCTCCTAAGTCTACAGTGCTTTACCGTCGATACCATAACCTTGAGACTCTCTCCAAGATCTTGCACACTGTACCTTTTATTTGTATTCTTGTCGCAGAAGAATAGGGGTCGCAAAGGGGATTTTACATCCTCCTCCCCTTAAAAGTACATTGTCCTTGGTGTTCATATCTTCAAAGATGTTTTCTTCAACATGCATTTTCCCTTGCAAATATCAAGCTCCATCTATCTTTTCTTACTTTGGCATTTGTATGGAATGTCTCTAACACACCTTGACTTTCATATCCTGCGATTTACACAAACACTACAAACTATTTCCACGATTTATCTGAAAACATATGCTTAGATATGATTCTTTTAAAATTAAGAGAATATAAAAAGCAATTTCTTTTACAACATGTCGGTGTTGCTTTCCATGATAACTTTTAAGGATTAGGTTTACCCTCAAATATGTACTTACATCATCTATCAGTCATGCATGACATATATAATATCTATAATCTAAAACAAATCATCCAAGTATTTTCATTTCTTAGCACATAGCTTTGCCACTTTAACATCAATATATCTGCATTATGTATGGTAGTACTTTTCTCAAGTACCTTTAATCATTTGCATATTGCTCGTCAACATAAGTAATCTTATCAAATTAATATAACATATCCATAATCATAACATTCTCACATATTCTGAAACATGTACTAATTTGAAAGCAATACCAATGCACGTAACAACAATTCTTTTATCACATTTTCCACATGAGGATTCACCTCCTATATAACTTTGTAGCCAATGTTTCATCATTCATCATATTGATGTTCCAAGCATTCCTTGGCTGAAATATTCTTATAAAAGTTTTAACATATATATACATGAGGGTCATCTCCTCACAGAATCCCTAGTTCACATGAAGGACTCCTCAACCTGTATATATTTATCCATTTGACACAAGAATGACACCCTTCATCATGTTATTATATCTCTCGGGCGTATCTTCGACAAAGAGCCTGCAAGACCAAGTACCTATGAGCCTTAAAGCTTAGTATCACAAAGGATGTCATTGTAGAACCTAACAACCCACCTGGATTCTCACTGATAATATTGCTTCAAAGTCTAACACCTTCCTTAGGTTATTATTGAAAACATTGTGCTACTTTTTAACAAAAATTTCAGAGCCTAACACCTCTCGAGGGTGTTCCTTGATAGCTCTACTTGATTCATAATCAATTAGGGTTGTTTTTCACTTTCCTGAGATCTCTTTTCCTAGGACTTTAATTGCACAGAGCACTCATCAAAGCCTAAAAGTGGTATTTTTTCTTGAGTCTGAAAGCCTTTCAAATTTAGGGGTTTTTCTTTTGCTCAAAGAATATTTCTTGTTCAATCATTATTATTATTTCAAATTGTTTGTTCTGAAAATTAAGTCTCAATTTCAGGTCTTATTACAACTTGTAATGTTTATGCATAATAAGACTAAATAGTTTAGGCGCTCCATAGTCAACAAGCTCAACACCAACTCGGGTCATATTCTATTACTTAGTCACATTTTTACTATCCATTTTCTTCTTCATTTTCATTATTTGGTTAATTATATATACTTTGTTTTAAATAGTTAGTGTAGAAAGGTTGCTTACATGTTTAAGAAACGTATAACCTAGGGCGTCCCCCGTAGTCAGCTCAAAAGTTTCATAATTCTTTATTTCATTAGTCTTTAGTTGTATTAATTTTATTTTCTTATTGCAGGTTTCATACATTCATATTCAATTCTTAATTTATAGTCTTATTGAAACTGCCATAGTTCATTACCTGCAATAACTAAAAGCACTATTTGTCACAATGACTTATATTTAATACTTTTTCAAAAAGAAAATAATGAATACGTGAAATATCATAATCATCACTCAACATACTCAACGTTTCGAAGCCTACTAGCTCCACATCAAATTAAATAAATCTTAATTTAGTCATCCTTGATTCTCCACAGTTCCAAACTCAACATCAAGTGACAAGTACCTAACTAGTCCCCGAGACTTTATTAACAAGGTGCGCATCAAGTCTTCTGGAATCATTGCATTTTGATACCATTAGTATCTTGCAAAATGTATAAAACATTTCAACAAGTCTCGATTTATATTTTCTATCATAGATATGCCATTTGCAGCACTGATCATTCTCATAAATTCTACAATTACCATATTCAAGTACTTCAATAGAAATTCTCAAATCTATTGACTTTATTTCTTATTACATTTCTTACAAATTATATTCTTAGCATATCAAGTTTTCTAAACTATGTTTTTCCATAAAAGTGCAATTGATTAATCAAATGATAACATCTTGCTAACCTTTCATAATAATCAAGGAACATACTCATTCTAGTTGTTACATTTTTCCATCGAGGAATTTATCTTTTTGCTTTTGATTATCTCATTGATTCCCAATTGGTGGTGCTTTTTGCAACCTTAAGTACCTGCATACTTTACTCACAATTTCTTGCCAAAATTTATTTGCATCATAATCTCATACAACAAACTATAAAATATAATAGAAAGTTCATGTTTTGAATTCCCATAAACTCTTGATACAACAAGATTTTTTTTTGCAAGATCTCAATGCATTACTTTCTCGACAATGTTGCCGTAACTACACTTGCATATACATTTCAATGACATGCATCTTAAGCAAACTCCTATCTTACTTTCTATAAGCTTGAATTTACATTACCAATTTCCATTATATTCGATTTAGTTTGGTGAAGTTTCTTGTTACCAAATGTACTTGTATATTACACTAACAATATTTGCAAGGGGTTATTTACATCATATCGATGTAATTTTAAGCAAGATGTAAATTATATATATCAACAAGTTTCTTCTCTAATGCATTTAAACACCAAATTATACAAAATGCACAATTTAGATCTAATAATATCTATCTTTATGCATAATCCTTGTGCATTTATCATACTTAATCTTGTTGAAATCAAAGTTTGTCAATATACTCTGTCTTGCCATGACTACACTTCTGTGTTAATTATTTCTACCTGCATATGTCACTCATTGATTCACTCTTTCAACATACTAAGCATAACTCATATCTTACTTATCGTAAGCTTGAATACATACTAAATTGCTAAATCTATTACTAGATCAATTATATCAAGCCACCCCTTTTTAGACATCTATAACACCTTGTTTCCTATAATCCTTTATCAACAATAAACTCACTACGCACTAAACTCGTATAGCATATTCTCAACAAGTTATACATAGTTTTGCATTTTACTCAACACTAGGCATGTAAAATAACATAATTATATATTTGCATAGGTATGCCAATGTGAATTATATACCATTAACATTGTAATGCATTTGAGCACATGATTCCAAGCAAACTAGTTTGTGTACTTCGATGATCAAAACATTTTATAACAATATCCTTTTCATAGCATGCATGTCAAATAAGTAACACAAAATATTGTACTCAAATCATTAATTTCTTCATAAAGTATGCAACATACATGTATGTATGTGATTCCATTAGGTCTGAGTGTTGTTAACTTTCTCAGATACCATTTGTAACGTACCCAAAATCCTCAAGTAATTTTTTCTTTTTAACTTCATCTAACCAACAAAGATGTTAATCTCAAAGCATATTTTTTTTCTAAGTACCCATGGGGGATTTGAATTTGTGACCTTCCATTTACAACTTCTCATCTAAATTCCTCATTATCAATTGCCCTAACCCCATGGGAAATCTCAAAGCATACTTAACATTGTAAATAAGGTAAAATTAAGTCAATATCTTGTATTCGTTCCTTCAAGCAAATAATGTATTACCAATTTAGAATAAAGGTTTACTCGGATACATTACTAGATAAACATATTAAATATCATTCAATAGAGTAGAGTATTGTAATCCTAACAACCATGGTTCCTCTCATTCTTACATCACTTATTTTTGCAAACTAAACACTCTATGATAACTGCAATATTAAATAGCATATGATCTTTACATTTCTCAAATTTAGTCCAACATAACATCTTTCTCTGTGTAGATGTGAAGGCACTCATTCACCTATATATTCTTACGGGCCAACTTCTTTTAATTATGAAAATTTCTTATATAATATTTCCATGCTCTTTACTTCATCATTTTTAACTACCAACTAATAACATCATCTAGTCTATGTAGCACATAAGATTATATCCCATATCTTCAACAAATTATTTTTTTAACCAAACAAACCTAACAATTTCATACATTATTTTAAAATATTAACGATTATATACATTGAACATATTTAAATATTCCAATACATTTCAATAACACAAATATTTTCCATAAATTATATTACATAACACCATAACATTTTTACCACATGAGTTCCATAACTAATATATATAGCTTTAAGCATCAACTTGACGGATTAGAAATGCAAAGAACTGACAATTCACTTATCTAGAAGACTAGACTAATGCAACTAAAGGAAACTGAGGACTCTACTTCATCTTTCCTCCCAACCTTCTAGCTCTCTGTTCGGCGTATGTTTTCCCCGCCAATAGGCCACCCTAGAGATGGGCAGGAATCCTCTAGAACGGTAGAGAATTATTTTACCAAAAAAAACTCTTCCTCTCTTATGACTCAAGGGACTGGGACAAAATTTGAACTAGCACCACACAAATACATAAAGTGCACTTACCGATTACAAGGCTTGCCACAAGTTGCACCTGTTGATGCTCAAAACGACACAGTTAAGGCAACAACATTGTAAATATCCTTAGAGGGATATTCAATGGGAGGAAGGGGATGGAAGCTCGAGTTGCGGTTAGAGCCCTCAGATAGATAAGATACGAAGGGTTGATCAACAACATTAAGCACATGAAGGATCAAAAGAATGATACGATATTTGCTATTAAATGCACAAATACTTTGAAAATAGAATTGTTAGTCCATTAAGTAAACAAAGTGCATCCTCTCTAAGAATGTATGCATTAATTTATGAGGACAAAATATTTACATAATGCGCTATGTAATTTAATGCTTTGAAAATAAAATCTCGGGTTTTTACTACAAAATGCATAAATAATCGAAATTGTTTTAATGCTTAAATAAAATTAAATAGCTGCTGCAATCTATGAAAAAAAAATATACGATTGGTTTCACTTCAATTTTTAAAATGCATGTAAGATCTAAGGTCAATTAGTGAAATATTTTTTCTGCATAAAGCAAGAACTTTGCATTTCAATCAAAATATAAAAAAATGTAACAATAATTTGTATTTATTTTAAGCCTAAATAGATTTGAAAGGAAGCTTTTTGTACGCAGAAGGAAATGTGTCTTTTCATTCAGATTTGCAACTTTTAGTGTAATTAAAATTAAGAGTTTTTTTTTCAGGAAGAAAAAGCAGGTCCTTGATATTCTATTAAGAATCAAAGGGCTTTAAATCACCCACCCAAGAAGGGTTACATTTCAAGGGTTACAGCATGTCATATGAGATAAAAACATCTAGATGCAGCCAGGGGGAAAGGCTCGAAATATAAAGTGATGGTCCCATCAGTAGTCAGTCTCATCATGCTATGATCAATCACAATCAGACCCATCTATCGTGAACCAATTGGGCAGATCTGTGGCTCAAAAAGAGTACTCAGTAATCACATAACACATCACCAGCAGGGGAGAAAGAGCCCCTATTGCAATCAAAAGAGTACTCAGTAATCACATAACACATCACCAGCAGGGGAGAAAGCGCCCCTATAGCAATCAAAAGAGCTGAAATGATTCACATGTGACCAATTGGTCATCAAAATATTCAGAAAACCAGCCATGACCCGGAGGAAAAGAGAGTGCTGATTTTGAAAGACTGTCTGCTCTCCAGTTGTGTTCACGATAGATGTGACTGAAGGTGAGATCACAGAAGCTTGTAATAAGCTTTTGAGAGTCCCTACACCAGTGATAAAGCTCTGGTGGGGAGAGAGCAGTGATTTCCTTGGCCCAATTAATGATGACCATTGAGTCACCAAAAATATGGGTAAGTGGAATTCCCATCATTTGGGAGGAGTGCAGAAGGGCCCATAAGCCCAATAGTTCTGCCTTTGTATTAGATCCTTTTCCGACCCCCAGCGCGAAATCTAGGTGATGATTCTCATTGAGTAACAGGCTGTAACCGATACCCGCAGCTGATATAGTGGAGGCACCATCAAAATAACCACATGGGAAAGGCTCGTGTGGTCTCGGCCCAATCTGTCTGGCCGAATGCTTTCCCATGCTCTTGATTGCAGGCCGAGTGAGACATAACTGAATAGTACATACAATCTGATGAAATATACCCAGCACAGTAACCTTATGACCATCAAAAACAGCCTTGTTGTGTGCCTTCCACAAAGTCCAAATCATATGGTGGGGGATAAAATAGAGGGCTGAGCTACGGTGATATTTGGATGCCCAGTATTCAAAGAAATTAGTGATAGAAGCATCTTCAGGAGGAATAATCAGCTGCAATTGATCACTTAGCATTCCCAAAACATTTTTCCAAACAGGGCAGCACGAGAAGAGATGATGTACAGTTTCATCATTTGAATGACAAAGAAGACAGATGCCCGGACCATGTTTTCCTCTTTTCTGTAAATTGTCCCACGTGAGGATTTTATTCCTCAACACCAGCCAAGTGAAACATCCTATTTTACGTGGAAGATGACCTGTCCAAAGTGAATTATACAACCGGCTGCCTGTCACAGGATTGTGTGAATTTACAATACAATCATAAGCACTTCCAGCCGAGATTGCACCATCAATTTTGTTGTAATCCCAAATTAATACATCAGGATCGGATGTAAGTTGAATACCATTAAGATCTAAATACCTGGTAAATGAATCCCAGATATCTTTCCAATCACCTTGTAACCACAATTCATCAGTTATAAACCAATAGTGCTGTGCATCAGGTAGTGTATTATGTGCATGCGCGAGCGTCTTGATATCTAAGTCATCGAGATAAGATCTCAGACCTCCCGGGAAGTGAAGAGAGATAGGATTACCAATCACCGGTTCAGTTCCAATAATGATATCCCTTCCATTACCGACTTGCCATGAGAGATGACAGCCCATCCAATGTATTGCTTGAAGAAACCCCCTC
The DNA here is from genome assembly GCA_001517045.1 of Pseudotsuga menziesii. Classification (NCBI taxonomy): domain Eukaryota; kingdom Viridiplantae; phylum Streptophyta; class Pinopsida; order Pinales; family Pinaceae; genus Pseudotsuga; species Pseudotsuga menziesii. The sequence continues at coordinate 56,149 of LPNX010708705.1, forward strand.
CAAAATGCTGATACACCATGTGTACAAAACTTTTTATTTCAGAGCCAAGAGATCACAGATGTCTGCTTTAAGTATTTTGAAGTGAGTACACGGTGCCACAGACTATTACTGAAGAGTACATTCCAGAAATTCTCGAGACAAAGAGCTGTACTGAACCAATAAAGATTTTTAATGCCCCAACCATCATATTTCATGGGCCAAGATAGGTCAGACCAGCTTGCCAGGTGGAATTTTCGACAGTGACCTGAAGAACCCCAAAGAAAGGAAAATGTAATGCTCCTTAACTTGTGCAAAATAGAGGCAGGAATTGGTGCAAGACCCATCCAATAAACAGGGATGCTTGAGAGCACTGATTGAACAAGTATGAGCCTTCCACCCAAAGAGAGCAGTTTATGAGTCCACAAACAGATCTTTTTTTCAAATCTCAGAACCAGCCAATCCTAGTCCCTTGTACGGTACCCCAGGGGTTTTATGAAGAACCCAAGATATTTGAAACCTTTGGTGATAGGGTGCATCTTAAAGGGAATAGCTTTGGTGAGACTCAGGAGTTCCGGGGCTGAAATATTGTTATGAAGAAGGACCGATTTATCCAAGCTGATTGACATACCAGAAGCTTTGCAAAAAGTGTCAAGTAAAACTTCAAATGCTGCCCATTCCTGTAGAGTTCCATTGCCCATTAGAATGACATCATCCACAAAAAGAAGATGAGTCAGAGCGAGAGAGGAAGTGATTAAAATTAAGAGTTTATTAATGCAATAATATTAATTAGAGGTGTGAACTTTGGATATTGGATGTTTAGAGACGTTTAACTCAATGAATTTTTGAATGAATTTTAGGGTAAAGTTAAGATCATGAAAAATTGTGCATAACAACTATTTTATATTATAAAATAAACCGTTATAAAGCTTAAATGTACAAAATTAGGTTTATATACAAGTTAGTAAAATATATATATATATATATTCCAAAATATACATAATGTGCAAGTTGTAAAAAAAAACTGCAGTGATGTTGAATAACAAGAGGTGGAAGAAAGATTCAGATATGTCCAAAGTCGATTTATTTTCTTAAAGGTATGGATTTCATAATCATCATTACAATCGGTCACAGTTGGTTTGACCCTTCAGAAAGGGAGGTTTTCGTGACCCAACACAATTTTCAATAGTTCAAGCTTCACATGGGTGAAACTAAGACAATGGGGAGACTCACTGCTCAGATTGTGTTGCAGTAACCTATGTGCATGAAAACATCAATAGGAAAAATATACAAGAGAAAATAAAATGCATGTAGGAAAACAGAACATACCTCTTACAGAAGGATACTATCATTCACCCTAATGCATGGACCTGGACTTTAGCCTTACCTGCAATCACTTCTTGTTAGGCTCACCCTAATAGATGAACCTAGACTTTATCCTTACCAACAATCGCTTTTTGTTAGGCTCATGGATAACTGAGCATGAAGAAAAAAAATGCAAAGCAAAAGCTAGTTGTACCCACCTCTTACCTCTAGTGCAATATGATGGTTTCATTAGCTTTGTTGAGCTTTTAAATACTAAGTCAAAGCAAGTGAACTAATTTGGCTGCCATGAAGGAAGTAAAATAGTTTTGTTAACTGCTCAGAGATGAAAAGTTGTTGCGTCTTTTGGATTTATTTTTCTTCATGTGCGTCCAAACGAATGAGAGTGAGCTGCAATAACCGATTATCACCTCAGAAGTGACATATATTTTCAACAGACAAAATATTCTATGCATGATTTTGAACGTCATTGAATTATTTGTTTCTTCCAGGAAGGATTAAAATAACCACGACTCCTCATCCTACTATCACAAATCCTTTTACAAGCATGAATTCCATGAGTTCACCTGAGCTAGTGTTGTTCTTACATGTATGAAATTGACAACAATTTGTTGCATTTATGATCTTATTATAAAGTGTTGAAATTTACAAAAGCCATTATCCCTACAACAGAAGATGAATAGAGCTTTGGCTTCTGTCTGCAAGGTTTCAATCTGGACTTTATAACAATCAATTTTGTAACAAGGGTGGAATGATTCAGGCTCTAGTATTGCTATTGATGTTTGTAGCATGTAAATAAAATGACCCCTTTAACATATAAACCAACATATAAAATTCCCAAGGAGGGAGTTTCTAAAAGCTCAGAAGTAAGCAAGTGTGACTAAAGTTTTGGAAAAGAGTGTGAGATATTTACGGCCTTTGCGTTATATTTACGGAGTGATGTGTTGCACTGTGCGATGGTGACGAGGTATAAAAACAATCTCAATGGATAATGTCCAGGGAATATCTTTTCATGTCATGTGTTTCTGTAGTTCTATGGATTGTATGTACCGTGGGTACTATATCATAATAATAATAATAATAATATATTTTTAAGGTTACAGCCAAGCGAAACACCAATTGGTGTATGAGATTCCCTTGTCTGTGGGACAAGGGATCTCTTTGTCGCAATGATTATAATTGCTAAAGTCTACAGAAATATACATACCCTACCGCTTTTGGATTTGAACCTTTGACCTCCTATGAAGAAACACATGAAACTTTTGTCAGTACAAGACACATTCTTCATCTCCTTCTAAATAGAATGACGTGTAGTTAGCTGGATAACGTTAGGATCTCATGGTCACTCTCTGCGATTAGAGTTTTGTTTTTTGTGGGGCTTCCTTCTTACTCTCCTAGCATCTGAATAGGGTAAGGTTTTCCACAACGATCCTTTTTCATGGAATCCTCTGTCAAGCTTTGGAAACTTCCACAGGTTACTTGTCTATGTGTTTTTTTTGTTAACGTTGAACCCTTGGGGAGATGGAAAACTCTCTAAAAACTTGTCTTAATGCCACTTGTCCTGGAAATGTAGGAAGAAGAAGAAGAACATATTTTAACATCCACGAGGATAAGAATAGCCTATGGGGCTGACCATCTCACATGCAGTTTTATACAATTCAATCATTTTCCTGTTCAACTTGATGATGAGTGCCCCCAATTTTTCCACAGTCCCCTCATTAAATAAATTATCCCAAGATTTATCCATCAAGACATTTGCGTACCTATCCCTACTTTCCTTAAAGGATTCACACTCTAAAATGAAATGTTTTTCTGTCTCTACCTTACCAGTGGTGCAAAAAATACACACTCTTTCTTCCCAAGCTTCTTTTGGCCTTTTCCAACGCTCGGTCTCACAACGGAGTTAATGGTAATTAGTTCTTTATTGAGAAATAAGAATTTTGGCTTTCCAAGGTATATTGGCGAGTATGTACGCCTTTTGATGTTGATTGTAGGTAGGGTTAAACTATTCAATATAATACTTTCTCTTTCTCCCTAGCTCTTTGTCCCAAGTTCGCTTGTGGAACTTATTGATAACAAAAGCCTTTATTTCTTTACTATTCATGGGGCACATGCTCAATCATATATCCCACTTACTAAGCCATTTAATATTTTTCCACATCCGAGTCTTCTTTCTTTTGCACAATATGTCATTGAAGACAACCTTAGGCCATCTACCTTCTTCCATTTGCTCAACTCTTTTTAGATATCTTATGAGTCTACTGAACGATGTTGTTGAATATTCCCGTAATGTGAGGTGCAAGAGTTTTTGAACCCCACTTTAGATATTCAGCTTGAAGTTCTACTAAATCTTTGGCTTTTCCAACACCCAACTTCTTAATACCCACCTCGATCTCTTGCACAGTAAAAATCTTAGTAATGGTGGAAGTGTTGACTAAGGGGGGAGGGGGGTCAACCTTAGGATTCTGCTCATAGAGTTTCCTTTCATATTGAAGCCACTGGTCTGCGGTAATATTGTTTTCAGTTTGCTTATTGCTCGCTTGAAATTCCTTCCATAATAGTTTGGGGTGATTTTTCCCAAAGAAGATTAGCTCTTCCCTCCTTGAGACCATGGAATCAACTTTTTTGTTTCTTAAAATCTACCTGTTGCTTTTTAAGTCTTTTTCTTTCCAGTTTGACTCTCTCCACCTTCTCCTTTGTTTTTTGCACTCCCCATTGAACCAAGCATTAACATGAAAGCAATGTGTTTCATGTTTCCTATTCTTTCCTCTTTTGCATTTTGTTAGTGCCCTTTGAATTAAATTAGTTAGCTGTTGATTATTAAGGCCTTGGGATAGAATTTCCTCCCTCTTACAAAGTCTCTCTAATGTCTCCCTAAAGATATTACAGTTTTCTTTAGTCAAAAGAATTATGCCCTTTTTTAGAGGTTGTTGAATGTGCTGATTTTTTGTCCCAACATGTTGCTTATCAGTCCAAGAAAGACTTAGATAGATCGGTTTGTGATCAGATTTTAAATCCCAAAGCTGTTCACTAATCATAACTTCCTCTATTTTCTTGCATAAGCCATGTGAACAAAATGCATACCACACTTGCTCCATTGTAGGTAATATAGGTGAAATTACCATAATTTGTCCATTTAGACAAACTATTGCAAATCACTAAATCAAAAATTCCACATAAGGTAAATATTTTTTTTAATTATTATTTTTTTACTTTTTGTGTACATGCGATGTTCACACGCTTTCACTTTTAACATCACTACTAAAATATTGGTTTTATAATACGTTTCTTTTTTAGTCTTTTAGAGAATGTTTGAAACGAGGAAAGATTAAAATGAACGAGGAAGGGGAGTAAAGAAGGAAAAAGTAAAAAGAAACGAGGAAGGGGAGTAAAGAGGGAAAAGGTGGGAAATTCACTTTTATTACACCGTAAGGCGTTTTTCTCCAAACATGTTCAAAAAAACATTGTTCATTTCATCGTCTATTCGACCAACAGTGCTCCTCCGCATGTCCTCTTCGCGATCTGGTGGTTCTCTATGTGTCCTCTTCACGATTCGGTGGTCCTGGCACTTAACCCCCATCCTCGCGTGTCTGCTTTGTGATCCGCTGGTCCTCGGCGTGTTTTCAAATTGAGTCTGTGTAAAACCTTTGGAGGTAAAGGTTTCCAGTTGCTGCCCTGCTCTGTCCTCCCAATTCATTGTCCTCTCATTTTGCCTGCAAGTTTCAGTGTTGGTGTCTTTTCCATCTCTTTACTGAGCATTGTTCATGGGCTTTGCCGTGACTGTTGAGTTTGTCAGAACCGCAGTTGTCCGGTGATTCTGGAGTGCCGTGGGCGATATTTGGAGAGCCCGTCTTATGAAAGAGCAGTGTTTTTTTCTTGGTTTGGCATTTATTCTGAATTTATTAGATAGATTGTTATTCATGGAGGAGGTTCTTGAACATCTTGTCATGGCGACCGCCCCTCCCTGCTGCATAAATGGCTTTTACTGGTCACATTTAGTTTGGTTGGGTTTGCACAGAGAAGTTGCATTGTTTCTAGTTGCAGGAATTCTGATTCAAAGAGCCAAAGAACTAAAAAAACACAGGTACTTTGTTTTTCCACTGCTCCTGTATTTGATTCTGTGCAATTTCATTTCTATTGCAAATTTGTTGTTAGTGTCAATCTTGTAGGCTTGTCTGGGTGTTGTCATATCTTCTTCCCTCTGCAAGCCATTCATCAATTTCCACAAAACTGCGATTAAAAGAATTGGGCACCGCAGCTGGCCTGGCCACTAAACTGCCATTCTCGTATAGCTTAGAATAATTCAAAACCCCTGAATCAATAGTAGGGTTCAGCAGCAAGCCTATGGTGCAATTGGCTATGAGGCATATAACTTGTGTAGAGGAGGATGCATTTTTCATGTCACTATCTGCAACTATGGATTTAAGCGTCGAATACTGCAAGCTCTTCAGTAGGAAGCCGAGGAGGCATATTCAAAATTGAAAATAAAATACCTATTCACAACCTGCTTCAACAATTCCCTCTACTTTTGTTGTATTTCAGATATTGAATCTTTTCTTCGAACATAACATCATATTATAAGGTGGTCTTGGATCACCGAAAATGAAGAACCAAACTTGCAGCCAATGCAGGGGAACAAAGAAAGGAAAACCCCCAAGCCAAGCCCCCACTATGGCCAAAACTGTAGATTTATTACGGTTATTTTGGCACTTTCCATACCAAACAACAGGAAAAGCAACAAGCACTTTTGAAATGGGGAGGTTAATGCTTCATCTTTGCAACAGAAGCAACAAGCAATGCTTCATCTTTGCACACCTTGGCAACTGCTGTATTCATACCCAAATCAAGCACCAACAACCCATGTAAAGTTGAACCATTATGAATGTTGATGGGGGATTAGTTTCATTATGGCAATTGGGTTAAACAACACCCCCCACCTTTGTCGATGGTTTCCTCCATCTTTATTGCCTTCATTTCCATCATTTCTGGGCTCGAAAGGTTGTGTCCTTGTTAAAATTCTAGCATCTTGTCTATGCCAGTTGTCTTTTTTCCCACGCCAAATGTTAGGTTAGACAGTATCGGTTGGCTTCTATCTGTGGGAGCCTACTTGCTAAGATGTACCACCCATTGTGGGGAAGCGCCTAGTATCAACTATTGATATATATCGTATCATTGTTTGCAAATTGTGTGTAATGTTTGTTTTATAAAATTTGGGTTGCTTTCGATAACATGTAGTTTAGTGATATGGTTTTCAAATAAGCAAGGCATAGTTATATGGAAGGGCTTGAATTTTTCAATTTGGATTTCATAGAAACTATATCCTCTTTGGTAGGGCTGAAAATTTGGAAACTGTGGGGTTAATTTTCTATTTCATAAACTTTTTTGGTAGTGACTTGTTTTCCATGGTCTGTCTATATACTAGCAATTTTTTAAGTTGTTGCTAAACTCTTATTGGCAGTATCTATTTTCAGGGTGACCTTGTTTCCATTGATGCTTGATCTTGATATTCACATCTACAATGTGTTTTCTTTGAAGAATTTTTTGTTTTGAAATTAAACAGGTAAAGAAAAATGTTGGTTTATTCTTTTTCTTGTTTTAATATTTGTTTTTCTAATTATTTAAAGGGTATTTCAAGTTTCTATACATCGACAATGACTTCTGAATTTCCAAATTATTTTACTTTCATAGAATAGGCCTTAGTTCTCTTAATACACTTTTATACGCAGAATTTACTCCATGTCAATTTATTTCGGCATTCTTGAATATAAATATATTTGTTAATTATCTTGTCTAGGAATGGATGTGCGTGTCTCATTAACGGAGGAAGCTTGTTGTTCAAGTTATGGGAAGAAATTTGTCTGAGTTTATGTATCTTCTCGCTCTGTTCCTTGCAGATCTAAGTTTCGAACTATTTATGGTCCACGAATACCCCTCTGCAACCCGAGTTCTTCGCACAAGATAGGCCCCGGTAAGTAAAACCCTCAGTGAAGAATGAGTTTTGAGTTTCTTGAATGTCTTGTATGCATGTGTTCTTATATGCATGTGTTCTAAGTGGAGTTAAAACAATAGGGTATATTATGTGAAAATGCGCTTCCTTTTTCTCCTTCTTGAGTTAAGATGACACGGCATTTTCATGTGGAATCTGGGGAATTCATGCCTATCTTCTAGTAAATCCTAGTAGCAATAAAGGCATAGGGAAACCAACAACCAATGAGTTGTCGTAGTTGGGGACTCCAATGCATTCTACAACACAAGAGGTAGACTCCATCTCTTCTCCAACAACAAAAAATAACAAAAAGCGAAGCCAAATAAGTGTTTCCGCCCAAAACTTAGAAAGGGTAGTTGGAAATATAGATAATTTGGGAAAAGTTTAGCCTAACGGTGAACTAACACTGTGTGGGTTTCCAGCTCTACTTGGTTGTTTGCATGTAAAATAGATAGCAAATATCCCAGACACTATTTTCTTATAGCTCCATCACGTGCCCAGAGTTTCTTTCCTCCTTAATTCTAAGGTCCTCGGATTACTCGCTCGTTATGAGTGATGTTACCTTCTGTGTTGAGGAGGGCTCTCAGATGGTTATGTTGCTATGTTGGTTGGTTGGGATTAAAAATTTTTGCAGACGAAGTAATTGTAACATCTCTTTGGTAATTGTAATTCCCGACTTTGGTAATTGTAACATCTTAATTGTAACATCACAAGTCATTTGTAAAATCATCTTTTTAAAATCCTTATGTGGGTAATTGTAACTTTTTAATTCACTTTACATTGGGCCTCTTTTTGAATTCCTAGGTTGGTAATTGTAACTTTTTAAGTTATCATACATTGGGAAAGTGGAAATAGTTTAAAATCAATTTTTGGGGCAATGGAGAGTGACATAACAATACTATTCTTTTAAATTTTACATGGTCTAGGTGTTGCTTTTTCAATATATTTATCGTATTGGTTAATTTCTCAATATACTTGAACAATCGAACTTGAGGTTCTTTGTTAATTTAGAATGAGCTTAAGCATGTTTATGCACTCTTTTGGTAAGTATTGAATTATTAAGATAACATTAAGTTGTATTGCTATTTTGGAAGGGGAGGTATTGACATTATTAAGATATTATTTAGGTTGTATTGTTATTTTGAAAGGGGAGGTATTGACATTTGGACATGTTTTAGGAAGTGGTTTAGTTTTTAGGTTAAGCTAAGTTACAAGTGTATTTAGTGATTTAAGGTTAGTGCTACTTTTGGTACGATTAATGAAATTTGGTGATATACATTTACAATTTAAGTAAAAGTTCGTAGCAACTTGTGAGTTGACTCTTCGAGTAGGTGTTTATATCTATGCAAATTGCTTATGTAGTTTCATTTCCCTAGGAGTGAGAAATATTGAAATGTTCTCTAGAAGGGGTGGGATTCCACCATCATAATGGGAAAAAAAGTAAAATGATTTGAGTTCCTATTGCTAGCTAGCATCAAGTCTGTGATTTGACTCATTGGGCACTTGTGAGTTGGCCATTGAGTTATCACTAAGCAAACCAATTCTATATTTTATGTGCCCAATGAGTGAGAAATATTTTAATATTATCCTTATGGGCAGGATTCCACCACCATCATCATCAGAATAAGAAAAATGTTTTGAGCTACATTTTTCTTGATGTTCCTATTTTTTTAATATGGGTATTCCCACTCAGGAATCCTTAGAACTACCCTAGGAACTACTACCAGAACTTATTAGATCGAATGGGGTCAGTATACCATTGCTATTAACCTTTAGTAGGAAGAATGAATGAATTTAATTTATACCTTTTCACTTCTGACTTTAGACATCGTTTGTAGGCGCATGGTCCAAAAATTGGACTAGTCATCTCTTTATCAGCCCTATTTTGCCCTTTCTTTCCATAATGAAAAAGGAGTATCTGACCGAATAGTATTCCCATTTATGCTTGCACGGTATTTTTTATGCTGTAAGGCGTTCTCCCCTATATTTCTTTGGTAAACCACTGCTCATTCCGTCATCTATTCAGCCCACCGCGATTATCTGCTTGTCTTCTTCGTGATCCGCTGGTTTATTAGTTGTGTTGCTTTTCAATGGTGGTTACTGTTCATGACTTTACTTTTATCATTCGTTTAGATATCTTCTACTTATTGCTGAACATCACTAATAATTCTACTCAAATATTCAACTTTCTCAAGTTATAATATCTTCAAAATCGTAGTGCAATTGGAGTATGTGATAAATGAACCTAACATAATCAACTTCAACTTTTTAAACATGTTTTTTTCCCAGAATTTCTGTCAAAATTACCTCATACCAAGGAAACTGTTAGATGACTTCAACTAAATTATAATCTACAAGTACTGGTATCTCTTACAAACCAAATAATAGGGTAGTGTCTCAAAACTACAAGATGGTTTGTTTTTACATGGAACCGCTTTCATAATTCCCAATATTGTTGATTCTTAGAAAACAACTTTTGCAACAATTACCCCTAGCTACTTACCCAAGGGAGGCTTTTACATAGAACCACTCTTTCAAAATTCTCAATGTAGTTGTGTCTCATAAAACAGCTTTTGCCACATTTACCTCAGCTTTTTACCCAATCCCTTATACCTAGAAGGGCTTGATAAAAGCAAGAATTAAAATCCAGAATATACTTGGTTCTTAAGGTGGAATTTACATTTTAACAGTAAAAATCCAGAATATTGTAGAGATTACAGGAAGCTAAGAAATGGAAAATATAGAATTTTGCAATCAAGAAACAATTGTATTTAAGGAAACCAAAATGGATAAAGGATTAAAATTTGTTTGAAAGAAAGGGGCGAGAAGCAATTTTCTGAAATTAATCCCAACAATTGCTACGAGAAGAAACTGTATCAATGTCACTTTGGTTGCTAGGCATTAAAATTGAAAAATGTTCATTATGAAAAACTAAACTTAAAAATCACTGGTGGTATTAAAAATAGAACCAAGAGAGCAAAGATGTTAGAGTTGCTTACCTTTATCCAATTTGTAAGCAGATGAATGTCTATGTTCAATGCATGGAATACATCTTTTAGATTTAGTGAACCTTCTATAATGCACATAACTATATGCACGTAGACACCAGACCAATGGAGTGCCCCTATATTCTCTGGGTGCATAGTTATTTAAAGGCACGAGGGGAATTGCATATGTAGTAAGCTTTTGCAGATTTTCTTCATAGGAATAAAATAAAATAACAAGCTACAGAATAAAAAAAGAAAAAGGCCAAAGTGTTTCATGGAGTTTTCTTAAATTCTTTACGTCAACCAACATTTTGACACACGCTGAAAACTTTTATCTGTAAATGCTTGTAACACAAGTTGTGAATAGTCTTTATACATTGCCTGAGGGAACCGGAAGTTTACACACAAGGAGGACGCCTTTTTTTATTTCGGGACTTTAGAATCCATTCAGTGCAAAGTGCACTCTGCAAGTCATTTTCCCTTTTTAATTAATGGATTCTTATAGATTGGCTGAGGGAACCGGAAATTTACACACAAGCAGGAACCCTTTTTTAATTTCGGGCCTTTAGAATCCATTGAGTGCAGAGTGCACTCTGCAAGTCATTTACCCTTTTTAATTAATGTATTCTAAAGTCATTCCAGTCCAAAGACCTTACAGTTATGTTATCACTTTCATATGAATCAAATCAATGTCCATGGAGTTCTGCCATGTTGAGAATAAATGATAAATGAGTAAGGCAAGTTTCCTATCCAAGAGGGTGCAAGAATAAGTTTTAAGTAGAAATTCTGTAAAAAATTGATGTTTGGCATAGTTTTATAAGTTAAAGTTTCAAAGATAGTTTTCCATGCCCTAGAGGTTTTGAGGGTCTCTCTCTAAAACTTTCAAAAATCCTAAAACAAACTAAAAGAAAAAACTAAAATTGTTTCCCCTTTGGATTTTCCGCTTCACCAAGCTCCAGTTAAAATGAAATTTTCTAAACTGTTTTGGATAAAACATTAAGTCATAAGTAATGAAATGTAACAGGAGAGATGGATGATTCCACATGCAAAGTAAAGAATAAGTTGAAATATAGACAATTTTACTAAAACTTATAATTGAACATATTTTAGAATTTTCACTTGCATCTTCAATGAAATCAAGGCACAGACTTGAATGCAATGTCGTTAGGCATTCTCCTCTGAAGTTTTGTTCTCAACAACTGTAGATGTCATTGTCCCTCCTGCCAGTGCTACTTTTACATGCGTCTCCTCTTGCGCTGTGCATTTTTCATAGGTTTCCTGTATTGCCAACTAGGACAAAGCAAGACACCAACCAAAAACCTTAATCGACTAACAACTCAAGGATGGGGGTTAAGTGCCAGGTCCAACCATCAATGCTCTCACTTGTGAAGGAGACCAAACTGGGTTCTAACCTTTACCTCCAAAAGATCCGGAAGGTCGGACTACCAACACTGAAGTTCTTTACTACCCAGCAAGAGTCAATTTGAAGACACGCGAAAGACCAGCGTATCACGAAGAAGACACGCGGAGAACTAGCGGATCACGAAGAAGACACGTAGAGAAGCATGGTTGGTTGAATAGATGACAAAATGAACATTGGTTTCCAAACAATTCTCTTCCTTCTACAGTCCAGTGATTTCTGGAGAGCCGTGATTCTTGTCCGACGATTTTGGATTGCCGTGAGGTGATTTCTTGAGAGCCCCTCCTGTGAAAGAGCCCGTCTTGTAGCAAGAGCCCGCTTTTCCCTTTCACTCTCTTTATGAGGCACAAGCATTCAGTTTGAATGAATGGTTCATTTATGCTCCTGATTCATATGTTTTTTGGTCTCTCACGAATTATTTAAGATAGATTTTCTGACCTGTTGCTACAGGAATGATGAGAAAAGTCTGCCCTTCGCAGACTTTATGATTTCCTGTCCCCATTTTGGTTGGATGAATGGGATTCTCTGACTTTACAGCTATCAGAGAGATCCCCAAATGTATCTAGATTTACAGAATTCTTCTGCATTCTGAAGGTGCTCTTAGAGAGGAATGTAACGAAAAAATGTGGCACTTCTTTGCAAAGAAGAGCCTTCTCTTCAATAGACATATTTGAAACTTTGTTGAAGGGTAAATTTGCTATGGAGTTATTATGCAAATCTGAAGTAGTTATTGAGGATTGTTTTGGCACATTTCACAAAGAAAATAACTTTGCTTATGCATGGAATTAAAATTTTTTATCGTTATTCTATGGAATTAAATAACTTTTATTATATTATGGTTATAAATAGCCAACAAGCTCTTAACCTAGGATAATAGATGCACCAACACCAGATTAGAGCTTTTGGCTCTTTGGGCACTGCTTCCGGTTGCCATTCATTTGGGGATCCCTCTCTTATCTATATTTGGGGATTCACAAGTTATCATCTCATGGGTGAACATAACTGCTTCATTGAACACCCCACTTCTGAGTCATTGGTGTGATGACATTCTTTCTTCGCTGCATCATGTGCCTTTAGTGACCATCAATCATATCTATCGCGAGCATAACTAGCAGGCTGACAGTCTCTCCAAAAAGGCTCTTTCGTTGGCCCTGGGGCATGGGGAATTTTCTGGATCTTTAGATGGTATGATCATTGATCATGGGATATTTCAGTTATTTTGGCTTGTGCCGGGCTTTGCCCTTTCACTCTCTTTATGAGGCACAAGCATTTAGTTTGAATGAATGGTTCTTTTGCTGACATGGATGTGCCTATCAGCCTTCTTGTTATGCTCCTGATTCATATGTTTCTTGGTCTCTCACGAATTATTTAAGATAGATTTTCTAACCTGTTGCTACAGGAATGATGATAAAAGTTTGCCCTTGGCAGACTTTATGCTTTTCTATCCCCATTTTGGTTGGATGGATGGAATTCTCTGACTTTACATCTAGCAGAGAGATCTCCAAATGTATCTGCATTTGCGGAATTCTTCTGCATTCTGAAGGTTCTCTTAGAGAGGAATGTAACGAAAAAATGTGGCACTTCTTTGCAAAGAAGAGCCTTCTCTTCAATACACATATTTGAAAGTTTGTTGAAGGGTAAATTTGGTATGAAGTTATGATGCAAATCTGAAGTAGTTATTGAGGATTGTTTTGGCACATTTCACAAATAAAATAACTTTGCTTATGCATGGATTTAAAAAAAATTATGCTTATTTTATGGAATTAAATAACTTTTAGTATTTTATGGTTATAAATAGCCAACAAGCTCTTAACCTAGGATAATAGATGCACTTGTGTTTTTTTAGTTCTTTGGCTCTTTGAATCAGAATTCTTGCAACTAGAAACAATGCAACTTCTCTATGCAAACCCATGCAAACTAAATCTGACCAGTAAACACCATTTAGGTAGCAAGGAGGGGTGGTCGCCATGACAAGATATTCAACCACCTCCTCCATGAATAGCAAGATATCTAATAAATTCAGAATAAATGCCAAACTGAGAAAAAAACACTTCATGTTTCAGACGAGCTCTTTCACAGGACGGGCTCTCCAGAAATTGCCCACGGCACTCCAGAATCGTCGGACACCTACAGTTCTGACCAGCTCAATAGTCACGGCAAATCCTATGAACAATGCTCAACAAAGAGGTGGAAAACAAATAGGTGCAAAACACGCGAACACTGAAACTTGTAGGTGAAATGGGATGGCAGAGCAAGGCAGCGACCGGAAACCTTCAACTATCAATGCTGTCACTTGCGGAGAATCCCGGACTGGGTTCTAACCTTTACCTCCAAAACATCCGGAAGGCCCAACTATCAGCACGGAGGTTTTACATAGACTCAACTTGAAAACACACTGAGGACCAACGGATCATGAAGGAGACACCGAGGGATGGGGGTTTCTTTTGGCTCTTTGGGCACTGCTTTCGATTGGAATTCATTTGGGGATCCCTCTCTTATCTGTATTTGGGGATTCACATGTTATCATCTTTTGCGTGAACAGAACTGCTTCATTGAACACGCCACTTCTGAGTCATTGGTGTGATGACATTCTTTCTCTGTTGCATCATGTCCCTTTAGTGACCATCAATCATATCTATTGTGAGCATAACTAGCAGGATGACAATCTCTCCAAATAGGCTCTTTCGTTGGCCCCGAGGCATGCAGGATTTTTTGGATCTTTAGATGGTATGATCATTGATCATGGGATATTTCAGTTATTTTGGCTTGTGCCGAGCGTTTCCCTTTCACTCTCTTTATGAGGCACAAGCATTCGATTTGAATGAATGGTTCTTTTGCTGACATGGATGTGCCTATCATTCTTCTTGTTATGCTCCTGATTCATATGTTTTTTGGTCTGTCACGAATTATTTCAGATAGATTTTCTGACTTGTTGCTACAGGAATGATGAAAAAAAGTCTGCCCTTAGCAGACTTTATGCTTTTATTTCCCCATTTTGGTTGGATGACTGGAATTCTCCAACTTTATAGCTATCAGAGAGATCCCCAAATGTATATGCATTTGCGGAATTCTTGTGCATTCTCAAGGTGCTCTTACAGAGGAATGTAACGAACAAATGTGCCACTTCTTTGCAAAGAAGAGCCTCTCTTCAATAGACATATTTGAAAGTTTGTTGAAGGGTAAATTTGGTATGAAGTTATGATGCAAATCTGAAGTAGTTATTGAGGATTGTTTTGGCACATTTCACAAAGAAAATAACATTGCTTATGCATGGAATTAAAAAAAAAATTGCCTTTTTTATGGAATTAAATAACTTTTATTATTTTATGGTTATAAATAGCCAACAAGCTCTTAACCTAGGATAATAGATGCACCAGTACCAAATTAGAGCTTCTGGCTCTTTGGGCACTACTTTCGGTTGCCATTCATTTGGGGATCCCTCTGTTATCTGTATTTGGGGATTCACAGGTTATCATATCTTGGGTGAACAGAACTGCTTCATTGAACACCCCACTTCTGGTTCAATTGTGTGATGACATTCTTTCTCCGTTGCATCATGTCCCTTTAGTGACCATCAATCATATCTATCGCGAGCATAACTAGCTGGCTGACAATCTCTCCAAACAGGCTCTTACGTTGGCCCCGGGGCATGGGGAATTTTCTGGATCTTTACACTACTACATTTTGACTAAAAATCCGACGGCAGTATTGTCGGATTTTTGACACTTCCCTGTTGCATGTACAACACTATGATTTTTTTTAAGCGTCGAAAACTTTTCGTCGGTTATCCGACATTTTCCGAAACCATCGGTTAAGCGACAGTTCAGTTTACCGTCGGTTAAACGTAAAGCGTCGGTTATCCGACACTTAATTCCTATTAAATTAAAAAAAAATCCTTTGCATGCCGTCGCTTAACCGACGGAGTATGAAACCTAAACGTCGCTTAATCGACGGGATAAAAAAATTTATATAAAAAAATCCTTTGCATGCCGTCTCTTAACCGACGGATTATGAAACCTAAACGTCGCTTAATCGAAGGGATAAAAAAATTTATATAAAAAAATCGTTCAGCAGGTGTCGCTTAAGCGACGGGTATGAATGTTTTTTTAAAACTTGCTGTCGCTTAAGTGACGGATATGAATGTTTTTTTTTTTTTAAAATAGAAGAGGATTTTGTATGGAAGGTCTATTGACTAGAGCTGCTTGCTGACATTGCCTTCCGTAATTAATAGAGCTCTGTCTATAGAATTATTGGAGAGGCTCCTATCCATTGCAAAAGGAAGATCATTAACGGTTCAAGTTTGATCTTTGAACAATGTAATATTAAAGGCATAGCATAGAAAAGATTATATATACTCACACTTTCTCAAGTTGCGGCGAACCCAAAACTTCAGATGGAAGCTTCCCATTCAATGTACTATTGTTCATCACACTATGGAACAAGGCAAAGGGGATAGAAAAACCAGTTAATATGAAAGATAACAAAACATGACTATCGAAGCCCAATGTTTATAATCAGATATGGTGTTTATAAAAAAACCCATTCGGTATGAAAGCTCTTTTTTGGACTTGCAATATAGCTTAAGATTTTAGTTATTGGATTGTAGCAGAACATTCAATGCATTTTATGGGTATACTATAATGGGAAGGATCTTCATGGCTGAGGTTATTGGGATACTATCTCTCTTGCAGGCCTTGCTTTTTTATTTGAGGGGAGGCACAGGACTAGTTTATTTAGAAGTCTCGACAGATTTTATGTTTCAGGCTTTAAGTCTCATCAAGGAGCACAGATCACAAGCTAGGATGATATTTTTAACACCGATGCACACTATTTGGAGGTTGGAACTAAAGCTGATATGCTGATTCTCTTTGATTCTTTTGAACAAGGGCATCATAAGATGGATCTTCGCTCTCGAATGTATCATTTAATGTAAATTTGATGATTTTAATGTAATGTAAGATGCATTTACAATAATTAACGACCATCTTTTCTTGGCAATGAGAGTCTACCTGCACTCTCCTTTCTTGAAATTTTCTTCAGTGCCAAAATGAGATCCCGTTTACGGCCAGTGGGCTGAATTCCATTTCTTCTAAAGATCAAACCAAAGAAATTAGCATGGCATGTTATATGAAAATATCACAGAAATGTTTGTACTTCAAATGCTTCCAAGTCTATTATCCTCACATGCACCATTTATGATAATATATCAAAACAAAACTGCAATGGTGCTGAAATTGTATTTGAAAGAATTTCAACATTAACATAGGTGTGAACATAAAAGTGGCAGTTTTAATCAAATTTTCCCAGATAATATAATCAAACGAGTGTACTACAGTAGCAACAGTGCACCTATACTCACAAAAGCTGTCTAGTAGATCACAAGACATAAATGGGCAATCCCTAGAGGGAGCCTTAGAAAGAAACAATTCTATTGGAACCAGATATTTACCTCATCATTGCACACAGTTCTACCACTGTCAACTTTGTCAAGCTATCATCATCCTTCAAGTCCACCAAACTGTCTTCAATGCCAACTTCACTTGATCCTTGTCGAACTTCTGGAGAGGGTATCTTCATGTCCTGAACACAGGTACATAAACATATTTAGGGAACACTGAACGCAGTATAGAATCACAGAAAGAAATTATTCCGAAAGGTACTAACCTCATATTTATCACTGCTCTGAATCATGGATATGTCGTCTTTGATTTCATTCTTCATTTCACTATCAACAATTGCACGATAGATTTTTACATGATATATCTTATGTCATGTTACATTTGCTACACAGATTTTTACATGATATATCTTATGTCATGTTAACCATTGAAATAACTCCAAAAGAACTTTCTCACTGTTAAGAGAATTTCAAAAACATGAAGACAGGAGAATCTCAAGGACTCAGAGGCTAAGCTACAACCAACAGAACAACAGCTCTTCAACTTGCATGAAAGGCCTGCTGCACCAATCCTACTCTAGACGAGACAGAGAAAATCTCTGCATTGGAAAAGGAACAGAGCACACATTTGGCTTTGGGAAGGGGCTCATAGGCATATGAAAAGTAGGGTGATCTGGCTACAAGAAGGTGACCTAAACACTGCATTCTTTCACAAGCAAGAAGCTGCCCAAAAGGACCACAACATGCTTCTGGCAATGCATCCGCTCACTCTGTAAATTCGTCTATTGCAGAGGAATTCAACAATGGTGCTAACTAAAAAGTGCATGGTAAGGTAAATGTTAATGCTTATGGCAATGTATCTGCCAGCATGTAATTTCATCTATCACAGAGGCATCCAACAATGGTGCTGCTAGAAGAACCCCAGAGATTCATCCTGGAGGTCTTCCACCAGGTAATGAGCCAGACCCTTTTATCCGTGTTACTATTTATGTTTCTAAATAAAGGAATTACTTGCAATAAGTACAATCAGTACACACTACTTGGATATTTCATTGGCTGCACCCATCAAGAGGCCATTATAAACTCATGCATGAAGGTGGGCTGAGAGCTGCGTGGTTGGAACTGCTAGACTAACTGAAACCTTACGAAACGCTTATTTCTGTTTATACTTTTAGAATCAAGCGGCATGTGATGAAATTGTGTCACGGAGAACATTGGTTTTCGATAACACCCTTATTGTTTTCTCCCATGGGATTGAGAACCCACTGAGAAGACTGCTCATATTTGTTGTCCCATGTAGGATGAATTCCGTAGCTTCACCATGGTATGGGATTGTTTGGATCCTATTTCCATGCATGTTAGTGGTTATCTGTCATTGAGCTTGAGTGCTTTAATCCACACCCTAAATAAAGAACTTCTTAAGAGTCAATTTATCCAAGGACCTCAGGGAATATGGATACATCAGTGTGGGTAACAAGATATTTAGGCAGGCAATTGTTTAGTACTTGCTCCAAATGGTCATAAGTCCTGATAACAGAGTTCAAGACTATTCCTTGATGACCAGTCTTAAAGTTCTTCAACCTCACACCCCAATCCCCCCAAGCTCCTCCAGTTGTTCTCACCACTCAAACTAATTCAGAAGCCAATGAAGGGTAGGTGATTTTTATGACTCTCGGAAGATGTTGATTCACTCAGGTCTTCTTTTTTTCTTCTATATTCACCAGACAAATCTCTATGTCACAAAGAGTGGGAGAAAGTGCCCACTGAAATGATTGATTGATTTCCTACAATTTTGTGTGTGCTGATTTTCTGACCAAACTCTTTCCAATCTGCTTTATACCTCTCTAAATTTGGCAAAATTATTCAGGCTAAACCTGAAGATATGAGGACATTGCTGAGCTGACAGTGGACAATGCCTTCTAAAGATGATCAAGGGTTGACTCCCTTTGGTCCAAGAGCCAGCTTGGGACCTAAAGTGGACTGTGGCTATCTTGGCATCGTTCCTTTCCCAAAGGGAACATCTAAGGGGACAACAATCACCAATGGGGATTCTTTGAACTCTCTATTCAACCAACATCTTGATATCTACTTCTATTTTTTACTACTTCTATGTGTTATGTGTTAATACTAGAAGTAGTATCATTGACATATCATGGCCTCAAAGGAATTTGATAGGTTGTCAAATGTGGAACGTCATAATAACACAAATACAATTTAAAAAACAATATGCAACAATACTGCTAGCTTGTACTGATAGTGGATACTAATGCTAACATGACCAGTGTTAAGTTTTAACTTACTGAAATTATCTCAAAAAATTATGAGTACATTAGTTAAACAGGATATAATGCAACACATTTACCTCCATAGTTACTTCCGTAGCTACCCTGCTCCCAAGGTCTTGCTGG
>LPNX010708705.1:80242-102187 GCA_001517045.1 Pseudotsuga menziesii
ATGGTTATTATAGCTTTGTCTTTAGAAGCTTCCTGAATCGTATGAAAGGAAAAGGATTCTTTTGGGACAGTTCTAAATATTGTATTCATTTATTCTGGTTTCCTTTAGGCAGGTTGGGATTAATAAAACCTAATATTATATCTTTACAAAATTTTCAAGGATTGTTCGGGGCAATATCCGATTTCTTGTATGGTATATGGCAATTTTTTTACATTTTCACTTGTCTTCATGATTCATAATCTAAGTTTCTATATTTCATGGAGCTTCATAATTGTTAATTAGATATTCTAATGTGATTCCCTAGGATTGCTATATTTTTTGACAGTGGAGTGACTTGTCTTGTCCATGAGCCAAAATCTCCTAAAGTGAGGGAGCCTTGTTTTCTGAGCAAGGTATGTATTAATGTTCAAAAGGTCTTTTAATGGGCCTAAATCCTCTAAAGTACCGACATTCTAGTATTGGGGTAGGACCTTATCTCTATTGTAACTTGTTCTCAGCATTATGAAACATTTTAGGTCCAAGGAGTTGGTCATATTGGTGAAGAGATCTTTAAGTGATTTAATTCAGGATGAAATTGGATATATGGATATATTGGTGGTAATTCTGGAAGAATTGCATGTTTAGTCTCTAACGAAGCTATTTCCTTTATTTTGCAGTTCAGCAATTTCTGCTCTGGTAAAAGAAGGCATGAAAAGCAATGCCTTTCACCTTTTAAATTTATGATTCAAGCTGTTGGCAAGACAAACAGTGCCTTGATCTCCTCTCCTACAGGTCAACCTCTACCAGCTTCTGAGAAGCAAGTGAGTCACAAAAAACTGTAATCTCTTTAATTATTAAAGTTTAATCAGATTATAGAACTTCAAGTCTAAAGCAAGCACAGCAGTATTGGATTCTTGCAAGATGCTCTTGTGTGAGTTGTGAATATCACAAATCATATGTTAGGTTCAAGGGCTTGCAGCTATGATTGTCTAAATTTTGAGATGATTGCAAACCTGATATATTGTATTTCTTAGAAACCAATCATTGTTTCTTAGAATTAGTAGTATAGAAAAATATAGCAATATATTTTTTTGTGCTAATCTTGGAGACCACTAGCCTGATAATGCTCCTCCTTTTTAGCATCTGGTAGACCTAATGAAACTTGTATTCTTACCCAGAACTTGAAATACTTTGAATTTCTTTGCTGAAGCTCTTTTTGTCCAATTGGGTTGTTCACTTGAAGATCTAACTTTCCAAATTAGTATCTCCATTAGCTCAGGAGACCACTTAGCCCACAGGGGAAACATAGCAAGATACAAAAGAGCAAGACTTGCAGACCTCAGTAAAACATACAGAGGAAGACATGGAGGAAGATGTTCTATCTGAGCAGACTAATAAGAGGGACAGTAGAATAAAATTACTTGAGGAAGAAATAGGTGAGAAGGATGACCTCATTGAGGATTTGGAGAGTCAGAGAGATGATTTGAATAAAGAAGTCTCTAAACAGGTAATAGATCTGCAAGGGGAAGATCTCCTAAAAGGAGCCAAAAGAGTGCTAACATCAAATCTCATCACTAGACTCAAACATTTACGCTTCCCTATTGAAGCCATGTACTAACATCAAATCTCTCAAGGAAATGCACACCTACATCTCATAAAAGGATTTGACACATTTCTAGCCACCAAATTGGTGAACAGATATGCCATTTGCAACAATGTGGAGGATGCACGCCAAGCCTTTCATAATGCACATGAACAAAATGTATACTTATGGAATGCCATGATTAGAGGATATACAAACAGGGGAACCAGACAAATTTATGTTTCCTTTTGTTCTCAAGGCATGTTATGGCCTAGGAGCTCTTGATCAGGGCAAGGAGATTCATTATCACATACAAGGAACTGCATTGGATTTTCATGTTTATGTGGCCAATGCACTTATTTCTTTGAAACAACAAATTATTTTGGCTATGTCTTCGCCAATCCTAGCCATAGGCTTGCTAATGCATATAT
This sequence comes from Pseudotsuga menziesii, assembly GCA_001517045.1. Taxonomy (NCBI): domain Eukaryota; kingdom Viridiplantae; phylum Streptophyta; class Pinopsida; order Pinales; family Pinaceae; genus Pseudotsuga; species Pseudotsuga menziesii. The sequence continues at coordinate 82,235 of LPNX010708705.1, forward strand.
TTTCTTGCAATGATTTTCTTCCCCAATGCATAGCAAGAAGAAACATCAAAATCTTCTTTCTATGTTCATGTGGCAAAGATTTTGATGTTTATGTGATCAATAAATAGGAGCAAGAAGTTAGATGATCTAATTCAGAGAAATTTGGGGAGGTTAGATGATCCAATGAAAATTTTAACAGTGACACCAACACTTGTAAACTCCATATCTACACTGGCGTATTTAGAAAGCTGCCTTTAATATTGGAATCTGAATAACGCCCCTGTGAAGCAGGTCTAAAGAAACTCCCAATATAGTACTAACATGAGAAAATCTATTGCCAAAACCCTTCTAACCAGTGTTCTGCATACCAGCTGCTATGCCCTTCATGGTTAGAATCAATTAATCGTCTAGACCTGGTGGCATACTCACTCATTGGATTCAATTTGACCAATTCAGCTACTGGTTTGGTTGAACTTTCCTTCGACAAAAGAGGGCTTGATATGGAAATGTGTCTAGTTATCCCAATGCTCTTACTTCCTATTTTGTGCTTATTTGAATACTTTGGCTGTCAAAATATAAGAAAATCAACAGCTGGAAGATTAAATGTGGGAAAGGACGCAACTACAATGCAATGCAGCAGCAGTGACCCTCATCTCACATAGAGAGTGAGAAGTAAATTCAGGGGAAGAGAAGTTCAAATTTTAAACTATATTATGAACATAGTCTTTTCACCTTTTCCATACCAGTATAATACATGCTAAATAAAGATTTCTTCTGCATAGAGAACTTGTTTTTTATAATTCCAAATCAAAATTATTTAAGCAAACATAGATTACTCACTGATTTGGGGCATTCTATCGGCCTTAGCATGACCTATGCAAACCCTCCTCTGTGTGACCTCTGTAAACCCTCCTCTACATATGCAAACCTCCATCTGCGTGACCTCTTCAAATCCTCGTATGCCTCTACAAAGCATCCTCTACATGACCTCTATGGCCCTCTGCTCTACGAGTTCTGTCCCATGTGGCCCTCTCCTCTTCGGGCCATCCTCTACCTCCCTCTCCTCTGTGAGATCTGTCCCTTACGGCCCTATCCTCTTCAACCCTCTCCTCTTTGGCCCCTCCTCTACAGCTGTAATGGGTTAAAGGTTTCTTTCCATCTATCCACTGCGACCCATCTCTTATGTGCCATCTATCCACTGTCTAATAGTCCCTTGTGTGCCATCTATCCACTGTGACCCCTCTCCTCTCTTTCTTTCACTGGTGCTGTCGCGAGGTTTGTTTGTGGCGGGGTTGTAATTTGTGTCTTTTGTTTTTTGTGGCAGGGCAAGGCATAACATAATTTCATCGTGTGATAAATAGCACGCCGTCGCTTAACCGATGGTTCCTCCGTCGCTTAAGCGACGCTTACGAACTTTGAACATTCACACATCAACACGAACTTTGAACATTCACAAATCAAATAGCTGTCGCTTTGAACATTCACAAATAAAATAGTCGTCGCTTAACCGACGCTTGTGGCCACATTTGCAACAAAAAAAATGTATCCTTGTGATTTTTGGTAAGTTTAAAAAGAGAAATCCACGTGCCGTCGGAGTTTTCCATTGGATTTTGGATCGAAATGTAGTAGTGTTAGATGGTATGATCATTGATCATGGGATATTTCAGTTATTTTGGCTTATGTCGGCCTTTTCCCTTTCACTCTCTTTATGAGGCACAAGCATTCAGTTTGAATGAATGGTTCTTTTGCTGACATGGATGTGCCTATCATCCTTCTTGTTATGCTCCTGATTCATATGTTTTTTGGCCTCTCACGAATTATTTCATATAGATTTTCTGACCTGTTGCTACAGGAATTACGAGAAAAGTCTGCCCTTGGCAGACTTTATGCTTTTATGTCCCCATTTTGGTTGGATGACCGGAATTCTGCGACTTTACAGCTATCAGAGAGATCTCGAAATGTATCTGCATTTGCGGAATTCTTGTGCATTCTCAAGGTGCTCTTACAGAGGAATGTAACGAAACAAATGTAGCACTTCTTTGCAAAGAAGAGCCTTCTCTTCAATAGACATATTTGAAACTTTTTTGAAGGGTAAATTTGCTATGGAGTTATTATGCAAATATGAAGTAGTTATTGAGGATTGTTTTGGCACATTTTACAAAGAAAATAACTTTGCTTATGCATGGAATTAAAAAAATTTGTCGTTATTTTATGGAATTAAATAACTTTTATTATATTATGGTTATAAATAGCCAACAAGCTCTTAACCTAAGATAATAGACGCACCAACACCAGATTAGAGCTTCTGGATCTTTGGGCAGTGCTTCCGGTTGCCATTCATTTGGGGATCCCTCTCTTATCTGTATTTGGGGATTCACAGGTTATCATCTCATGGGTGAACATAATTGCTTCATTGAACACCCCAATTCTAAGTCATTGGTGTGATGACATTATTTCTCTGCTGCATCATGTGCCTTTAGTGACCATCAATCATATCTATCGCGAGCATAACCAGCAGGCTGACAGTCTCTCCAAACAGGCTCTTTCGTTGGCCCCAGGGCATGGGGAATTTTCTAGATCTTTAGATGGTATGATCATTGATCATGGGATATTTCAGTTATTTTGGCTTGTGCCGGGCTTTGCCCTTTCACTCTCTTTATGAGGCATAAGCATTCAGTTTGAATGAATGGTTCTTTTGCTGACATGGATGTGCCTATCAACCTTCTTGTTATGCTCCTGATTCATATTTTTCTTGGTCTCTCACGAATTATTTCAGATACATTTTCTGACCTGTTGCTACAGGAATGATGATAAAAGTCTGCCCTTGCCAGACTTTATGCTTTTCTATCCCCATTTTGGTTGGATGGATGGAATTCTCCGACTTTACATCTAGCAAAGAGATCCCCAAATGTATCTGCATTCTGAAGGTGCTCTTAGAGAAGAATGTAACGAAAAAATGTGGCACTTCTTTGCAAAGAAGAGCCTTCTCTTCAATACACATATTTGAAACTTTGTTGAAGGGTAAATTTGGTATGAAGTTATGATGCAAATTTGAAGTAGTTATTGAGGATTGTTTTGGCACATTTCACAAATAAAATAACTTTGCTTATGCATGGAATTAAAAAAAATTATGGTTATTTTATGGAATTAAAAAACTTTTATTATTTTATGGTTATAAATAGCCAACAAGATCTTAACCTAGGATAATAGATGCACCAGCGCCAAATTAGAGGTTCTGCCTATTTGGGCACTACTTTCGGTTGCCATTCATTTGGGGATCCCTCTATTATCTGTATTTGGGGATTCACAGGTTATCATCTCTTGGGTGAAGAGAACTGCTTCATTGAACACCCCACTTCCGAGTCATTGGTGTGATGACATTCTTTCTCTGCTGCATCATGTCCCTTTAGTGACCATCAATCATATCTATCACGAGCATAACTAGCAGGCTGATAGTCTCTCCAAACAGGCTCTTTTGTTGGCCCCGAGGCATGGGGAATTTTCTGGATCTTTAGATGGTATGATCATTGATCATGGGATATTTCAGTTATTTTGGCTTGTCCCGGGATTTTCCCTTTCACTCTATTTATGAGGCACAAGCATTCAGTTTGAATGAATGGTTCTTTTGCTGACATGGATGTGCCTATCAGCCTTCTTGTTATGATCCTGATTCATATGTTTCTTGGTCTCTCACAAATTATTTCAGATAGATTTCTGACTTGTTGCTACAGGAATGATGATAAAAGTCTGCCATTGGCAGACTTTATACTTTTATGTCCCCATTTTGGTAGGATGGCTGAAATTCTCCGACTTTATAGCTATCAGAGAGATCCCCAAATGTATCTGCTTTTAGTATTATTCCAATTTAGTATTATGATTATTGTCTTATATTACAAGTATTAGATCAAGAAGGATATCAAGAGTAGTTTCATATATTTGAACTAATTATATAATTTTGATTCAATTTTCTGAATAACACAAGATAGTCAATCTTTTGAATAACACATAATTATACAGTGATGACACATAAGAAAAAAAATACCTGCATTAAGAGAGAGAAGATAGTCAACCCCTTTGTTGACTTGTGCATCACATCGTTAGTTTGAATCTCCTCCCTATACACTGATGGAAAAAAAATGCAAACCTAGATATGGAAGATTAGAGGACAAACAGAGTGTGTTGCATCAGAAAAGTAGAACGAGGGGTGTATTGAAGCGACAAGAATGTGACTCAATAAAACACATAATGAGGATCATAATGAGACAATCGGTTGACCAGAAGGCATATGTCGAGAAGGGCCAAAGTATCCAATAAATTCCTTGCTGGATCGTACCTCTAATACACTTTAAGCATTTATAACCTAACTTTGCATAGTTCCATTGCATGCTTTTTTCTCACATTATATTAAAAAAAATAGTATATATATGGCACTGTTGTACATTCTACTCTTCTGCCTACTACAGTTTCATTGTATGTATGGCATGGTTGTATGTCACTCGTACAATAGTATATATATATATATATATATATACACAAAACAAAATTTTCATATACTTACACGTTTGTTTCCTCTTGCTCTCAGTGTTTTCCTTGCATAATGGAGGCACCCTTGACAGAAAATGTGATATCTTCTTTGCTGTCTGGTGCTGTACATCTTCAACCACTTCTGCAAGTTTTTTCACTCCAGCCATTCGGACCAACAAATGCAACTACTCCACGTTTCTGAATTACTATCTCTGATGGTAACAACATGCACTAGAATTTTCTCCCAACTACCTTCAACTCCCTCATATCAAATGGAGAACTCCAAGACGGCTCTGTCATCAAGCTCGCCAAGTGCACCTGCACTGTCATCCATAATAACACATACTTTTCTGCCCATTATTTTAAGCCCTCTCTTAGGTAGCTTAGCCTGTACATTTTTACCTACCACCAACATCATCAATTTTATAATACCTTTACTAATTCTTGCCTTTTTCTCCTACAAGACTATTACAATACTCGATCTTGAACTGGTCCACCGCAAGCTTGCCCTTTTTTGGATCCCTGTTCCTCTTTTACTACCGACTAGCTTTGGCATTCCAATTGGTTCATCAACTAGCCAATCCAGCCGCCCCATAGAAGAAAGCGATGTTCACTCATCCCAAGCATCAGATACACCAATATCCATGCCAACAACTGTAATTCCATTCAAAGCACTCAATCCCAACTATAAAAAATGGTGCATCCAAGGTCGTGTGCTTGCCAAGACACCCATCCATGAATACACCAACCAACGCGAGCCAGGGAAACTATTTGGCTTTGACCTTATTGATTGTTCTGGAGAAGAGATCCATGTCTCTGCCTTTAACAACTTTGTTTACACCTTCTATTCCCTTGTTGAAATCAGGACAGTGTACACTATCTTGAATGGCACAATCAAAACAAGCAACCCTTCATATAACCATTTGAACAACCATCTTGAGATTGTCTTTTCATCTACGTCAACCATCCACCCTTGCCTCGATGCATTCCCATCCATTCCTTTACATTCCTTCCACTTTAAAACAATCAATGACCTCCAAAGTTTACCTTCAAATTCCGTGGTTGACCTGATTGGCCTTGTTAGCTCTATCTCGCCTGCATCTACAATTCGAAAAAAAGACAGTTCTGAAACAAGTAGGAGAACCGTTTGCCTCAGAGACACATCCTGTTTTAGCATTGATGTCACACTTTGGGGTCATCATTTCTACATTGATGGTTCACATGTCACTTCACTATACTCCTCCGACCCACCACCTATCCTTGCCATAAAGGGTGGCCGTCTTATAGATTACAATGGTAAAACAATTGGAAGTGTTCCCAGTAGTACCATCCTTATCAATCCAAATATTGAGGCAACCCATCACCTTCAAAAATGGTACACTGATCATGGATTTCATGCTGCGTCGCCATCCTTGAGCCGCAAATACATAGGCTCTATGTCTCGAACACACCCATCTAAAACAATTTTCGACTTGCAAAGCCCACAACCCTCTGATAAGAACTTATGGTTCTTTGTGCACGCTTCCATTGTTGACATTAACATGGATGCCTTCCACTTCCTTGCATGCCCTCTCTTTGTTTATGGTGTTCAATGCATGAAGAAAGTTGCACATGGAGATTTCAACACTTGGAATTGTAGCAAATGTGATGGTGATTTCACAGAATGTGACTATAGATACATTTTAAAGCTTTCCTTGCAAGACCACACCGGCCAGATCAACGGGGCCATAGCTTTTGATGATGCAGCCAACAAACTACTTGGTGTCTCTGCAAAGGATTTATGCCTGCTCACCACTGAGCCCTCGGCCATAAAGGATCTCTCTCTGTACATAAATTCTCGCCAATACTTGTTCACCTTGTCCATTAAGACGGAGACTTTCAACTCCAGTACGCGCTTGAAGACAACCATTGCCAATTCTGAAGAGCTTCCTTATGCTATTGCATCAACCAATATCCTTGAAGAAATATCTCCACTCACTACTCAAAGCCATCCTGTTGCATGCCGTCTCTAACCTCCCCTTCATATACTCCACCCTCGGCTATTCCAACCACCACTTTTACTCACCCTTCCACATCTTACGCTTCCCTTAGTCCTTGCTTAAACACATCGTACCCTACAATACACCATCCCATCTCTCCAAATGCATTCCACCTCATGTCAAGCCAATTATGTTTCTTCCACTTCATCATGATCACTATATCCCCCCACCCGCTTTCCTTCCTGTATTGCTTGTATATATACTTTTCCCTTACTTTCCTGTCTTTTTTCAAATATCTGCAATGTAATTAGCTACTGTAAATTTTGTGCTCACATGGCAGATGTGTTATCATATACATTACGTGTTTATTTTTAAAGCACGCCATACATATCTATCCATGCAACATTTCACATTTTCTTACATGTATACAATGTTTATTATGTCATATATGTGGATTTCTTTTTTCTACTATGATGCTCCTTGGTTGCTTTTCACATACATACATGCTCCACATACATCACAAAAACTGCTTTTTACCTTATTTCTTGCAAAAACTTTCACAATGCATTATTTTCTATATGTAGACATACCTTCTTATTTGTACTTTGCATATCTTGCTTTTAATGTACATGCCTCGACTTTTTCTTACAATTACACATTTATAACATTTGAAATTCCCATCAATGTCTCCTCCAGGTTCAAGGCAAAATCCTCTTCAACAACCCATGTTGCCCAATACTACACGTGACCAAATAAATGCACGTAGAAGGCTTCTTTATAGCCAAACAAAGGACAGCCAAAATGCGCATAGACGTCTTACTTATCAATCTATGAGTGGAAACATCAATGCTTCAATCAACCCTACCCCAATGCACACATCCACTGCACCCCCGCCTCCAACCACCCCCATGCCAGATGGTCACGCTTGCTTTCTTAACCAACTTTCTCGCCTCCACCCACTTCATGTTTGCTCCATATGCAAGGAATCATATCCAAAAATGAAAACAAATTTCTCAAGTGGAATCTATACATGCTCTCGATGTAGTAATGAGTGACATGGCCATCGCTTCTCCACATATAACAAAATGGATCCTGGAAACCAACCAATTGAACTTGCATGCCTGACTCAAATAGAAGAAATGCTAATTTCCCGAGTCAATCCAATACTTCAACTTACGCATGCACGTGGTGGCCAATACAAATACCCCAGCCATACTATTAGCTTCCCACAATATATCTCCACAATAGCCACCTCTCTTCCACGCCTCTTAGCAGACTTGGACATCCTTGTTGTTCGCAAATTCAATGCTGCAAAAAAGCCTTATGAATTCATTATTAGCCGTTCAAATGTTCTAGCTGCATTGGAATTCAAAATCTCCAATGACCCGTATTACAAGGATGTCCACCCTGACCTCCAAGCATTACATGCTTTGCCACTTGGACCCACAGATGTGTCCTCCCTTCTTCACCATGCCACAACCCCTGGGCCTGACCTCCAACTACCCTCATCCACTACTGATGATGCAACACCTTCAATGCCAATTCCAACAAGCATTGAAACCTCGTCCTTTGTTTTTGCACTCCTATATTCTCGCACTGAGACTGAAGAAATTAGGCGGTTTGCATCTACAACGCCTACCACCCCTTCAACATCAATTGATTGGCCCCCCATTGGTATTTCTCTAATAAATGAATACAATACAGAAGGGCTCCTCTCAATGGCATTCCCAATGCTATTTCCCACAGGGGTTCCCATGCTAAAACAACCTCGTCTTTACGAAGTCTCCATGCAGGAATATGCTTTGCACCTTATCTGATTCCATGATAATAGGTTTGCCCAACAACCACGCTTCCGCTACTACTTGTACAACCTTATGATGCGCCATCGTAGCCAGGCTACCACAACTGTTTTTGTTAAATGCAACCTAGCAGACACCCTCCCCACAACTGTCTCGGCTTTGCGCACACAGCTAAGCCAGATGCCAAACTCTCATGTTGCTGATCATGCCATGCGATTTGGCTCTGCTCTGTGTGGCACCCATTCTTTCTAGAACAAACGACGAGGTGAGTTGTGTGATATGATCACCCAGCTTGGTAGCCCAACCTTTTTTTTACCCTCGGTGCAACTGACACCAAATGGCATGACCTTCACATGCTCATGCCTTCCCATCCTCCCACTTCATTGCCTTCACAATTCCAATGGAGAATTCATAACATTATAACCAATCCACATACTACATCTCTATATATGCACCATAGATTCACCATCTTCCTTGAAGAGGTTCTGCTACACACATTCAAGACAAAAGATTACTAGTGCAGGTTTGTTCCTCTCACTCTTTGCATTTTATTTCCTTTTACTGCTTCACATTTCGAATTTTTCCCTAACTTTGTGTTTTGTTTTTGCTTCCCTTCTTAATACAGGTATGAATGGAAAAACCGAGGTTCTGCTCATATACATGGATTCCTTTGGTTGGAGGACGCACCCAATATGGACAGCCTTGATTGGAATGATCCACTCGCTGTTGATACTACAAAAACATATTTTGACAGCTTCTTAACAGCATGGAACCCTCGTCTCATGCACCTTCGTGTCTCCGCCTTCCATCGAGCATCTCACCAAGACCCTTGCACACTTGCAGCATCCTCCATACGTGAAGGAAACCATAATGACGACTATGAAACCCTTGTCAATTATGTGCAACGCCACACAAAATGCAATGAATTATCTTGTCTTCGCAAAAAAGGCACAACCCTCATTTGTCGCTATGGTTTCCCCTTTGAACTATAGGAAACATCTTCTATGTTCATTGATAGCTCTGGCCAAAAAAAATATACCCCCCCTAGAAATGATGTGCTTCTAAACGTACACAACCCTCTCTCAGTATGGAGAGCTAATGTTGATTGCCAACCTGTGCTCTCGCGCCATGATGTCCTCTCATACATTTCAAAGTATGCTTCGAAAGCAGAGAACAAATCTGAGAGCTACCATGACATTCTAACACGTATTGCACATGCCACCCCTGCAGAAGAGGGAATCTTATTAGCTATCCAGAAACTATTGTCTGAAACCGTGGCTGATCGAGACATTGGAGCACGAGAAACCTGCCATATGCTACAAAAACTTCCCTTGACTCTTTGCAGTCATACATTTCTTTCCCTAAACACCTCCCAGACCGTTTTCAAACGTGTCTCGCTAGACGTCCCCAACACCCCCCCGCCAACCAACTTCATTTCTGCATACATGCAAAGACCCCCTTCGCTTGAACACCTTTCCCTTCTCGAAGCTTCCCGCTCTTGGTTCTTTTCTGCACGTAGGAAAAAAGGTCAATGAAAGCTCCACAAACCGACCAAGATTGTGCGTGTCCTTCCTCGTTTCCTTGACATCCCTCCTTCCACCTCTCCTCTTTATGTCGATTTCTAATGGAGTGAACTCTTACTGTACAAACCTTTCCACAATGTGCGAAAAGATATTGGCTCCTCAGACTTGGAAGTTGTCTCTGCATGGGAATCCTTTCATGGGAGCTACAATCCCTGGCATGTTGACCGACAACCTTCACCCCCTCCAACTATTTCTGTTGATACACCTCCTCCTCATGAAGATCACCCTCCCTGCTCTATCGACATGTCAGAATGGGAACTCCTCTCTCAACTCCACCCTGGGAACAAATACAACTTGATGATCTTGACATGCTTGGTCATCGCGACTTTGACACCATTCACAATTGGGGCCACACACAGATACCTTTACACTTGCAAAACTTAACCATCTCATTTCTTGACTTGAACCGCTCATCAAACCAAGCAGAACTACAACCTTTTTCAACTCCTGCTTCTCCTAATTGCTTTTCTCCAACACAACGCGCAACCTTTGAAATTATTATGTTTCACTACACACAACACACTACCACAAAACCATTACGTATGATAATCCAAGGAATCGCAGGCACAGGAAAATCTTACTGAATTGGATGCTTGCAAACTGCCTTCTCTTCATCATCTCCAAATAACTCAGCCCCTCTTCTCCTACTTGCTCCAACTAGCGTCGCGGAATTTAACATAAATGCCCTTACAATACATTATGCCCTTCAGATACCAATAAATACTATGCTTCCTCTTGAGGGCTAAGCCCTTGCAAACCTTCAAGAACGACTCCTCCATATACGCTATGTGCTAATTGATGAGATGAGTTTCATTGGACCAAAGCTCTTATCCAACATTGACTCTCGTCTTTGGGAAGCATTCCCTTCCCATCGAACTTCCCCTTTTGGAGGCCGCTCTATCATCCTTGTAGGTGACCTTAGTCAACTTCCACCTGTTAAATATATCCCCATGTATGTAGGAGCATCATGTGGAAACACACTTTGGCGTACCTTTGACACATTCATAACCCTCTCAACGGTTTTTCATCAACAAGGAGATGACCCTTCTCAGATTCAGTTCCGCTAACTTCTCCTCAATCTTAGGAATGCAACACCAACTATTGCTGATTGGACCCTTCTTATGTCAAGGACATCCTCTTCCCTCTCTCAAACCGAGAACCACGTATTTGATCAATCCACCCATTTGTTCTCAACTAACAATTATGTTGCCTTACACAACAAACAAATGCTTAAACAACTAAATGTCTTGATTGCATTATGTTCTGCAGAAGTTAGGAAACAAACACTACTGCTTGCACCACAAGATGAACAATTAGATATGGTCGTACTCCTTGCCGTTGGTCAACAAGTTATGCTTACAAAAAACCTTTGGGTTGAGGCAGGTCTTGTTAATGGTGCTCTTGGTAAAGTTGTTTCAATCTTGTACAACACCGCCACTCCACCTATGCTTCCTTTGTTTGTTGTTATTGACTTTGTCAACTACAAAGGCCCACCATGGGATGCTTCTAACCCTACCTACATCCCAATCCTCCCTTTAACAAGAGGTTCTCATAGACAACTTCCCCTTCGCATGGATTGGGGTTTAACAATCCACAAATCACAAGGAATGACCTTACAGAAGGCAACAATCGACATAGGAAACATTGATCGACAAGGGCTAACATTTACTACAGTTAAAGAGTTAGACAACTCACTGACCTACGCATAATGCCATCTTTTTTTTTTGCTCGCTATGCACGTATGAAGGATAGCCCTTCTGTCCAACGAAGAAAACAAGAAGAAACTTTTATTGCCTCTAGATCAATTGCACCACATGTTTCTTAACATAGTTTCTCACATATGCTTACACCCATGCATTGCTTCCCACACCTCTTCTCGGTTACACAGAAAATAATAAACAAACAACACCATAAAAACCAAATACTATCACTTTTCACTTGCTAAATACCCAAACAAAACAACCTCACCTTCTTCCCTCCCCCCATCCACCCCCCAAAAAAACACTCTTGCACTCATGCATATATTTCTGTTCATTTGCTTCCAACATCTTAACTTCATTTTGTTTCATCTACTTGAATCTACCATAACATTACACTTACAACATTATTTTCTCTCTACAATAGAACAAACAAAAAAAAGAACAACAAAATGTCCATTACACAAGTTTTCAACTTTTTTTCCTTTCATCTATGATGTCAATATCTTCTTGCTTTTCTTATTTGGTACTATGGAAAAAAAATATGTTAGTATAGCAATTCAATTACAAAAAAAGATGTGTCTGCTTTACTCTATATTATTTGAACATGTTAAGCTTTTAATCGCTCTGTTTTCTCTCTTCCTAGCTATTCAACAACAGACATGGACATGCAATACCTGAACACCATTGCTGACTTCTGCAAGCAAATCAAGGAACAACAAGCATCACTGCAACAAATTGAAGCATGCTTCCAATCGACTTCAAACATCCCACTGAATCCGATTCACCCTACTATTAAGCTTCTCTCAGAAATAAGAGCCTTCCTTCAACGCATAATCCATATGCATGAAACGGACACCATGCGCAAGATCCGCAAAGACTTAGTATCCCGCCTCCCTTGTCTTGCTCAGTACATAAACATTACCTAGTGTTGTCGTTGCCATAATCCCTCTTGCATTTATGACTGGAGCCTCCTCCTTGCTTGCAATTCCCTTTTCCCTCTCCTTACAACCCAACAACCCTTCTTCTTTGATTCCCACACGTTCTTTAATTGCCATTACTACCCTTCACTTGTACGTACTACCTTGTCCATAACCTATGCTTTAATTGAATAGATGTATTAGCCTTTTTCACACATGGAATGCACAAACATTGTACATATTACATGCTTCCACTACTACCATAGTACATGTACATTTATTATATTTCCCTTCTACTTGCATGTAATGCACCTCTCTAAAGCATATGCTCTATCAAACAAACGCTTCTTTTACAAATACAATGCAACAAACTCTATGTAAATAGAAACAATTCACATTATACACAGTTCTTAACTTCTATTGTACATTTGATCCATGTATATATTTAGCTTCTACTTCTTATCATTACACATATGTATATTCTTTTTCCCATGGACTCCCTATACTTGGTTTCAAAGTAAATATGTTGTCCATTTGTTACTTTTACTCAATTTAGACTATTTCGACATTAAATTGGTTTCAAATATTCGCACTCCTCATTTTGATTCCAATACTCTCTTGTGATCAGAGAAACAGTTCACACTATACTGTATGTACATAGAAACAATTCACAATATATACTAAATTCTTAAGTTCTGTTGTACATTTATCATGTCTGTTTATTTACCTTATACTTATTGACTTCATACCTATGTCTGTTTTTTCCCCCAGCGTGTCCCTATACTTGGTTTGAAAGTAAATTTGTTGCCCATTTTTTAACTTCTACTACAAGTATACTATTTGTACATTCAGTTGGTTTCAAATATTTGCGATACTCAAATCATTTCAAAATACTCTCCATAAGAGAGTATATGGTCTGTAAATAAATAACTGTCGCAACAGTTTGTTAGTCGATTTTTTAATTTACTAGTACACCTACTTCATCTGTACTTGTCATCTCCAGTTCCCGCCAATGCAAGCTTCCTTTGTGGCATGCAAAGCATCCAACTCCAAACTAAAAGGTACTATCCTATCTACTTTTCTTTCCATGCTATTTGAACATTTTATACAAGAAGAAACAAAAAAATTACTTTATATTAGCCACCCTCCCCTTAATCGCAACAACCGAATACTATATTTATATTATAGTTCATTGTTCATGTGTTGTGTGCTACTCTGATAGGTTATCATATCATGGTGGGGAGAAGGAATCCATTGTTGCCCGGAGCAATAGCTCCTCTCAGTTAAAAAACAAAACTGGAAATGATAAATTCAGCAAGCTCATTGTCACTTTTACTTTAAACGCAAAGGTTATAGTTGCCATGTGGCTCCTTACTTTCTCTTTCAAGCTGTTACTTAATAGTGTCCTAAAGACATGAAACGTGAATTAGAAACTGTCTAATATCACTGTTTAATGTATCCAGATCCAAAAGGGGATACATGGAGGATGGACCATGAAACTGATACTTCTCAGCAAATACAAAAAGAAGGAAAATATGTTGTTTCAGCTGTAGCAACTGTGCTCTCTAATATTTGTGGATCAGGTGAATGGATTCCAATGTCAAAACTTCATTCTGAGGTAAACCTTCTTTCTCCCACATATAAGTCTTGGATGAAGCCTGTTGTTTTGTAGTATTTTATTTTATTTATATGTGAGGCAAGCACACCCTGTATCTTGTTAAAAATGGAAGTGTGTTTATGGATGCAATGGTTCTCTACTTTGGAGGCCTCTGTGTGTGTTTTGAATCTATCAGCATTTACATTACTAAACAATAGCACATCGATAATCTACATCATTAAGCCAAAATATCACACATATAGATACCCCCACCCACAACCCCCCCTCTTTACATTACTAAACAATAGCACATCGAGAATGTACATCATTAAGGCAAAAGATCACACATATAGATACCCCCCTCTTTACATATTCGATTAGGGCAACCATGTCTGCTTTGGCTCCAACTTCAAGATAACATACATTTTGATGGAGAGTTGTGTAGCCAATTTTGTTCTCAAACCCATTAGTTATCCTACAAGGATTGGATCAGTTTTCTCGTGGAAGCTTGATAAACCCAGCTCTTTCCTTAACAAGGATATCCCTGTTAGGCTAATCACATCCCACTCACTACTTCTTGTCTATGAGATCATCCAATATTCCAAGGATGACCTTTTTCCAATGTAGAGGGGCAACAAAAGGAATACTGTACTCTTCAGTAATCTATGCCCCAGAAGGTAGTAGTCCTGTTTGTTCGGTTTGATAGTAAATGTATATTCATATTGTATCAACAAGGCATTTTAATCCTTTGCTTGCTGTTTGTGCATCTAATTACTTGACCAAAATCATTTTGTCAAGTCTACTGTAACTCCCAAGTCCAACAAGTGAATACAACTATTTCAGCATTGCTATACTCTTCCTTTCTCTGCTGAACATGATGTAACTGTTATATTCTGTTGTCCTCATATTTGCTTTGCTCTTCCTTCCTCTACTGAACATGCAGTAACAGTTATATCATGTCATTCTCATATTTGTAATTCTAATACCTATCACATGCGATCAGTCTGGTAACTGACCACAAACAATAATGGAAATTTAGGATTATATCCTTTTGCTGTGAACCCAAATTATTATAGTATATGTTTAGTACTAAAAGAGATTAAAATTCAACTTATACTTCTGCTGAATCAGAAAGCTTTGTGGCATAGATAACCTAATTTAACTTTTCTAGCCCTTCTTTTAGATATGAGATTGTAAGCAGCAAATGTAGACTTTCCTAATTTGTTTAATATTTGGAGTACGTTCATTCAATCCAGAAAAATTTGCAGAGGATAAAATTGGGAAGACAGGTTACTCATCTGCTTTTTTTATTTTATAGACCATTCCACGATATTTGTTCCTGAAGACGGTTGGAGGTATAGGGTTAAATCGAGTCTTGACAGAGGAGACTCAACTTCATACAAATATTGGTAGATCATCTAATATATTAGAGCTGGATAGTTCAGTAGGCATGATGAATCGAAGAAATTGGAAAATAAATATTAGCTGTTAAAATTTGTGATATGCACTTTTAATTGCATTTTTCTTGTTTTGAAGGATTCGACCTTCATATAGTATGATTTCTGAAATATCTAATTGTTCCAAACCAGGATTATCACTTGACAAACAAGCTGTGGTCGAAGCCTGATAGTAAAGAGTTTGTCCAATGCATTGATCATCCATGGCATCACAAGAGTATGCTTTTTATTTCTCAACAAAGATTTCCCCTTTTACAGTTCCTACTTTTCAGTGAAGCAGTTCACTGCAACTTCTTTAATAAAGTTTTTAATTTGCAGAACGAGGTGAGTGACATAATGGTTATATTATTTTCAAGGCCAATGGAGGATTGAATCAAATGCGAACAGGAGTAAGCGCCCAAAGGCCTATAGTATATACATGTATCCCGCTTTATAAATGTTGGTACCAGCATGTTGTCGTGTTTATTTATAAAAAATTCCTATCCTACAGATTTGTGATATGGTTGCCATCGCAAAGATTATGAATGCAATACTTGTTATACCAATTTTGGACAATACTTCATTTTGGGCTGATCCAAGGTGAATGCAATTTCTCTACCAAGTGACCTCAATTGGGTAATTTAGTTTCTTGAAACATAAAATCTCCCTATATTTATAATGTTTAGTAATACATGATGCTTTTTCAACAGTACAAAAAATGTCAAATCTCACAACTGCTTTAAATTTATGTGATGATCCAGTGAATTCAAAGACTTTTTTTTATCTCCGTCACTTTATTAATATTCTAATGGAAGATGTGCGCATTGTTGAGTCTTTACCACCATCTCATAAAAATGTTAAACCATTGGAGAAGGCTCCAATGTCTTGGTCAAAGGTGTGTTAAACACTAGTCTTGTTCTGGTTCATAGTTTTTTATCAATTTTGGAAGAGAGCTTCTTTAGCACCTCATGAATTTTAAATTTTATTAAGAAAAACCAGCATGATTTTTCAATGTTTTGTATTCTTTCCAAAGAAATTAATCCCGCCTAAACATTAAGTCACCAAAAAAACCCTGGTTTTCTTTCACTTGCTGAAGAGAGTTCATTTCCGGTGCAAAGGAGAGTTCATTTCATAGCTTTTGTTATTTGGTGCAGATTGACCTGGGTTTCAAAGGTTTTGTAAGGAGATCGCACTTATGGTAGAGCATTGGAGTATATTTTTATGATTCTTCATCTCTATTGCAATAAGAGAGGGTGTATTTTCTCTACGATTATCCCTTGTGAAGAGGGCCCATTCAAATTGATCCCGTTGTTGGGTTGTGAAGGTCATAGGCTGTTGGAGAATCTTTGTTCAAATTACTGTTGTATTTTGGCTAAACAGAGCATTATACACTATTTGATGTACATGTATCTTTCTACAAGCATGAGATGCTTCCTTTCCTAAAAAGCACAATGTGCTATACTTCACTCATGTTGATTCTGGTCTTGCAAATAATGACCTTCCTAATTCAATTCAAAAGATCTGTTGTCGTGCCAATTATCAATCTCTAAACTTTGCTGACCCCATTGAGAAACTTGCATGAACTCTTCTCACCAGAATTCAGAGAAGGGAACCCTTCATTGCCATCCATCTCAGGTATGAGGTATCTCATGTTTAAAATTGGAGGTGTCAAAGAATGTGAATATGAGGTACTTTGGTTATTGCTCTTGAACCAGGGATTCATGAATGTTATCCATGCTTTTCTTGCTGTGTTTAGATGTGAGCAAAATATGCTTGCATTTACAAGATGCACGATAGTCTACTCTGATTATTTGTCTTCTACTGGCAAGCAACTGCAATGCCCTAGTGGAGAAGCAGATCCATCTCAGCTGTTGGAATTAGCTAAGTCCCAGGTATAATAATTGTAAAACCCATTATGGGCTAAAAACCTCCTTATCATGAAGATATATTAATGAGTCCAAGATCTAAAAAGCCTTAATTCCTATTCAGTCCTTTGGATAAAACCCCGTTATTATAGGTTGATTACATACTCGGTGACAATCCAAGATACAATGATAACTTTGCAGATCCAAGAGACAACTATGAGCAAACAGAACCTGCAACCTACAACAATGGCCCAATGGTTAGAAGTTTAGCTAGACTTCAAGGTGGAAATGCTGGAGACAACTAGCTTCTCCCAGGTATTATTGTTTTATAGGATGAAATTAATTTCGTTTCAGTTTGTTTCAGTGATATTGATGGTGATGCTTTCAATGGTTGTTCTTCTGGCAGTGACAGTGATCAGATTCAGGATCTTCTGCTCCAACTACAGTTCCAAAGCCAAAGCCAAAGCCCTCTCCTGCACCTAAACAAAGTTCTCTTCCTACTTCCCCACAGAGTAAGTCCTCTGAATCTTAAATTTTGGCCACCACAATTCAACTTCAGCAGGAATGAGCCAGGGGTAAAAATAATGTAGTGCCACATATCCTGGACAAACAGGGGAAAATCAATGATAGTTTTGGATTTTGCAATTAAATCTATATTAAAAATAACATATTAGTTCATCCAGTTCTTATGTTTTATTGTTTTACCTTAATTTTTTTGCACTTAGTGGCATTTTACAGAAATAAAATGTTTGTTTGTAAATATTTGAGAAAAGAACTAATTTTTTTTATTGTGCTATGAAAACACTGATTTTCATCCAATAATGTGGGATAAATCTATGCAACCCCTGCTATAATAATGACTTGGTGATTATTCAATACAAAAACAGTACTGATGCTGCTTTATTGTTAACAATCTACATAAAATGTTAGGCTGGCTATCTCGCAGAAGCTCACGACTTCTTGGACTCAGTCACGAACTACTTATTACAGATATGTTGCATCTATCACAAATAGATCTCCACACTAGACACTGACAGCTATTGGCTTCTCTATCCAAAGATTGTATGGTCCTTTATGGGGTCTTTATGGTCCAACAATACGTATTCATTTCCTAAGTGGTTAAAGTCACTCCCTCCTGGTCAAAGTATGGATTTTGTGTACATTCATGCTGCTCCTGCAGCGACCATTTGCCTGGTTAATTATCATATGATTTGATCAATTTCCATTCAATCCAATAATAACAACGAGAGCCTAAGAATAATTTGTGATGAGACTGTTTGTCATGCACCTCCTCCATTATATTATCGTGTCTCCCTTGTTTGGATGTGGTCTTCTTGGGCATGGAATCACTTCTTGGAATATACCAAAATCAATAGAACCTTAGATTTTTGGAATTCTAGATCTCCAAAAACTATGGAACCCTATATCCTTGAATTCTCTAGTCTTCTTGTAACATTTAAATTCTAAGTTTATTCATGTAACTTGTAATTTTTTAGCCTTGGATTCCAAAACCCTAAATCTTTAGAGGTTTGGATTGTAGATCTTGTATATCTGCCAATTTCCTAGGTTTGAAGATGTAAACTCCACTACAAGTTAAGTGCAGCAAATATATTTTCTTCATAAGGACCATATGATCATGTAGTGCTTATTGCACAGTTTTTCTCTCCCTTGGTATATCTTGAAGAATTTTTGACATGAAGAAATTTTTTTGGCACCAAGATGTTTGAGACAAATGTGAACAAAGTTGTCACTTCAGCTTCATATGGTGAAAGTGGAAGCTTGTCTTCACCTCCACCAACTCATGTCTCAAGGTGAACTGAACTGGTGATAGCATGATTCCATTATTGGTCACATAGAATATATGGTAGATTACGATTAGTCTCTAATGTAAATAAAAAGGGGCATTAGCCTAAGGGAGCATGAACCATTGTAAGTTTTATATATAATAACCTTTTCCTTTCATTTTGAAAGACACAATGAAAGGTATAAGTTTTGTTTAGATTTCAAATGTTTGTATACTAGTGCATGATTTATTGAAGAATTGGTGCATATGATGGTTTACCTTATGATTGCCCTGAAAGTGACATGGGACCAGTTGTCTCTTCCTCTTGCCAATTTTCAATAAGTAAATGTGATAATGTAGATCTGATTTTGCACTGTAGTGTTAGTTTTTCATCATATAAGCTAGCATTATGATCTTAGGATCTTTTCACTAAGAGAATAACAAGCACAACAATAAAACATAAGCAAATCACAAGAGACAAGAGACACAAAGAGTTTTCCTCAGGGAAACCATAAAGGAGAAAACCCCGCAACTTCCTCAGAGATAGAATCAACACAAAATGGTAAGACCCCAAAACAGTAAGATGCACTCCCAACATCAGCAGTCTCTCTCTCTCTCACACTGAGAGAGCTTCTCCTCTCTCACTCATGCGCCTTCAATGAGTGAGTGTGTTTGTTGCAAGTGATAAAGAGAGAGGCTCTCACTCTCTATTTATATTCTTCCATTCACTTGAAGTGCACTCCAACATGTCGGCCTCACTTAACAATTACTTACTAGAGCCGACATCTCTA
>LPNX010708710.1:0-106584 GCA_001517045.1 Pseudotsuga menziesii
CAGCTGAGTGGCTTGGTTGCATTTGCGTACATTATTGTGAACTTGTTGGTTCCAGGTCTGTTTGCGTAGGAGCATAGACCTTTCCTTGGAATGCCTGCACCATTGCTTCGATCTTAGGAACTTCCACAGTAGCTTCCTTTGCTTGTGTGGCCAATTGTGCCACCTGGTCAAACTGTATAGGGTCCAACAAGTATTTCTCTATCGACTACAGTATGCCTTGAAGCTTCTGCTGCATCGGCTGAATATGGTTGGTGAGCTTTTCTGCCTTTGACTGGAATTCCTCAACCTTGGCTTCCCTAGTCTTCTCCTGCTGGCGAAGGGTATGGAATTTCTGTTGGTTACTTTTAATCTTTGCATGCTTAATAAAATTTTGCTGGAGGGGTATTTTCTGCATGTACACCTTCGCAGAAATGATGTGCTCATCTGTCTCATGAATGCACTACCTTATTTTCTCAGGTGCATCATCCTCAAGCAATGTTTTCCAAATGGTCACAACATTATCTTCGACCTTTGCGCAGATTGATTCTTCACATTTAATCTTGGTGGTAGCTTCAGACACTACTATTCTTCTTTCTACTAGCACCTCTAGGGGTGTGCTCGGTATCTGTTGGGCTTGCAGATCTTCTACTTGGTGCTGAATATCTTGTACAATCTTTGCAAGCCTGAAAACTTTAGCCAAGGAGTCGTCATCGGCTTTCCTAGCCTCCAGTGGGAATGATATGACGACATTCTTAATAGTATCTTCCAACATGACATGACTTTGCTCTAGGGCCAATATTTCTTTTGTCTTCTCGGTCAAGAGGTTGGTGTGCTCCTACAATTCCTGATCTTTCCCTTGCAATAGGGCCTTGCACAGCTTGGCCTTTTTTTTCCATTTTGCTTCCTGGTGAGCAATAACATTTTTCCTTAGTCGAAGTTTAGCTATAGCTTCCTGCTGGATGATATAGCTCTTGTCCAAGAGAAACTTGGAGAAGTCTATATCGACGGTGCTATTATCAGTATCTATGGTGGTCTCTTCCTTCATGTCAAGTGCTTGTGTCTGAATGAGTACCTTGATTGGTGGTTCCCATAGTGGTGTGAGTAGCGGTATGTTAGGATCAATGCGATATGATTTGGTGTCCACCATGTGCTTAACCTCGTTGATAGCTAATGTTAACTGATTGAGGTGGGTCTATACTTGGGCAGCGATGCTCTCTTGTTGGGCCCTTATTCCACCAAGGTTATCTTGCGCAACTTTCGCCACGATGTTGGAAATTTCTTGCAACTCATTCTTTGTTAAGGTAGTGGTGTTTGTTGTTCTGTCTGCTTTTTGCTTCTTTCACGATGATTGAGCTTCCTCAGGTGGCAAGTGGGTCTGTGTTTTCTCTCCACCAGGAAGCTGATCTGAAGGATGGTTGTCTGAGTCCTCCCTATCATCATCATCTTTAATGTTGTCTTGTGATGGATCCCCTTGAGAATCATCACCTTCTAGCTCTTCAACATAAGCTTGGTGAATTGGTGGTTCTTCTAGATTCTGCTCTTTAGGAAGTGGCTCTATGAGTGGGTCGTGCCATTCCTTAGGCCATAGCTTGAGAATTGCATCCACGTCATCATCGGTCACAATAAATCTGGCTTGATGTATCTGCCGATGTGGTGCATTTTTAGGCAACAGATTTATATTATTTATATCAGCTTCAAATTTAACAAAATCAGCGTACCTATGCATAGTTGTGGTGTAGATCCTATTGGTTTTTGAACAACCTGTCATAGTGCCTCTGTGTGCAAGAAGAATACCACATTGTTATGCTGCTGGTGCTTGTTTTCAGTCTTGTATTCCCATAGATTTTGATATTTTTCCCCCAAATAGGATATCGGGACATCCATTTGTACATAGTCCGAAGGGTCAGCCCAGATAGTGAAGGAGATCAAAATTAGTAACCAGGAATAGTAGAATTTATGACCTTTCTTGTGTTGTGCCAGCATCACATCTTTGAACAGGGAATTTAGCAAGTACCATGACCAGTTGAATTTTTCTTCATGTGCACATAAATCTGCAATTTCTATTACCCTTGTGGAACGTTGCCTTGGTACTACTTTATGAAATATTTTACAGGATAATATTTTTGCAACAACCCAGACACTTTTTTCCTGGATGGGTCCAATTGAGTATCCCTGTCCTACACGCTGAAGGTTGTGCTTCCACTTAAAGTCTCAAGTATTATGCTTAGTGAGGTAAGGCAGAGGATCTTTTCCTTCTCTTGGGAGACCTGTAATTCTTGCTATTAGTTCAGCAGTAATTGGGTATTACTGATCCAGCCATAAGTATCCTCTATGAATTCAAACCAATAACTACTTTACATATGTACTAGCCGGTATGCTATGGCTGAAATGAGGCATGAACAACATGTTTGTTAGGCCTATAGTGGCTAGTCCCTCGGCCCATTCCTTCGGTTTGATTACCTTGATAGCAGATTCAGTGGCCTGTATTATGTCCATGCAGTCTATTATCTGCAATCCCTCTTACTGCCAAGTGCCGTATCCCTGGAGCTTCAAAAAAAATAACATGGGGAGGATGTCCTTCAGTAAGGGTATGTCAACAGGGATCCATGGTTCTATAAAAGTGGTCACTGGTTTCGCTAGGAGATCTGCATGCACTGCACCGGGTCTTCTGGGTCTAATGTAAGCTAGAAAGTTTGGGTAGGCCTGTTCTCTCTATGGATCTGCTTGGGGTAGTAATTCTTCATCTTCATCATCATTTCCCTGGTCAATAGCAGGCATCTTCCCTCACTCATATGGAGTGTCTAGAACCTTATGTTTCTTTTGTCTCAGGTGTGGTCGTGCAGATGACTTTCCTAGTATTTTCTAGACTGGGTTCGACACATGACACGAACTAGGGGTTGGAATTGTTTGTGGCTTCCTTATTCTTACTATTGTGTAAGTCTTTGGTGACTTCTACAGCTATGGGCCTATGGCTGTGTGATCCAAATTTTTGTACCATAGTTGGGTTACCTGAGGAGCCGTCGATTGATAGACTTGTTCAAAGTATGATTCCAGTGTATCAATTGATCCGTCTGCTTGTCTAGCCAATATTGGCTAGTCACTTTTTTATTTGAATAATTTTGACCATGGCCCTGCGGGGTTTGTAATAAAATGTGCTAGAAGGATATTTTTAGTGGTTCGGTCTCCTGAGACGTAGAATCTCAAATAGGGTATTCCAGGGAGTTTTTTGCCCCTGACAATTATGCTTTTCCTTCAGCCGAGTATAATTGACGAGGTTTTCTCCCACTTCCTCCAAAGCTGGAATGCCCGATGTTGAATTCTGGGCCTTGGGGGGTTATTAGAGCCCAACTGAGTGTTATAAGCCTACTAGACATTATTTATATAGATCATGGTCATGTCCTAAGTCATCTAGACACATAAAAAAAATTTCGAAAAAATCTTTTTAGAACAGTGAAATTATTTTTTTTATTTTGATTTTATTTTTTAATTACTTTTCCTAAGTTTTTTGGGTTAATTTTTCCATAAATTAAATGGAAAAAACCCATTCGTGATCCAGATTCAGAATCCAGTGATTAAAGGCTCTAACCTTAAGCCAAAAATCATTCTTGATCAGCCAGCTAGTCAGATCCAGCTTTCAGATCAGCAATCAGACACATAATGCCTTTTTACTCAAAAAAATCAGTTTTGAGTAAAAAAAATGATTTTTAGTAAAAAAATGATTTTTATTAAAAAATGATTTTTATTAAAAAAATGATTATTTTGGAAAAAACTAAAACTCTCCAAATTAACCAAATTTAGTAAAGTAAAAGGCTAAATGACATCTCATGGAACACTTATGATCATTGGAGTTATCATAACTCAGCTTCAGTCATCATTAAGAGAGCAATTAATTTATTATCAGTTATTATACATGTCATCTCCAGCTAAAGATGAGATGGAGAGCACTCATTGGTCCAATGATTTGATCGAGGTGAAGACTAAAGCTTGCACCATCAGTGGGCTTCCCAAACCTAACGGAGGTTCCAACCAGACCTAAGGATGAGCTTACCTACATCACACGTGTGGCCTCATCCTTGGCTTGTTTTCAGTGCACAGGTTTGGAGTGGGGGCACCTTTCCTGGGTGGAGGTGTCCCCTCACTCTGGTTTTTCTAGTTTAGGTCTGAGCTCTTTGTTAGGTGGCTAAGCTGGTTAGGGTTATTTTTTTGGTTTTAGGGTTTTAGCACTCTCTCATTTGTTAAAAAGAGGCTCTTTTAGCTCTATTGAGAAGGAGATTTTGGGTATGAACACTCTGCCAAAATTATTGTAATATTTGTTTAAAGATTGGAATAAATTTGTGACTTTGGAGGTTTATGTATAAGCTATTGGAATTGTGGATTCACACCGTCTTTTGGTGATATCTCTCTTACCCTTCTCTTTTTCAATTATTAAATCATTATTCAATATATACTCTTGAAGGGCTAACAATCTAGTTTATGAGTATTTTGTTTGGATTTAATTTTGTTTTCAAGGGTTTTATAGAGATCATCAAAGGTGAAGGACAAGCTTAAAGATCAAGCTCTTCTTCATGAACCGGTGGTTATTTTGATCTAATTCCTTCGTTTTGCAGGTTCTCCTAATTGCTTCTCAATTCAATAAAGAAATACAACAGTGAGGGTTTCTCCTTCCTTCCATCAACAAAGATTAAACAATACACCTGGTTATTGAACTTCCTTCCTCTTGTTCTCTTTTTTCCCTTTGACCTCCTTTCATTTCCTTGCTTGCTAGCCCCTTTCCTTTTTGCTTTGTTTGTCTTTTTTCACTCTTTCTTCTTCGCTTCCCATTTTTTGCCTTAGTTCACCACTCGTTTTCTTCCTTTTGGACAGCCCTAGTGTACCCTAGTTTATGCCCCCTTTTTGCTTTTTTTTGCCCTAATTTTTGGACCCTCTTGAACCTTGTTTTTGGCATTTTTGGCCATTTTTTGTTTGCAGTCCTATTTTGCATTTTTTATGACAGCCATCTCCCTTCTTCATCGCTGCCCTGTTTTCATCATTTTTCATACTCCTTTGGCCTCATAGTTGGTTGCCCTTTTCTTCCGTGTTCTTGTCTTTGACCTTCTTTTTGTTTTCCTTCCTTCTTCCTATCCTTTCCTTCTTATTTTCAACATTCCTTTATCTTGTTCTTTTGTTTTCATTTAATCTTTTTATTTTCCCTTTTCACAAAGTTCAAGAAAAATTTCAAGAAAAGTTTCAAGTAAAGAAAAAGCACTCTCCTTTTTACAAGTTTTAATAATTGTAGAGTTACTTTGTTTTCATTGGAAAATTCCTTTCAAGGATTAAAATCCTTAAGGCATATTGCAATAAAGTTTAATAAAGATCTTGTGCTTAAGTGGGGTTTTTAAGTCCCCACTCTCATCCTCCCCCATTTGGGGAGGATTGTGTTGTGTTTACTTGTTCATGCTTAAATTAGATTTGCTTATTAATCTTAGAATATTAATTGTCAATTCATCACTTTTTAATTAAGTTGATTACTCAGTTCTTTTAATTGTTTATCTTTCTAAGTGAATCAACTGTGCAAATCTCTTGAATCACACCATAAGGTGGATCAAGAGTGCTCTTTGTTGGAGAGTGCAATCAACTAATTTCATCTTGTGCTTGTTTAATCAATTAATCCTCATAAGTAAGACTCTTGAACTTGCAGAAACACAAGTCAAGAGCACTCTCTATCGGAGAGCATCTTAGGTTTGCATAACCCCTGCATTAGTTTCATCTAGATTAGTTAAGTCTCTTGAACCACTATCATAAGACAAGGTCAAGAGCACTCTCTGTCGAAGAGTTTTAATTAATTAACTTAATAAAATTCACAACTCACACCCCTTTAATTAATTAACCCCCTTCCCTCCTTTCCAGAGTATGCTCTAATCGATCTTCGATTGGAATACCCAGAAACAACATTGGATCTCTAAACCCCACAAGAGGAACTTAACTAAAACTTTTCCCCATAACCAATGCACTGACGTTGTTCGATAAATACCGAGGCATGTGGGAAAATTCCAAGTGTGGGTGCCGGGCTACCTAATCTGGGCACTGGTAGTTAAGTTATTGAACACTTACCTTTGACCCCAGACAGGTCCGTCATGTATTTGAATGGAGCCACTGAAGGTATTACCGGTTAAGACATCCAGCCACCATAAGTGAAGATCACAAACAAAAAACTCTTAAAACTTACCAAGAGCACTTGCAAAACCTAACATTCACTGGCATCTTTTGGGATTCACATATTTACACTCAAAGCATCTCTGATAAGTTGACTCCATAGGCACTGGTCTCATCTTTTAGCATTGTTGATAATCTGGGCCATTTTTCCATCGAATTTTTTATTATAAATCATATCTGTGAATTATTTATCTATTTCATGAAGCTCTCAAATATTTGTCTATATTTCAATTCCGATGATACAAACGTGGATTGCTTTGTCTTGTGTTAAATTCATCACATTAATCATCTTAAATCACAATAAATCCTAAACAACACCCATTCGCATCTGAAACATCGAAAAATTAACTTAAACATTGAGCCATAGAAAACTCTTTGTTAGGGACTACCCCCCTTGGCTTCATTAGGAGTTAGCCTAAACGGAAGAGCTAGGAGTAGGTGACAGTACCTAGCTCTATGCTTTCCCCCAAGGTCACACCTCTCCCACTTTCTCAAGTGAGGAGACAACTTTCAGAAGATTTCTGTTGCTGGTGTGCAATCGGCGGACAACAGGCTAACTGTGTTTCTACTTCCTCATCAATGGGGCAACCAAAGATGACAGTGGCATCTGAAGCCTCACTCTTGCTGGGAATGTTAATTACCATGGGCTTGAACGGGATGGAAAATAGGTGACAGGATGCAGTTCTGCAATAGTTCAGCTCTGGTTCTCTCAGTGTGTAACAAAAAATTGTCTGGATGGAGAATGAATATTTAGATATTGGACAATGTCTTTTAGTTATCATTTGACAGAAGATTAAGGTCTAAACATGCTCTCAAGTTGCATTTTCCAATGCTGTCTCCATTAATTTCTGTAGCTAACCTTTCAGGCTGTACTTGTCATACTAGTAATGGAAATTAGTACTAATATGGTTGATGAGAGATAAGAGTATGCCACCTTGCTCCTCATATTACATTGATTTAATGCCATGCAAGTGACCCAGTCATACAAATCTTTTGGCATGGATCTGCTGGTTAATGCTAGCCATCCTGTCATTCCCATTTTTTGCATTGTTTAGCCCTTAGTTTTCATTTTGCTTGCACACTTTATGTCACCCACTTGGGTATATGCGATGATGTGACCACTGGGTGGTTTATTTCTCATGATTTCTGATGGTTCTATCGCAATCCTACAATAGAATAATTCACATCTTTTGGACACTCTTTCTTTTTCTTTTTTTTCTACACATGTCGGAGTAAGGTTTTAGGTAACTATCGTTTACCAAAATCGCAACATGGGTACCATTGAATTCTCTTGAATTGTGCTATGCCTATATCCATAGTTTGTGCGATGGTATGTGGCCTGAACTAAGTTGCCTTTAGTTTGTGTGGGTGTGCAAAGACTCTGTTGTCATAGTGTAGGATAAGTCTTCCTTATGTGGATGGATTTACCCTGATATATTGATAATGCCATGCTTGCAGCTGTTGTTGAGTTGGATTAGTCTACAATCACAAAGGTATCTTCATCCTCTCTAAGTCTTCCACCATTCCCTTTCTGTCTGTGCCATTTAGAGGGAAGAGTGTCTGGTATTCCTTTAGGATATCGATGAGTTGTACAACTGCTTCATCATGTGAGTGCTTTTGTATTACTCTCCGATCTTTACTTAGTTATACTGTTTTTGTCCCATTGAATTTAGTCAGGTTCTCTTCTACGTCCCTGGGTATATTGTCTTGCTGAGTAGCTACGCTATGTCGGTGAGAATTAGCATCATTGATATTCTTGACTATACACCCCTTTTATTTTTGGATTGTATTATGAATTATAGGGTGTTTGTTAGCCTTTAGAACTGTATGCGCGACCTGCTAGGTTCCTTGTTGCAGCTGCTTAGAGTTATCGCAGGTCTTGGGTGCCATATCCAAAGTGTATATGAAACTCTCATAGGTGGGTAACTCCATTGACTTGGTCTCCACCCATCGCACAGACCTTGTGACTCTTGCACAACTTCTCATGGAGACTTCATGTAGCCTATTTTTCCAATTCTCTAAAGCCTCTCCTGAATCAGACATACATGAACTAGCGCACTTACATCTTAGGTTCCCATCTACCATCGGAATGATATGATCTTTGTGCATAGCTGTAACATTGTATATTTGATCAATATAGTTGACCTTCCCCTGATTATAAATAGGTTCAACATATCTTTGCCCCTCAAATGGATCAATGGGTGAGACTACTCGCATTTCCTCATCTTCAAAAGAAAGGACCCTTTTCTTGAAATTTATAATTGTTTGATTGTCTATATCCCAATCTATGCCTAGTAGTGCAGGGTAAGGATTTGTGTCATCTACAATGTTGATGACCTCAAAATCTACATATGTGCGCAATCCTTCAACATTGACGATGACATTGCTCAATTTTCTAATGGGTATTACCTTCGCTTGATTAGAAAGATGAAGTTGGATAGGAGACTAGTCCAAGTGGAGCTTACCCATGCTTTCCCAAGTCTGGTAGGTTAGGATATTGACATCTGACCCCAGATCTAAAATGATATAGTCGATTTCATAATCACCTATCTAGGCATTCATTCTCAATTCATGGTCAGTCTTACATTTTTGTCGCACTTGGTTAACCTTCTTCTTAATGTGTGGTACTATAGGGATCTCAACTATTATTGCTTGTAGCTCCACAATAACATATTTATCTTGGATTAGCATCAAACAACTTGATAGAAGAGGTCTTAGCTTACTAACCTTGGTTGAAATTTTTTTCTGCAACAGGTGTTGGAATCGTTCACGCATGTCCTTGACTTCTGTTGAAGTTGATGGTACATCAGGGCTTATGAAGTCTTATTGCACATCTCAGAATACTTCTTTCTACTTTGTGCTAGTCAATGATTCTTTTTTCTACACCTCTAGCCTCACTTGTGACTACCTTTGTTCTTGTGGGTTCTCTTGTTCTACTCCAGTCGTCGGACCTCCTCTTGTTATGATAGCAATGTTCAGGCCTTGCAGTTCATCCATGATCATCTGAACATTTTCATTTTCATTTGGGTTTGGGTTTGGTGGGGGGTTGGGTGCAACAAGAGTTCTTGCTTGCCACTTTGCGATCAGCTGAGGACATTGTTCAACATCATGGTCTTGACCCTTACAATATGAGCATGTCCTTGCAGGCTCCAAACAATCTATGGAAAATTGACCTACTTGTCCATAGTTATAGCATGTAACTGGACCTCTCCTCCTACCAAATCCTCCTCTTCCACCTCGCCCTCTAAATTTTCCACCACCCCTTCCTTGAGGGTGTAGTTGCTGTTGTGGGTATTGGTTCTGCTGTTAGTTTTGCTGATAGGGGTTTTGCTGCATGTATGGATGCTGAAGCACATACGGTTGTTGGTACTGATTAGATGGGAACTGTGTAGGTTGGTATGAGGCTTGCACCTATTCAACCTAAGTGAGCCCCTCATTTTTCATTAAGTATGTATCAACTATTTTCTCTTTCAAGAGCTGATATGCTCTATAGTCTTTTTCATCATGTCCTACCAATCTACAAAATTTACAAAATAAGTTTGCATGGGTACTTACAACCTTTTGTAAATACACACATTCCTCATCATGGTGACCTCTTGATTGGCATATATGACACTAGGGTAACCCTTTCCCATTTAATGGGTTAGGTACACCAGATGCGACATAATTCAGGAAGGTCGGACAGTTATCCTTGGTGTGTCTGTTTGTTCTACATTTTGTGCACCACAAGTCCTCTTGTCCTTATTTTCCATTCTTGATATCCTAAAGTTGGAGTGTGAGGTTGGCTACCTGTGACTGAATTTGTACCATTCTGGGGGCACCATCAACAATAGGCGAGGCCTATAGCTTCATCACCAGCTCCAATGCTTCTGTCTGCAACTCAATCTTTTGCTTCATCAATGGACCTTGGATGTGTGGTAGTAGAGAAGGAATAAACCAATCCTTATGCTGAACATCAGAAATTTGGAAGCTTACCTTGGCCATGAGCATTTTGAATCGCTTATCAAAATTCCACACAGTTTTTGCTAAAGCCTGTTTAATCTCCTTAATCTTAGTAATACATTGTGACTCTGATTTGGGATTTATGAACTCTGAGATCATTATAGCTCATATTTCCTTGAGGGTCTTTTGTGGTGTTTCGGCTGGGACGACACAAAATTTCATGAACCAATCCAGGGCGCAAACCCTTAAGGTTGTAATCATTTTCACTTTCTTAACATCAGCGCCTTGGACCAAATGTACCATCCACACAGCTTCACATAGGAACCAATGTTGTTCAGGGTTTTCCATTCCATTTCCATTAAATGTAGGTAACCAAACATCTGTCGCAACCATTAGGCTGGCATTCAGGCTCTTCGGGGCAGGGTTCAACTGAGTTGCACCTTCCAGCGCACTAGTTTTAGGACTAGTGCTATCCAAGTTAGAGGTCCTTTTAGGGGATGAGACTCTAGATCTCATCTCAGGTGATATAGCTAGTGTTATATAATTCTTATCTGATCCTGAGGTCTCTTCAGAGCTATCCAAATATTTAGGTCCTTTCGATATCGGGATATAGTCCTCCTGTTCATCATAAGACCCTTCGTCTTCGCATGACCTAAGTTCATGTTCGCTTCCTTTGAACAAACTAGGATTCCATTGGCCCCTTTCGATTTTCCTTCTCTTTCCTGATATGAATCTTCTCCCACTCTTTAGGACTCCAACCTTGAGTTTAGGTTCTGTTCTTTCAGGGAACATTTCCACGCACTCCTCCCCATGTTCTTACCTGCTTATTAGCGACATAGACCCTTCCTAGACACACGGCTCAACTTTCTAGGTGCAAAATACCCTTCTCATAAGAAAGTAGCTTTATCCATGTACTTATCCTCAATAAGTATCTCCTTCATGGTCCTTCAAAGAAATATCATTTAGCTTCACTATATGAAGTTATAGTATCTATTGTAAACTCAGTAAGATACCCTTGCAATATACTATCTACCCAAAAATCAACAGCTCTTGAGACAACGTTACTGACACTAGTTACCTCCTGAACCAGTTGGTTGCTCCACTCAGTAATATCCCTTGTCTTCTAGTTGGTCCAGCTAGATGCCAATCCTACCAGCCATTCATGTAGTAGAATAGGGAACTCAACAAAGAAGATCTCATGAATATCAGAGTATATATAATCATCTAACCATCTTTCTGCACTGAACCATGTTCCTGCACTTTCTTCTTGCACAAACACCCGTGGTTTAGCATACAACCAGTCTTCTATATCCTCCTTCATTGGGTGCCACACCATCTCCTTGATTTAATCAAAAGGTTCCCAACAATGGAACCATTTGTTGGCCACTTTTCCCCACTTACGCGACCCAAGTTTTGTGCAGCCTGCTGATCCAACAACTACCCGAGATACAGGCCTGATAGAGAAAGCCCCAGCAGCAACACCTGCAAAGCAAGCGCAATCTCACCCGAGATATCTCATAGATGGGTAACTTCCGAAACCATGTTTTTGCGATTGTCGAGGAAGTATAGTCCCTTAGCTTGCAACTAAGGAGCTTAACGAAGGCAGCAGGGTGGATGGATGGAGGAGTCAGTTCTGCATGAATGAGCACAACTATATGTCATCGTGCGCGACCTGACTTTCCTTTCCCCCTCGCAGCTGGCGCAACTGACTCCCCTCAATTAGCTCTATGGCTTAAGTTGGGGTTCATAACAGGAATTATATAGAATGATATATATTTATACAATTTCAATTCAACAAGATATTATGTTCATCCATCTACCAATTGCAAGAAACTAACAGAAACTGAACCACATTTAGCATTATACGGAAATAAACTATTAATAAATCACATAAACATTCACCACATCAATCATTCATTTAGAAACAAGAAATAATGTGGAAAACCATCTGGGAAAAACCACCAAGGTGCTCTTCATCTGGCATGAGAAAGGATGTAGCAGCTTGTAGTCTACGGGATGTAGACTAATCTTGAGATATGCCTTTAATTTCAGACTCATATTTCTCATGCTCTCTGGTTCGCTCTCCTACTCTACTCCTACTCCTAGTGATCTACTCATATTGTAATCAAATCCGCGGCTCAATAGCCCTTTTAATGATACCATACTCTTCCTAAGTCTACTCTTCTTCTTATCGCTATGACATTACAACATAGTTGACATCCCCTTCCATTTATTATCATTGAATAACAAACTACTACTGAAAACTGAACTAGGATCAAGGAAAAACTTACAGGCCAACCTTATAACCATTACATCCTTCCTATTTACACTATTTTACATGGCCATGCAGGGCCAACTGCATCCTTGCAGTCTGTTAGCCATCACCATCAGCCACCCCTCTAGTTACAGTTGTGGTGATCATGACTTAACACAAGGAACTATTGGCCTAACTTACAAATATCGTCTCGTAGGTGCATAGCTGCAAACCTACGTTACCTTATACATCCGTGATATAGATTCTGCATTTGTCACTTTCTAGCCATTTTACCCCTTATGCACTTCCATGCTCGCCTTTCCTTTGTTGCACACTTCTCCGTTCTTCCTTTGTGGGTCCTTTTCATCCTTTGTGCTATTCCTTTGCTTCTATCGAGCGCGCAGCGCATTTTCCTTGGCTACGTGCATGAAGTTCCTTCTTATGCCCCTTTCCCGGGCCAACAAAATACATAAAATATAAACCATGAAGATAATAAATATAACAGTGATTTCATCCACAACATATAAGCACTTCCATGAATAAACACATTAAAAAAGAAATCAAATTATATATTGAGTGATCAAACAAACCAAAAATGAAACCAACATAAAAGATAACAATGGCTTATAAGTATGTATATATCATAATCAATCTTCAAAGTTACATGAGAGTTTTGAGTCTTAGCTTGACATACAACAGCTCTAAGACCTCCTTTTGCACAAAATTCAAACCCTTTTTTCATTTTCTTTCCTACTTTTATCCTTTCCCAAGTAAAATAGTTACATAACTGTCAAAACTAACTTTTAGGTCTGAGTTCGAACTAGCTATAAAATAGTTGTATTTTCAAAAAGACAAAACTATTAACAAATTAAACTACTTGACACCTGCCCACTAGAAGAATTCATAGATTCTTAGCTTCCTCTTCCAACATAGCAATTCCTTCTAAAGCATGTGACTGTTTCTTACTTCGGTCCTGATTTGTCTCTAAAATTTTAATCTTCTTTAATAGCAACTCATTCTGCTGGTTTAGACTTTGAATTTTCTAATTTAAACCTTCAGCCTAGCTCTGAATCTCCCTTTTTCTCTTCAACGCCTCTTTGGAGACATCTATCAATTCTTGATAGCGTGTATTGATGTCATCAAGGTATTCTCTTAGTCTTATGTTTGTCATTACCAATCTATCATTAGTCTCACTAAGAAAACCAATATGATATTTGTATTGTTCCACATTTTTCTTAAGGTTCTAAATTTCTGAGTCCATGTGAACTTCTCCATGTAATGTAGAGCCTTGATTTTTCATCCATGAAATTCCAAACTTATTGAAAATCAGGTCATCTTCCTGCTTGTCTTTCACTGTTTCCTATACAAATGGAACCTTTAAAGTCATACCTTGCTCAATACTAAAAGTGATTGGCTCTTCTAAAACTTTATCTCTTCCTTGAGATAGCTCAAATGAAACTGAATGCTCTTCCTCAATATAAACTTGCTAAAGGCTTAACTCATCTTCACTTTCCATATCTTCTTCAATTGAAGAATCCTTGATCAATGTAATCTTTCCTTCCTTTAATTTAGGGTTTAAGATCCTTTTCATATTCAGTCTGAGTTTGTTTTTAGCCCTAGTTTTTGGAATCCACTGTATTTCTTCTACCTATACAAGATATTTCTTCTGAATCTTTACATTTGAAACTTGCAAACTATCACCCTTCAATTCGGCTATGACAATAATGTTTGTTGTGCTTTCATGTACACATATGGAACCTTGTTTTTTCTTTATTGAACCTAACTCTTCCTCATGATTTGAAATAGATCTTTGTTGCTTTTTATCATTCTCCAACAATTTATCTTGATTATCATCAAGTGCTTCTATTTCATCTTCATCCAAAAGTTCTTTGAATACCTGACCTGGAATATTCTCTTGAACACTAGCCTGCACTAGATCATCAACTAACTCTTTCTTGAACCTTTTAACAAAACCAAACTACTTAATCGCCAGGCTTTTCTTTACTTGGTCTTCTTGTTTATTAGAAAATCCCAACCATAATAGGAAATGGTCCCAACTCGTGTTCTTCCTTTGCAAGATTGTACATATAATTAGTTTTATCATACCATGATGAAATATAGGCTGGTGCGTATGGTCAATATGCCCCTTAATCCTGTTAGACATTTTTTGAAGACTTTTTAAGAAGAAAGGTAAATTCATTTTTGACTGCTGGTTGAGATGTTGCAGAAACCTAATGTGGTATTTAAAAACTATAGCAAACCTCCCTTCACATGTAACATATCTCTGCAAAATTTCAATAGCTTCCTTCCATTCAAGTTTGAACTTGTCCAAATGAACACCTTTTCCCCAATATAGGGCTTCAATTTCAGGTAAGAGGAAATCCTTTTGGTTAAAGCTAAAAGGGATCTTTTTGAACCAAAACTCTCCATCTCTTGATACACCTGTAGCTTTGGCTATTAATTCCTCTGTCAATTCAAACTTAAGAGTATCAAAAGTAATAGTATCCTTAATGAAACCCTGGGCAAAATGATATGAGACCTCTAGATTGAACCTCTGATTCTTTCAAAGAAAATGAACCATACTTCCCTTTTGAATAATGCTGCACATTCCATTAGAGGAAATTTCAATTTAAAATGGGCCTTCCAAAAATAATACAAATTCCATGTCATGTATTAGCCAATCAAAATGCTTTAAAATTAAAAAAGGGAGCACCTCTTAAACAATTTTTTAATATAAATTTGGGGATAGGTATCATAAAAAAAACTACTTTTTTGTTCGTATTTTCGACATATGTCCCTGTTTTTTTACTCAAATTTCGATCGGGAGAGCTCGTTGGATGCAGAATTTAATTCCACATCCAACGAGCTCTCGCAATCAAAATTTGAGTAAAAAACCAGGG
Source organism: Pseudotsuga menziesii (assembly GCA_001517045.1). NCBI lineage: Eukaryota > Viridiplantae > Streptophyta > Pinopsida > Pinales > Pinaceae > Pseudotsuga > Pseudotsuga menziesii. Next base: position 15,268 of record LPNX010708710.1, read on the forward strand.
AGATATGTTGAAAATACGAACAAAAAGGTAGTTTTTTCTTTTCTTCCTCCAAAATTAATAAATATTATTTTATTATTTTAACTATTATTTTATTAAGTTTCCTTAGGAGGGCCATTTTTAGTTGAAATTTCCTCTAATGAGGAAAATCATTTTGCCAACTCATATCAGTAGGTTGAAATCTGTTAGTATTTCCACTCTTCTTGATATTTGTGTTGTAACCTCGCATGTGTACTCGTTTATAAATATTTAAAGATTTTAAAACCTCCTTCTCTGAAACCATAAACTCATAATCAAAACAAAATCATGACAGTCAAAACCACGATCTTCCGAATAATCCTTACACAACCAAAATTGTGTCAATCCAGACCATGATTCTCTCAATGATCTCTACACATCCTCATACCCTTGTCATGATTATGGACTGGGGTTATGAACATGCGTCATTATGTATTCAACAGGTGTCTGAAAATTTCCAACATTTTCCTCTGCAACAGCCACGATAATTTCAAGATTCTTGTAGCGCCTTATTGCATTAACTTTGACTTTTTCACTAAAGGAATGTTTTTATCCAATTTTTTTTACAAAGGATTCAAAAATGAGGGTTAGGTCTTAAAGATAAATATTGGAATAAATTTTAATATAAGTTTTTTTAGACTTTAAATGATATATAACACCTAATAAGCAAAAAAGAAAAACTTTAAAAATAAAATAAAATAAATCAAAACAACTATAACCTATAAAACCAAACAAAAAGTATTAACCACTATTCATCTTCAAAACAAACCCAAAAATGAAAAATAATAGGAAACAAAACTTTGAAAAATAACACACATAAACTAAAAATACTAAGAACATGTTGAGGCCTGGAAATTTGTAGGCGACAACAGCAAGGGATTCTCCGTAGTCAATGTTCCTAATTAGCCTGTGATTGTTTGGTATAGGGAATTTGTCCGGTTTGTGGTCCGACTACCGTAGGTCAAGTAACAAAAAATAAAGGTTTTACTAGTTGCGGTCTGATCCACCATGTATATTTTTGTATTTTTTGACTTAAAATATGATATGCACATGCCTACCTAACATGCAAAGTAATAAAGAATGCACGGAGTATTCACAATGTGATGCGCAGGTTCTTAACTCTCATCTTAAACTCCCAAGCATCTAAATCACATATACTTCCAGAAAATAAATACTAATTAAACTATTTCTAGAGAGCTAGATATTAATTGATGAGTAATGCAATACTGTCTACGTGTCATGGCAAATCACAGATAGCTATTCTTATAACCAAAAACATATAAACATGAATAAAAGTATACATGATAAGATAGCTCATCAACAACTAACAATCCCATTACTCATAGTGGAAAACATCACAAAATATACTAGAGAACGTTCAGGTGAGAACATAAGTTCAGAAAGTTAGAACGCTCTCATAGTTAATGAAACACAGTAAAAAACGAAATAGTTCCCATTCAACATCGCTCATTTAATCACATTGTAACATTCCACATATCACATTCTCCAACAGGAAAAATTTGTAATTGCTGGTTGTAAAACGAAATAGTTCCTCTTACAAACAATAGTTAACAATTTTTTCTAGGGAAAAAGCCCCTGTAAGTTCTAACTTTCCTATATTTAAACTAAATCAGCTAGCCGCTTGGGCTGTCCCCCAAACGTGTGACCTTTCGGTTCCCCAAAATGTTTAATATTCCTATTTTATCTTTTCTATGTGTACTCATGATCCGCTTAGTAACTAAAATATATTTCCAGGTTTGGGCTTTTGTCGCCATTGATTATGCCTTCTCTTTTTCTTTCTCTCCTTGGGATCCTGCCAGTTTCAGTTCGACCTTTTCCAACACTGCCCAGCTCCTTTCTGCCACTTGTCTCCCAGCTATGCCTTTGCGCCGCAGTAGTCTGAACAGTCTCTTGAGTCCACCTGTAATTAAACGACGTGTATCATTAATCAAGACCACATTTTTCAATAAAACCAAACTGCATCAACAAAATGACTGGTCATCAAAATGATCTATATTGTCATGAAAATTGTAACAAGCGCCAGAACCACTATTACCCATGCATGGGTTTAAAACTTACAAAAGTGATGGGTAGAGCAACACTTGTCAGTGACTTAAAATACTAGAACATCAGGTGGGTAGTCTCACTCACAGCCGTATCAACGGATCCTCAATAAGAAATGAGTTCCGTGAGATTGTTAAATTTATCGGAGTCGGGAAATCTAGAATCAAAATATAAGTGAAAACATCCCAATCGGTGAGCCAAATAACATCGACATCGGACACTTAGTGCATTACACACTCGTAAGGCCAGAGGAGGAAAGACTAAGGCCTCCAATCCAACACAAAACGATGAAGTCCCAACAAAGCATCGGCGGGTGGAGTGGTTGTATGTCGGATACCTAGTTTGTTCGGGAGCCGCAATTGTGGAAGGTAAATAGACTACAAACTCTGATAATGTGAACAATCCAACAAAAGGACGTGACAACAGAGAAGTTAAAATCATCGTTGGATTTCCACAATAGAGGCTACCTAAGAAAACATGGTGCCGATAAGTTGTTCAAATGACTTCCGAAATGGTGGTTAGCACGGGAAATAGGTTCCCAAGAGGAAATCGCAACTTGAAGGGTAAAAAAAACCAACTCTAAAATCTGTGACCCACAACAATTTCAAACATAAGCAATTTTTTGAAAATAGGAAGAGAGTTAACATTAAAATATTCCGAAATTAAAACATTACCAAAAGAGTTCATGAATTCAAACAATTCAAGGCAGCATTAAAATCATGAGGGGGTCCAAAATTTGAAAAGTTTGGGGAAAATAGTTGCGGCTGCAACAATTGGCGACTACCTGGTGAACCTAGATCTCTGGACGATTATTCCTTGAGTGAAAGACTGTTAAACAATAAACGAACCTATTGGATTCTTCCAGCTATCTGGATTTCTCAAATGGCAAATGTATGTATCTTTAATCATTGATGATAGTCCGATTTGGGAGAGTGGAAACCAGGATTTTCAAGTCAGGATAACTCTTTTGAGGCCGAAAGATGAATTTCATTGTTACCTTTGTCTTCAGGTAGCTTCCAGGTTGGACACCATAGGATTGTAGCATATGGTAAACAGAAATATTCATTTGTTCCTCATTCCCATGCCATTTTAGCACTTTTCCTGCTTTTGGACTTTTGTCCTTTTCATATGAGTCCTCCTGCATGCATTCCTTTCTGAATTTTGATTTAGGATCCTCTATCCCAAGTTTCCTTTTGTGTGAAAGGTGTATTCACATTTCATCTCACGGATGGAGAGGAACTTTCGACGATTTAGTACTTATATGGTTCAGAATTTGTTTTGAGATATAATGCTTTTCATAGGAGCTTTCGACTCTTATCTGCCTTTTGGCATTCAATTATTGGCATGGGATAATTTATATATAATATAACATTTACCTTGCTTCTTTCCATGGGCCCTTTGCTATCACTCCCTAGGACATTTTAAATGTGACATGGATGGAGCCTCAAATTAGTATTCTAGACCCTTTGATTCTGGTTTATTTCACAGGGGTTAAGCAGGACTTCAATGTGTACATAGCTATTCGAGAAAAGTGCTAAAATGGAAGAAGTTATTTTAGATAAACAACAAAATACAGTCTGATACCCAATAACTTTAGTCATTCCAAAATTCTGATGTTCTCCATGCAACTGTGGGTTTGCCTCCTTTATTGAAATCAGTAGAATTTAAACTAAAACAAGACTGAAACGCATAACTCAAAGAAGACGGCCAGGCCATATTATTTATATATAAGATAGAAGAACACAAACAAAACTCAGGAAAAATAAGGTTTGAGGACTAAGCCATTTACTGGTAAGTTCTCTTCCCACCCTTGCAAATCTTGCAACCTATAAGTTGAAGGGCCAAGCTTTGCCATAATATGGAAAGGACCTACCCACAATTGTTGGAATTTCATGTGTTTTCCTTTCTCATCATGGTGGTGGTCCCACTTGAGAACCAAATCTCCCACCTCAAAATCTTTTGTTCCAGCCTTGTGTTTATCAAACCATCTCTTTATTACCTCTTGTTGTTGTTTAAAGTGCTCTCTGGATTTAGATCGAGACTCTTCTACCTTCAGGAGATTATATATCGTCATTTGCAAGACTTCATTATCCGATCCTCTAGATTCTTGAGCTATTATGGAAGAGGGTAACATGATATTTGGGGGGAGAATGGCCTCTTTACCATACACAAGGGAATATGGAGACACACCTATCGAAGACTTGGGGGTGACTCTATCATCCCAAAGGGCATTTGGTAAAGCTGAGTGCCAACTCCTCTGATTTTCTATCACCGTCTTTTTTAAAATCCTAATTAGGTTCTTATTGGTAGATTCAGCTAAGCCATTTCCCTGCGGATAATAATTAGCAGAGTAATGCAACTTAATCCCTTTCTCATGAGCAAAAGCAGTTAATTTCATTGAGGAAAAGTAAGTAGCATTATCAAAAACTAAAGAAACTGGAACTCCAAACCTGGTCATAATATGGTCTTGCAACAAGTCTATGACCGCAGTCTCATTTATTTTCTACAACGGGATGTCTTTGACCCAGCGAGTGAAGTATTCAGTTGCTGTCAAGATATACTTGTGTTGTAAGGAAGAATTCGGCTTTATCTCCCCAATGATATCTAACCCCCCATTTTTCAAAGGGCTCTGTTATTATCACCGACTTCAATGGCCCTACTGCTTTAGCTTGTATTTCGCTACACCTTTGACAAGTGTCACACTTCCTGACATGAGCGTGTGCATCTTTGAAAAGCATGGGCCAATAGTATCCGGCTCTAAGAATTTTGTGAGCTATAGTATCTCCTGAAAAATGTCCCCCATCAAGCCCGTCATGCAAGTTGGTTATTACCTCCTTCACATCTTATTTCTCTAAGCATCTGAGGAGAACTCCATCGTAATTTTTTCTGAATAATATTCCTTCAATAATTTGATAGGAGGTTTAATTAAGACGCAATGCTCTCCTTTGCTTAGAGTTCCAATGTTCCGGTAACGACCCAGTCTGGAGATAATGAACAAGGTCTTGGTACCAAGATTCTGGAGCTATAAAAAGGGGGCATACATCCATTAGATATAACTCAGCTTCATCTTCCCAGGCATGTCCTTCATTGTTTCCATTTTCAGTCATCATCCTGCACAATCCTTGCCCTTTAACTATAGAAGCTGGCTTGAATTCAAGGTCATATTCCTTGGTCTGGTTTTTTAATATGTAGGGCCTGAATTGTTTCACCGCTTTGAACACTGCGTAAGCTTGTTTATCTATAGCTGGGTAATTCAATTCGGCCCCTTGTAGACCAGTGCTCATAAATGATATGGAGAACTCATCTCCCCCATCTTGCTTCTGAGTAAGCACAGCTGCTAGTGAATCATCAGATGCGAAAGTGTACAGAATAAAATATTTATCAAAATCTGGGCTCTTGAGGGAGGGTGTGTGAGCAATAGCGGTTTTAATCTTGCCGAATGTGTTCTTCTCAACATTGGTCCACTTGAATTGTACCTTTTCTTTACCATTTCCTGCAAAGGTTTAACAATTTGGGCAAAATATGGTACAAACCTTCAAACAAAGTTTGTTGTCCCCATAAACGATTGCATGCCCTTCTTATTATGGGGCAAGGGAATCTATTCAATGGCTCTGATCCTTTCTGGGTCTATGGAGATTCCGTTCTTTGAAACTACGTGACCCAACAACTTACCCTCCGTAATAGCGAACACACACTTCTTGGGGTTGAGTGAGATACCATATTTTCAGCAGTGTTCAAAAATATGCCTCAGATGAAAAGCGTGCTCTCCTCTCCTCTTTGAGAATATCATGATGTCATCGAGGTACACTACAGCACTGCGGCCAATCAAACTGTGGAAAGCTATGTCCATATCCCTTTGGAACGTAGCTCCAGTGTTTATAAGCCCAAAAGGAATTATTCGGTAAGCGAAATTTCCCCATCTGGTCCTGAATGTTGTCTTCAATCTATTTTCTTTAGCTACTAATACTTGATTGTAGCTTGAGAATCTGTGTTGGAGCAGGGCCCCGTAGCTATAGGAAAAGCTGCTAATTTTGGTAGGATATGGACAATGTTTGGAGGAAAGAAAGTTTTGGTAATGCCGATAAGCTAACGATATAAGAGATGCAATAAAGGTACGACGCCGTAGTGCATTTCTCGCCATGGATCGAGGGCCAGAAATCATGGTGGTCGAAACAAGGAAGTCATAGGAAATAGTACTTGAAGCATCCAAGAAGAGAGCTCAACCACTGCATTTAAGGTAGCAGCGACGATAGGAGGGCTCAGCTATCCTCATAAATAGAGAAGGAGCAATGGGATGAGGTATTAAAGACAAAGGACAGAAGGGGAGTGACCCAGGAAGCGGTGCCCATACCCGTGATCAGTGTCGAAAATCATGGAAGACTGCAGGAAGCTGCGGTGTGACCAGAAAGCGACAGTTCAAAGTACAGAAAGGCTCACTATCATAGTTAGGGTTTTTGGTTATTGTTTGGATAGGCCCACAGTTTTGTATCACGGTGAGACCTTTGGGCCACCTATTTAAGCATGTATTTTGTATTATGAGGGGTTAGTTGGTTGGGTTTTTGGCTGTTACTAGTTGTCGTCAGTATTGTGAGACATTGAGGAAGAGCCGAGCTCTGATTTTGTCGTTACATCTATAGTCATCTTACTGTAACCAGTAGCCGACTCCTTGAGCATGAATGTAACAATCGACAAGGATTGAGAGAGAGAGAGAGGAAGGGTATATTGTAAGAAGAAAGCATTATAGGAAAAGAAGAGATCTAAGAGAAGGGCTCCCAACTGTGTGAGTGGAGTTTCCCAAAAGATCTCAAGCTGCATAAGAAGTTGCAGCGGAACTGTTTTTACTCTCTCAAGATATAATACAAACACAGTTCCCATGGACGTAGCTTCCACTCTGGAAGTGAACCACGTAACATCCATGTGTTGTGCGACTGTTTCATGTGATTGTGCTTTACTTATTCGTTATCTGTTATCCGTTACATGAACTTTGCTTATTACTTAATGAATGTATGTATGCTATCCTTCAGTTTATAGTAACATAGAAGGTTAAATGTGAGTTGAATGTGTTGATTATTTTGTATATGAGTTTATCAGTGCTTGATTTATGACAGCTAACAGCAACAGTGTTAATGACTTCTGTATATTTAGTTCAGCAAGTTGAGCGTAATTGATGCTAAGCGTGTTAAACTGTAGAAGCTTAAGTAAGGTTGTTTAACACCCTAATGAAGGTTAAATGAGCTATTATACCCAGGGAGGAAGCCTCTAGACCTTGAGAGTGGATGAGCATAGTGAGTCTTACTGGAGGAAGTATCACAGCATAGAAGGGTGATATCACACTGTCAGGGGAGCTGCGATGTGAGATATCGTAGGTTAAGAGTTGAGTAGAAGAGAAAGGTTGTGCATCGTATTAGAAGCTACGATGCGATAAGAGTCAGTCCCATAGCATATTCAACTAGGAAGAGAGAAATAGCCCTTGCTGAGAGATTTAGCTAGTTAATTAGAGTCAAGAGAACCTAGGATGCTACAGAACCTGGTTGAGGAAACCTGATTCTTCAGCCACAACATCTAGGATCACTTCGGGTGAGACTTCAGGCCATTCTGTGGTTTGTTTCCAAAAGGGCCAATGAGCTAGGGGTTTTGTTGGTACAATGAAGTAAACCCGGGTTTTCCCAGAGAAGGCCAACAAATGGTTTCATTGCCGGTTTTGAACAAATTGAAGAGCTGATGTTCTATTTGGATCCTACTAAAGAAGAACTTAAACAGTGGGTTGAGTCTAAGGAAAAATCATTTGCTGAGAAATAAAACAAGAGTCCTAGGGTGAGTACAGAGGAGTGGTTACAGAAACATATCTTCACAGACCTGCATGCGATATTTTTTGTGACCTATGCAAATGAGTTGTATGATTGGTTGTCAAAGTTGAATGATAAGCATGTATTCAAGAAGAAAAGGAACATTGTCTGGACATCAGAGCTGATTCACACTGTGAAGAGCGTAGATAATCCTATTTCGCGGGAAGTAGAATTCCGGCTTGTGAGTTTGCTAGAAGGTTTCATTACAGAGTTTGCAGTTGATCAAAGAAAGAGTTTCAGCGAAGCAGAGAGGTACTTCTTCAAAGGATATCACGGTCAGTACTTGAACTCTTTAAATTTGTCCCTTAAGATGTTATTGTATGAAAAAGGAGTACTGGATATATTCTCATATGAATAAGTTAAGTAAGTGTAATGTCACAAGAGTTTGAGAGTGATTCTGAAGAAATTGGATGTACACATAGCGGTAAGTGTTGGAGACGGGCCCCGCAGCTACAGGAAAAGCTGCTATATCGGGACAAGAAAGTCAAAAGAAATAGTACCTGAAGTGGCCGAGAAGAGAGAGCTCAACCACTGCAATTAAGGCAGTGGTGAAGATAGGAGGGCTTAGCTACCCTCATAAAGGAAAAGGAGCAACGGGCCGAGGTATTGAAGACAAAGGAAAAAAGGGGAGTGACCGAGGAAGCGGCGCCCATACCCACGATCATCGCTAGGAAGCGTGGAAGACTACAGAGAGCTGCATTGTGACCAGTAAGCGGTAGTCCAAAGTACAGATACACCAACTATCATAGCTAGGGTTTTTGGGTTACTATTGGGATAGGCCCACAGTGTTGTATCAGGGTGAGACCTTAGGGACACCTATTTAAGCATGTATTTTGTATTGTAAAAGGTTAGACAGTTGGTCAGTTGGTTAGGCAGTTAGTCAGTAGCTAGTTGTTTAGTCCTCTGTATTGTAAGATATTGAGAAAGAGTCGAGCTCTGGTTCTGTATTCAGTCTGTAGTTATCTTACTGTAACCAATAGCCGACTCCTTGAGCATGAATGTAACAATCCACAGGGATTGAGAGAGAGAGAGAAAGAACATATTGTAAGAAGAAATCAGAAAAGAAAGAGAAGATATCTAAGAGAGAAGGGCTCCCAACTGAGAATGCAGAGTTTCCCAGAAGATCTCGAGCTGCATAATAGGTTGCAGTGGAACTGTGTGTACTCTCTCCAGATATAATATTAACATAGTTCCTGTGGACGTAGATTCCTCCCTGGAAGTGAACCACGTAAAATCCGTGTGTTGTGTGACTATTCATCTGATTGTGCTTTACGTACTTGTTATCTGCTATCTATTACATGAGCTTAGCTAACCGTTAATGAATGTATGTATTCTATCCTTCAGTTTATAGTACGTAGAAGGTTAAATGTGAGTTGGATGTGTTAAGTATTCTGCATATGAATTTTTCAGTGCTTGATTCAGGCCATAACAGTTACTGTGTTAAGTGATCCCAATATATTTAGTTCAGCAAGTTGAGCGCAATCGATGTTAAGCATAATAGACTAAAGAAGCTTAAGTGAAGTTGTCTAACACCTTGATAAAGGTTAACTGAGCTACTAGAAGCAGGAGGAAAGCCATTGGACCTTGAGAGTTGGAGATTCCTATTAAGTCTTACTATAGAAGCTATCGCAGCACAGAAAGGCGATATCGCACTATCGGAGGAGCCACGGTGTGGGATATCACAGGTAAAGAGTCAATGAGAAGAGAAATTTTGTGTATTGTCCTAGAAGCCGCGATGTGATAAGAGTCAGTCTCATAGTAGAGTCTGCGCGGAAGAGAGATACAGCATCTCTCAGAGAGATCCTACTGGTTATCCAGAATCAAGAGAAACCTAGGATGCTACAGAACCTGGTTGAGGACACCTAAGTCTTCATCCAACCCATTTAGGATCACTTTGGGTGAGACTTTAGGCCGTTCTGCGGTCTATCACCGAAAGGGCCAGTGAGCTAGGGGTTTTGTTGCTACATTACAGTAAACCTGGGTCTGCCCATAGTTTACCAACAAATGGTTCCATTATGGGTTTTGAACAAATTGAAGAGCTAATGTTCTATTGGCATCCTACTAAAGAAGAACTTAACCACTAGGTTGAGTCTAAGGAGAGAGAATTTGCTGAAAAAGAAAGCAAGAGTCCTAGACTGAGTACAGGGGACTGGTTACAAAAGCATATCTTTACAGACTTGCATGCGATATTTTTTGTAACCTATGCAAATGAGTTGTATGGTTGGTTATCAAAGTTGACTGATAAGCACGTATTCAAGAAGAAAAGGAACATTCTCTGGACACCGGAGTTGATTCACACCATGAAGAACATTGATAATCCCATTTCGCGGGTAGTGGACTTCTAGCTTGCAAGTGTGCTAGAAGGCTTCAGTACGGAGTTTGCAGTTGATCAAAGAAAGAGTTTCAGCGAAGCGAAGAGGTACTTCTTCAAAGGATATCGTGGTAAGTACTTGAACTCTTTAAATTTGTTCCTTAAGATGTTATTACATGAAAAAGGAGCATTGGATATATTCTCAGATGAATAAATTAAGTAAGTGTAATGTCACAAGAGTTTGAGAGTGATTTTGAAGAAATTGCATGTACATGTAGCGGTAAGAAATATAAAGTAGATTTCAGATCTTCCTTCTTCGAAGATAGTTCAGACAATACCAGAGAATAGAGTCAAAATAATAGAGAAAGAATAGTAGGGGGTATCCCTTACCACCCTTATACCCCACAAAAAACAACCGGGAAATAGAATAATCCTATAGGAACTCCATATAGTAGTTCACACACAGTACATACTATAGTTACACCGCCAAGTGGTAGTAACACAGCAAATCAGAATCCACCACATAGAAACAAAATGGGGGATGATATGAAATTACCTACCTTTAAGGGTACAGAGGCAGAAGACCCAGAACAACATTGGTTCCTATGTGAAGCTGTATGGACCATTAAACATATCCAACATGATAATACTAAACTTGTCCAGTTGGCCACTACACTTAGAGAAAGAGCTTTAACATGGTATATGAAGTATACATCAGCACAGCCCAGGATGCTCGTACAGGTCAGGACCGCCATGATTAAGGAATTTAAGAAACCTAAGTCTGAGTCAAAATGTATTATAGAACTTAAAGACATTAAACAGTTACCCACAGAGTCAGAATGGGATTTTGATCAGAAATTTAAAGCTCTTATAGACCAAGTTAGCTTTGAGTTTGTGCCAGAGCAACATAAGGAATGGTTCATCGCAGCACTTCTCCCTCACATCAGAATTCCACTAATGCAGCAGAAAATCCGTACGCAGGATGAAGCATTGGAGATGGAAATGAAACTAGAGGCTTCACCTCTAGCTGAGACTAGTATAGGTATGAAAAACTTACAGAATCAGTTAGCCAATCTCACTTTACAGCTACACGAGATTAAGAAAGGAAAAGAGGTTGCACAAGAATTATGGTGTACAAAGTGTAAAGGACATGTCCATACTAAAGATAACTGTTCAATATTTGTTGAGTATCTAGCAAGTGGGGCTCCTAACCCCTTAGTACAGAATCAAGGGCCATGGTGTGAAATCTGTAGAACAAGAGGACATAGACCACAGGAATGCCCTTTACTTCAGAAGTATGTACAAACTCCTAAGAACTTATACTGTAACTTATGTAAGTCAGTAGGACATGATGAAAATAATTGCAGAGCTTATGATCTCATGATAGAGAGAAAACATGACTTCTACAGAGTCTAGTCAGAGACAATAGGTCCAGTAGCAGGATTACAACATGAACCGACTCATGATGGTTGTGGTGGAGGATTCAGAGGACGAGGCCGTGGTGGAGGATTTGACCGTGGCCATGGACCGATTATTTGTTACAACTATGGAGCCATAGGACATTATGATAGGGATTATCAGAACCCTACTACGACATGTAAATATTGCAATTCCTATGATCATACTATAGAAGAATGTCCTATCTTGATAGCCAAGATTAGGGACCCGAAGCCAGTAGTAAACGAGAATATTCAGCTTATTGCTGCTGAGCAAAAAGAACCAGAACCAAGAGTCAATATTCTACTAGTAGGACATCGCAGGATGCCAAAAAGAATACAGGTCTGAAGTGGGTGCATAAAGCCACTGATAAATCAACACCACTTGACCTGCAGAAGAACAAAGAAACATTTCGGCAAGCTAAAACTTTATTTATTGAACCTACACCATCAGGATTGTGGGTATTGCCTTGTAGGGGTGTACCGCAGCAATAACATTGTGGTGTTAGTCCTATGCAGATACCGCAGGCTACCACATCGGGAAGGTGCGAAGAAGATGAGTTGACAGGAAGTGTCCAATCCTTCCTGCGGAGCTACTTAAAACTCATAAGAAATGAGAAATCTATCGAAGAGCTTCAGCACATCATAGACCAGTATTAGTAGCCTTCTTCCGTAAGCAGTACGCAGCGTGCTGTTCATAATATTATGGGCCATACAAGAACAGGAAGAGAAATGAGACTCACAGCACAAATTGGAGAATTTGAAAGGGATGAGGTAATCCTAGATTTAGGATTGGAGGTAAATTTTTTGACTAAGCAGACATGGGAACAAATGGGTAGCCCTAAGTTAGCCAGATCACCTATCCATCTACAACTAGCCAATCAGTAGAGGGTATGTCCACTGGGTTGATTACCGCAAGTACAAGTTGATATTGATGGAGTTCGTAGCTTTGCAGACTTTGAAGTCATAGAAATCATTGGCGATAGCAGACCGTATCTAGCCTTACTAGGTATTGATTGGGCAATTGATAACATGGCTGTTATCAATTTAAAGAAAAGACAAATGACCTTTGAGGATAATCAGATTTGAGTCATCGCACCGTTGGATCCTTTCCAGGGTCCTCGTTATATTGAACCTATCAGAGCAGAGGAAGAGGTGCATAATATGGAAAGCCTCTATCAGATGACTGCTAACCAGAGTGATTATATCAACCCAACCACAGAAGGAAATATTAGTTAGTTATGCAATAGCTCATGTGCGTCAGATTCAGATGTTGGCTTAGAAAATTGGCAGAATAGAATTTATGAAGTCTCAGCTCGCAGATGTGCGTTTATGACTAAGTCACTGCAATGGATTGGCATAGAGGTTTAGGATATTCCATCGTTCCATGGCTTAGCAGATGTCAATGAATTCTTACAATAGTTTGAGCAGGAAATTCCTCATGAGCATAGGATGGCAGCTATTGACCTTGCAGTCAAAGCGACACCTAAATGATGGTGGCATGCACATAAAGAACATATCGCATCATGGGATGATTTTAAGAGACTGATGGCAATCAGATTCTCTAATAAAAAGGAGCCTTTACAGCAGAAATATATAGGAGAAAGTGACCCCAGGTCACATATTAAGATTTGTGAAGAGAGTTGGTTGGACATTCCAGAGGATGAATGGGTTCGCCTATTCATTCACACTTTAGACACCGTCCCAAGGAACTCATACATGGAGACAGAGTTGTGCAGAGGAACTATTACATGGCCAGTTATGATAGACAGCTTTTTACTCACTTTCACTTTTGAATCTGAGTATCCAAGCATTGATCAGGCTCTAGATATTATAAAGAATAAGATATTTGATGACTGTACCCTACCAGTGTATGCTCATCCTAATTGGACCATTCAGATAGAACATGCGATAGAGTGTTACAACTTTGCAGAAGAGCCAGGTGATGAGGATGAGAATCCTTGTAGTATCAACATTCCAGAGTCTGAAGGGACTCATGAAGTTGATGGACCAAAGCTAGAGTTTCCAGCTGTCATAGAACCTATCAATATTAAAAATATCAATATTGGCACAGAAACAGAACCAAAGTTTTCCTCTATGGGAGACTATTGGGATGATGAAACAGTAGGACACATCACATATCTATTACATGACTATCAGGACTTATTTCCAACTAAGTTCATAGAGATGAAGGGAATAGTAGGAGATTTGGGAGTTGTGCAAATACCTTTAAAAGAGGATGCTAGGCCAGTTAAGCAGCATCCATACAGATTAGATCCTTGTTATAAAGAAAAAAGTTAAAGATGAGATTGATAAGAGGCTAGCAGTAGGCATTATTGAACCAGTAGAAGAGAGTGAATGGGTTAGTCCCATGGTTGTGCAGGAAAAGAAAAATAAAGGAGAAATCAATATTTGTGTCGATTTGTGCAAACTCAACAATGCATCACTTCATGACCCATTTCTGACACCTTTCACTAATGAAGTTTTAGACAATGTGGGAAGACCGGAGATCTACTGATTCACTGATGGATTTTCAGGCTATCACCAGATAAGAATCCATCTAGAGGATTGACATAAGACCACCTTTGCGACAGAATGGGGCTCATTTCAGTATACGGTAATTCCCTTTGGTCTTAAAAATGCACCAGCTATCTTTTCTAGAGTAGTAGTTGTTGTATTTAAGGAATAAATCCATAAATTCTTAGAATTCTATTTTGATGATTGGACTGTATTTGGATTAATCAAAAAACATATAGGAGATTTAAGGCTCATGTTAGAGAAATGTAGGCAATATTAAATTTCCCGTAACTTGAAGAAATGTATATTCTATGCGCCATTTGGTATTTTGTTGGGTCATATTGTTTGCAGACAAGGCTTGATGGTAGATCCTGCAAAGATTGCCATCATTGTAAATATTCCAGCACCCAACTCAGTCAACCAATTGAGAACAGTGCTTGGTCATATCGGGTACTATAGAAAATTCATCAAAGGTTATGCAAAGATCACAGCACCTATGGAAAAGTTGTTAAAGAAAGACGTGAAATTCCTATGGAATGAGGAATTCCAGCAAAGCTTAAACACTCTTAAAGAGAAGATGGTCACCACACCCATCTTAGTATTTCCAGATTGGGACAAGCCATTTCATGTACATGTGGATGCATCTGGCATCACACTGGGGATTGTCTTAACACAGCCAGGAGAAGGGGGTATCGATCACCCTATCGCGTACTCCAGCAGAAAGTTATCTACCACAGAAAAGAACTACACCACTACATAAAGAGAAGGATTAGCCATGGTGTATTCTCTACAGAAGTTCAGGAACTACCTGTTGGGTGCCCCATTCAAGATGTTCACTGACCATTCTGCTTTAAAGTATTTGGTCAATAAACCAGTATTAGGAGGAAGGATCTGCAGATGGTTACTCTTATTTTAGGAGTATGATTTTGAAATTATTGTAAAACCAGGAAAATTAAATGTCGGACCTCATCATCTATTGAGAATAGACTCAAAAGAAGAACCAAGTCATTTAGAGGATAATTTTCTAGATGCACAATTGTTTGCTATCCAGATCATAGATGAGTATTACGAAGATATTATCCACTTTCTCACTACAGGGTGGGCACCAGTTGAGTTTACTAAGCAGTAGAAGAAACAGTTAGTTGTGAAAGCAGCATATTTCACTTTGATCGCAGGAGAATTATACAAGTTAGGTCCAGATGAAGTATTGCATAGATGCATGATGCCGTACGAGAAAAAGGCCATTATCAGAGAAGCACATTCAGGTACCATAGGAGGTCATTTCGCAGGAAATCCAACTGCACAGAAAATTCTAGCTACAGGATTATGGTGGCCTACCTTGCACAAGGACACTAAGGAGTTTTGCAGATGCTGTGATATCTGCCAAAGGGTAGGAAAAACTTCGTTGAGAGATGAAATGCCGCTGGGACCACATATTACACTGCGGGCATTTGACAAATGGGCTATAGATTTTGTGGGTCCTATCAACCCACCAGGAAAATGATATGGTGCGAGATACATCATCACAGGAACATAATACCTCACTAGATGGGCAGAGGCCAAAGCAGTAAGGAATTGTGATGCTGCTACAACTGCACAATTCATTTTTGAAAACATCATTAGTAGATTTGGATGTCCAGCAATTTTGATGAGTGATCAAGGCATACATTTTATAAATCGCACTATTGAGGCCTTGACGGAGGAATTTCAGATACAACACCATAAGAGCACTCCCTACCACCCACAAGCTAATGGTACGGTGGAGGATTTTAACAAGATTCTAGAAAATTCTCTTACTAAGATCTGTAATAGCCAAAGAAATGATTGGGACCTCAGGGTTAATGTTGTATTATGGGCTTATAGAACTACATGAAAGAAACTTATAGGACACACACCTTTCAGCTTGGTGTATGGACAAGAGGCTGTTATGCCTATGGAATATATTATTCCTAGTTTAAGAATTGCTCAAATTACCGAGATGGATGATACATATACAATGAATGAAAGACTAGTGCAACTGCTTGCCTTAGAGGAAGATAGATTCATCGTAGGATTTCATCAAAAAGTGCAAAAGGCATGAGAAAAAGCTTGGCATGATAGGCGCTTCAAAAGAAAGATTTTTCAGACAGGAGACCTAGTGCTCCTTTATTACAGCAAGTTTGTTAAGTTTCCAGGGAAGTTCAAGACACATTGGTTGGGGCCATATTAGATTCAACAAGTTACAGAAGGAGGTGCCATTCAGCTCAGTAAACTGAATGGGGAGCTTGTTCCTACTTTGATTAATGGAACCAGGCTTAAGATTTATAGTGATAGCCACTCCACCTCCAAATCCTAACACAGGGAACTACCTGTGCAGATGTCCAGTGTAGTTGAAAGGAGACATCGCACCTATAACTAGTCTACACTCAAATTAAAAAAATAAAAAATAAAAAATTTAAGTATGAGGAATCGCAGCAGGAAAGTTGATTTTGTGCAAGTTTTGAACATTGTGGAGTTTCAACAACTTTGCATGAAATTTTTGGTTCAGGATGATGCGGTGTGACATCGCAGCGATGCGATGTTTCCCGTGCCACATAGATGATTTTGGAAAGGGACAGAGGGCCAATCACGTCACCTTCTGCCAAGCAGTTAATCTAGACATGACAGCTATCCATTTCCCTAGATTTGGAAATAGTACAATGATTTTCCCAGATTTGGTAAATCTTGGTCGAGACCGGTGCCTATGCACAATTTTCAAAGGAAATTTGATCATATTTTCAGCAATTAATGAGGACCGAAACGATGGGTGTTGTCTTTCCCATGCAATAAATTTTGCCGACGGGTCCAACCTAAGTGACCGTTGCTTTAGAGATACTTTAGTTACAGAGTGATAGTTTCCCCAATTTCGAAGCCGTTGCCAGTCCAGAGTATTGCACCAGGTAGTGTATGTCCGAGAAGGAACCTTTAGAAGACTTTGTGCGATGATTCCAATGTGGTGGCCTTGAGTCTGCTATGACACCACTGCCCAGGGTTGTGAAATTAGGTGCACCATAGGTCAGACAGACACCAAGAATGAGGATTCAAGCTCAGATAGTAGAAGAGTCTAGCCTAGAGCAGAGAAGAAGAAAAGTGAGAATAAGAAAGAGAAGGGCTCCTGGCTGTGTGTGTGGAGTTTCCTAGAATATCTCATGAAAATAAAAAAAGGACCAAGAAACAGGCATCCAAGACTCAGAAAAACAAAAGGAAATGAGAAAGGAACGAAGCAGAGATGTTGAAAATGAGAGAGATACAGAAAATTTCAAAGAAGGTAGTTACATTAAAGCTGGAAAAGGACATGTCTCCTCATGGAAGTTTTACCAATGTGCATATATCGAAGTAAAGTCAAATTATCAGAATGAAGATCAACTTAGATGTATGCTGAAAGACATCTACTTTCCAGATATTCAAAATGATGATGGATTTGATGAATCTGTTCGGACAAGCGCTCTAGTAGATTTTGAGGTGAATGGTACAAACCTGACCAAAGTAGCAGGAGGTGAGATGGTTCAACAAATTTTTCAGCCTATAAATGGTCCACCATTTATTCTAGAGCTCACTTAAGGAAAGCATTGATACTATTTTAGAGAAAGAGGCACAAGACTGTTTTGAAGCTATGGACAAAGAAGTCGCAGGATTCAGAGAAATATTTGCAAAGACTTCGCAGGAAACCAAGGAGAAGCTACAGCAAGAGAATCCAGTTGTTAGTGGCTCGAGGAAGAGCCAGAAGTAAGTGTTAGGGGACTGTTGGAGCAGGGCCCGATAGCTATAGGAAAAACTACTATATCCAGATAAGAAATTCAAAAGAAACAGTACCTGAAGCGACCAAGAAGAGAGAGCTCAACCACTGCACTTAAGGCAGCGACGAAGACAGGAGGGCTCAGCTACCCTCATGAAGGAAAATGAGCAATGGGCCAAGGTATTGAAGACAAAGGACAGAAGGGGAGCGATCGAGGAAGTGACGCCCATACCCACGATCAATGCCAGGAAGCATGGAAGACTGTAGAGAGTTGCAGTGTGACCAGTAAGCAGCAGTCCAAAGTACATATACATCGACTGTCACAGTTAGGGTTTTTGGGTTACTGTTGGGATAGGTCCATAGTGTTGTATTAGGGTGAGACCTTCAGGCCACCTATTTAAGCATGTATTTTGTATTGTAAAAGGTTAGACAGTTGGTCAGTTGGTTAGCCAGTTAGTCAGTAGCTAGTTGTTTAGTCCTATGTATTGTAAGATATTGAGAAAGAGTTGAGCTCTAGTTTTGTATTCAGTCTATAGTTATCTTACTGTAACCAGTAGCTGAATCCTTGAGAATGAATGTAACAATCCATAGGGATTGAGAGAGAGAGAGAGAAAGAACATATTGTAAGAAGAAAGCAGAAAAAAAAGAGAAGAGATCTAAGAGAGAAGGGCTCCCAGCTGAGAACGTGGAGTTTCCCACAAGATCTCGAGCTGCATAATAGGTTGCAGCGGAACTGTGTGTACTCTCTCCAGATATAATATTAACACAGTTCCTGTGGATGTAGCTTCCTCCCTAGAAGTGAACCATGTAAAATCCGTGTGTTGTGTGACTATTCATGTGATTGTGCTTTACTTACTTGTTATCTACTATCTATTACATGAGCTTAGCTAACAGTTAATGAATGTATATATTCTATCATTCAGTTTACAGTACGTAGAAGGTTACATGTGAGTTGGATGTGTTAAGTATTCTGCATATGAGTTTATCAGTGCTTGATTCAGGCCGTAATAGTTACTGTGTTAAGTGATCCCTGTATATTTAGTTCAGTAAGTTGAGCGCAATCGATGCTAAGCATAATAGACTAAAGAAGCTTAAGTGAAGTTGTTTAACACCTTGATAAAGGTTAAATGAGATACTAGAAGTAGGAGGAAAGCTGTTGGACCTTGAGAGTTGGAGATTCCTATTAAGTCTTACTATAGAAGCTATCGCAGCACAGAAAGGCGATATCGCACTATTGGAGGAGCCGCAGTGTGGGATATCGCAGGTAAAGATTCAAGGAGAAGAGAAATTTTGTGCATTGTCCTATAAGCCATGATGCGATAAGAGTCAGTCTCATAGCAGAGTCTACTTGGAAGAGAGATACAGAATCTATCAAAGAGATCCCACTGGTTATCCAAAATCAAGAGAAACCTAGGATGCTACAGAACTTGGTTGAGGACACCTGAGTCTTTAGCCAACCCATTTAGGATCACTTCGGGTGAGACTTCAGGCCGTTCTATGGTCTGTCACTGAAAGGGCCAGTGAGCTAAGGGTTTTGTTGGTACATTACATTAAACCAGGGTCTACCCATAGTTTACCAACAATAAGAGATATAAAGTAGATTTCAAATCTTCCTTCTTTGAAGACAGTTCAGACAATACTAGAGAATAGAGTCAAAGTAATAGAGAAAGAACAATAGGGGTATCCCTTACAACCCTTATACCCCATAGAAACCAACCAGGTCTCAGAATAATCTCGCAGGAACTCCATCTAGTAGTTCACACACAGTACATACTACCTCTAAACCATCTACATTTACACTGCCAAGTGGTAGTAATACATCAAATCAGAATCCACCTCGTAGAAACAGAATGGGGGATGACATGAAATTACCTACCTTTAGGGGTACAGGGGCAGAAGACCCAGAACAACATTGGTTCCTATGTGAAGCTGTATGGAGCATTAAACAGATCCAGGATGACAATACTAAGCTTGTCCAGTTGGCCACTACACTTAGAGAAAGAGCGTTAACATGGTATATGAAGTATACATCAGCGCAGAACAAAGCAATCGTAGAAGTTAGGACCACAATGATTAAGGAATTTAAGAAACCCAAGTCTGAGTCACAATGTATCACAGAACTTAAAGACATTAAACAGTTACCCACAGATTCAGTATGGGATTTCAACCAGAAATTTAAAGCTCTTATAGACCAAGTTAGTTTTTATTTTGCGTCGGAGCAGCATAAGGAATGGTTCATCATAGCATTGCTCCCTCATATCAAACTTCCACTAATGCAACAGAAACTCCATACGGAGGATGAAGCAATGGAGATGGAAATGAAACTAGAGACTTCACCTTTAGCTGAGACTAGTGTAGGTATGACAAACTTACAGAATCAGTTAGCCAATCTCACTTTACAGCTACATGAGATTAAGAAAGGAAAAGAGGTTGAAGAAGAATTATGGTGTACAAAGTGTAAAGGACATGGCCATACCAAAGATAATTGTCCAGTATTTGTTGAGTATATAGCAAGTGGGGATCCTAACCCCTTAGTACAGAATCAAGGGCCATGGTGTGAAATCTGTAGAACAAGAGGACATAGACCACAGGAATGCCCTTTACTTCAGAAGTATGTACAAACTCCTAAGAATTTATACTGTAACTTCTGTAAGTCATTAGGACATGATGAAAATAATTGCAAAGCTTATGATCTCATGATAGAGAGAAAACATGACTTCTACAAAGTCCAGTAAGAGACATCAGGACCAACAACAGTTCCACAGCATGAACCAGCTCATGATGGCCATGGTGGAGGATTCAGAGGAAGAGGCCATGGTGGAGGCTTTGGCTATGGCCATGGAACGATTGTTTGTTACAACTGTGGAGCCATAGGAAATTATGCTAAGGATTTTCAGAACCCTACTTCAACATGTAAGTATTGCAAGTCCTATGATCATACTATAGAAGAATGTCCTATCTTGATAGCCAAGATTAAGGATCCTAAGCCAGCAGTAAACCAGAATATTCAGCTTATTGCTACTGAGCAGAAAGAACTAGAACCAAGAGTCAATGTTGTGACTCACAGCATTGCTTCTACTAGTATGACATCACAGGATGCCGAAAAGAATACAGGTTTGAAGTGGGTGCGTAAAGCCACTGATAAATCTACACCACTTGACCTACAAAAGAACAAAGAAACATTTCAGCAAGCTAAAACTTTCTTTACTGACCCTACACCATCAGGATCGTAGATATTTCCTTGTAGGGGTGTACTGCAGCAAAAACCTTGTGGTGTTAGTCCTGTGCAGATATCACAGGCTACCACATCTGGAAGGTGTGAAGAGGATGAGTTGATAGGAAGTGTACAATCCTTCCTGTGGAGCTGCTTGAAACTCGTAAGAAATGAGAAATCCATAGGAGAGCTTCAACAAATCATAGACTAGTATTAGCAGTCTTCTTCCATGAGCAGTACGCAGCATACTGTTCATAATATTATGGGCCATACAAGAACAGGAAGAGAAATGAGACTCACAACACAAATTAGAGAGTTTGAAATGGAAGAGGTAATCCTATATTTAGGATCAGAGGTAAATGTTCTCACTAAGCAGACATGGGAACGGATGGGTAGCCCTAAGTTAGCCAGATCACCTATCCATCTGTGATTAGCCAATCAGTAGAGGGTATCGCCACTGGGTCGATTACCACAAGTACCAGTTGATATTCATGGAATTCACAGCTTTGAATATTTTGAAGTCATAGAAATGATTGGCGATAGCAGACCGTATCTAGCTTTATTAGGTATTGATTGGGCATTTGATAACATGGCTGTTATCAATTTGAAGAAAAGACAAATGACCTTTGAGGATAAACAGATTCAAATCATCACATCGTTGGATCCTTTGCAGGGTCCTCGATACATTGAACCTATCAAAGCAGAGGAAGAGGTGCATAATATGGAGAGCCTCTATCAGATGACTGCTAACTAGAGTGATTATATAAATCCCACCGTAGAAGGAAATATTAGTTGGCTATGTGATAGTTCATGCGCATCGGATTCGGATGTTGGTTTCGAAAATTGGCAGAATAGACTTTATGAAGTTTTAGCTTGTAGATGTGCATTTATGACTAAGTCACTACGGTGGATTGGAACAAAGATTAAGGATATTCCATCGTTTGATGGCTTAGCAGACGTCAATGACCTTTTACGGTAGTTTGAGCAGGAAATCCCTCATGAGCAGAGGATGGCAGCTATTGACCTTGCAGTAAGAGCCACACCTGCAAGATGGTGGCATGCACATAAAGAAACTATCGCATCATGGGATGATTTTAAGAGATTGATGATGATCAGATTCTCTAATGACAAGGAGCGTTTATAGTAGAAATATACAGAATAAAGTGACCCCAGGTCACATATTAAGATTTGTGAACAGAATTGGTCAGAGATTCCTGAGGATGAATGGGTTCACCTATTCATTCACACTTTAGACACAGTCCCAAGGAACTAGTACACTAAGACAGAGTTGCATAGAGAAACCATTACATGGCCAGTTATGATAGATAGCTTTGTACTCACTTTCACTTTTGAATCTGAGTATCCAAGCATTGATCAGGCTCTAGAGATTATAAAGACTAAGATATTTGATGACTATACCCTACTAGTGTATGATCATCCTGATTGGGCCATCCAGTTAGAACATGCGCTAGAGTGTTACAACTTCACAGAAGAGCCAGGTGACGAGGATGAGAATCCTCGTAGTATCAACATTCCAGAGTCAGAAGGGACTCGCGAAGTTGATGGACCAAAGCTAGAGATTCCAACTGTCATAGAGCTTATTGAGATTAAAAAGATCAATATTGGCACAGAAACAGAACCAAAGTTTGCCTCTATTGGAGACTATTGGGATGATGAAATGGTAGGACACATCGCATATTTGTTACACGACTATCAAGACTTATTTCCCACTAATTTTATAGAGATGAAGGGAATATTAGGAGATTTGGGAGTCATGAGGATACCTTTGAAAGTGGATGCTAGGCCAGTTAAGCAGCATCCATATAGATTAAATCCTCGTTATAAAGAAAGAGTTAAAAATGAGATTGATAAGATGCTAGCGGTGGGCATCATTGAGCCAGTAGGAGAGAGTGAATGGGTTAGTCCCATGGTTGTGCAGGAAAAGAAAACTAAACGAGAAATCAGGATTTGTGTCGATTTGCGCAAACTCAACGACGCATCACTTCATGACCCATTTTCGACACCTTTTACTGATGAAGTTTTAGACAATGTGGGAGGACAGGAGGTATACTCATTCACTGATGGATTTTTATGCTATCACTAGATAAGAATCCATCCAGAGGATTGACATAAGACCACCTTTGCAACAGAATGGGGCTCATTCCAGTATACGGTAATGTCCTTTGGTCTTAAAAATGCCCCAACTATTTTTTCTAGAGTAGTAGTTGCTGTCTTTAAGGAATACATCCATAAAGTCTTAGAATTCTATTTTGATGATTGGACTGTATTTGGAGTAATCAAAAAGCATATCAGAGTTGTAAGGCTCATGTTAGAGAAATTTAGGCAATATCATATTTCTCTTAACTTGAAGAAATGTATATTCTGTGCACCATTTGGTATTTTGTTGGGTCATGTTGTTTGCAGAAAAGGTTTGATGGTAGATCCTGCAAAGATTGCCATCATTGTAAATATTCCAACACCCAACTCAGTCAAGCAATTGAGGATAGTACTTGGTCATACAGGGTATTATAGAAAATTCATCAAGGGCTATGCAAAGATCACAGCACCTATGGAAAAGATGTTAAAGAAAGAAGTGAAATTCCTATGGAATGAGGAATGCCAGCAAATTTTAGACACTCTTAAAGAGAAGATGGTTACATCACCCATCTTAGTATTTCTAGATTGGAAAAAGCCATTTCATGTACATGTGGATGCATCTGGCATCGCAATGGGGATTGTCTTAACATAGCTAGGAGAAGGGGGTATCGATCACCCTATCCTATACTCAAGCATAAAGTTATCTACCACAGATAAGAACTACACCACTACAGAAAGAGAAGGATTATCTATGGTGTATGCTCTACAGAAGTTCAAGCACTACCTATTGGGTGCCCCATTCAAGATGTTCACTGACCATTCTGCTTTAAAGTATTTGGTCAATAAGCCAGTGTTAGGGGGAAGGATCTGCAGATCGTTACTCCTATTTCAGGAGTATGATTTTGAAACTATTGTAAAACCAGGGAGATTGAATGCAGTACCTGAACAGCTTTCGTAGATAGACTCAGGAGAAGAACCAAGTAATTTAGAGGATAATTTTCCAGATGCGCAATTGTTTTCTATCCATATCACAGATGAGTATTACGCAGATATTATTCGCTTTCTCACTACAGGGTGGGCACCAGTTGAGTTTACTAAGCAGCAAAAGAAACAGTTAGTTGTTAAAGCAGCAGATTTCACTTTGATCACAGGACATTTATCAAGTTAGGTCTAGATGAATTCCTACGTAGATGCATTATGCCACACGAGAAAGAGGCCATTATCAGAGAAGCACATTCAGGTACCGCAGGAGGTCATTTCGCAGGAAATCCAACCGCTCAGAAAATTTTAGCTACAGGATTATGGTGGCCTACTTTGCATAAAGATGCTAAGGAGTTTTGCAGATGTTGTGATATCTTCCAGAGGGTAGGAAAACCTTTGAGGAGAGATGAAATGCCGCTTCGACCACAGATTACGCTACGGGCATTTGACAAGTGGGCTATAGATTTCATGGGTCCTATCAACCCACTAGGGAAACGAACTGGTGTGAGATACATCATCATAGGAATAGAATACCTCACCAGGTGGGTAGAGGCCAAAGCAGTAAGGAATTGTGATGCTGCTACAGCTGCACAGTTCATTTTTGAAAACATCATAAGTAGATTTGGATGTCCAGCAATTTTGATGAGTGATCAAGGCACACACTTTCTGAATCGCACTATCGAGGCCTTGATAGAGGAATTTCAGATACAGCACCATAAGAGTACTCCCCACCACCCACAAGCTAGTGGTACGGTGGAGGATGCCTTAAATGAAGTGGTTGAGCTCTCTTCTCGGTCACTTCAAGACCTATTTCCTTTGACTTCCTTGTTCCGACCACCACGATTTCCGGCCCCCGATCCATGGTGAGAAATGGACTATGGCATCGTACCTTTATCGCATCTCTTATATCGTTAGCTTATCGGCATCACCAAAACTATCTTTCCTCCAAAAATTGTCCATATTCTACCAAAATTAGCAGCTTTTCCTGTAGCTACAGGGCCCTGCTCCAACAATCCGTCTAATAAAGAAAATAGTTCAGAACCTAAGACCATTTGTAGGAGTTGCTCCATGGGTGGAACAGGATAATTGTCTTTATCCGAAGCGTGGTTTAAATTTCTGAAATCCACCTATAGCCTGATTTCTCCAAAATTTTTTCTCACTGGTACCAGATTTGAGACCCATTCAAAGTGTCTGACCTTAAAAATGATTCTAGCATCCAATAATTTCTTAACTTCACTCTGGATTAGAGGCTCCAATTTTGGGTGCATCTTCCTTAAATGTTGCTGATAAGGTTTGACTCCAGATCTGATGGGGATAACATGTTGAATGAGACTAATGTCATATGTCTTCAGATCTTCTTATGTCCAGGAAAAAACATCTTTATATTGATTAAAAATACTGATGAACTTATCTCTTTCTGCTGGTGAACAAAATTTTCCAAGATTCACATATTTGGGCTTTGTCTCAATCCCTAAATTTATCAATTCGAACTGTAGGGATGAGCTGTGAGTCTTCACGTTTGCTGGTCTTCTAAATTTTTCATTTAAATCAAACATCCATTCTATCAAATTTCAGCTCGGCCTGATGTTCTTCATAATCGATAATCACCCCTTTAAATACCTCGTCATTTGTTAAGCATTCTATAATCTGTTGATCATCATCGAACATTCGTAGGTTGGTAATCATATCTGGAACTAAGGGCTTGAAAAACAATTCAACAAAGCACCGATTATTAGTAGGCACAAGCCTAGCAGCTGCTGTGGCCAACAAGTCAGCTACTACATTCTTAAGTCTTGGAATTGATATAATGATAAATGCATTAAAACATTTGAGTAAATCCCATACCTCATTTTGATAAGCTTTTAAGTGAGGAGAAATACAATGTATTTGATTATGAATTTGTTTTACAATTATTTCAGAATCTCCAAAAACTTTTAGATTATTTTCCTTTAATTTGATTGCTTTCCTTAAACCTTGAACCAACGCTTCATACTTAGTTGTGTTATTTGTACATTCAAACTCTAACCTACATGAAAGAAAATGTTTGTTCTTCTCGGGGTCTATCAGGACATAACCAGCTCCTGACCCTTCTAATGTTTTAGATCCATAAAAAAAAAGTGTCCAGAAATCGCTAACTACTATACTGGAATCTACTTCTACTACTAAGTTTACTATTTTACAATCGATTTCATCATCCTGTGAAAACCGAAGGAGATCAGGCTGGGAGTTTGACGTGTTGCTGGATTCTTCTGCTTGGTAATTTCTTGGTTCCAATTCAGTAAAGTAATTTTCCAAAACAGGATCCACTGATTCATTTTTTCATTCGAGTTGAGTAACATTGTACTTCATGTGAGGCTCCCTCAAAATTTTAATTTGATTCGGGCTTCCTTTATACGACAGCCACAGATGGGACCAATCCGGGGCAAAATATCCATTTAGCTTTGCCGACCAGTCTCTGCTCAGAATGAACCCATAAGCTTCTGGTATGTCAGCCACCACAAGATCAATAAATTGGCACACTTTATCATTTGAAGACAGGAAGACTAGGACATCCTCCATTTCCCCAATTACCTTCACATTCATCCAACTGGACAACCCTCCAAGTGGATGGCTTAGGCTGCCCATTTATCCTTTTGCAGACTGATATTGGCATGACGTTAACTGATGCCCCTGATTCTACCAGGAAATTATGTACGTTGTGATTAAAAATTTCAAAAGTGAGGAGGAAAGGTGGATTCTTGTTCTTAGGATTACCCCCAATTCTTGCTTCCCCAATTTCTTCTTCTTGCTTGGGTTGATTGTCAGTGGGCAGCCTCTCCTCTGATGCTTCAAGTGCTTTCAATAGTTTTTCTTTCTGCTGCGGCACCTTACACATTTCAAATAATGAGATATTTGCCCTTACCTTTTTTATATCTTCCACAATGTCATAATCCATATGAGGTTCGGTGGGACACGGTTTATCAACATTCATTTTTTCTTCATTGGGCTTGGCAAACATATCATTCTATCTAGGATCTTGACTGGTGATGGTGAATTTGGGGATTTTATCAGCTGAGGAATTATTTTGAAATTTCTTAACATTCTTTTGAAGCCTTTTAATCTTTGGGAGCATGAGACTATTTTATTTAGCCAACCCTTTGCTTCTTATTGTTACATTCATTTCTAGGATGTCTTCATGTCCCAAAACCTTTTCCTCTTCGGTGTCAAACAAAGAAACACCATCCCATAGAACCATGGTTTCATCCTCTTGTTATTTTGTTGATGTATTTCTGTCTTTTATTTCTTCATCTCCATCTTCTATCAATTTAGAATCCAACAGCTGATTCATGACCAACGTCATTGAGTTTATCCATTCAGGACAATTATTCTTAGAGTGGGGTTGCTGATGGAAAGTGCAGAAATTGTCCATTCCTACGTCTGTCAAATTCATAGATGCTGAATTATGCGGAGGGGGTTGGGATTGGTTGTTATCTTCCCTTTTCTTGTAATAAGGCTTATAGAACTTCTGGGCTTCCTTTTCTTTTTCCAAGTCTATGATTCTGTTAGAAAGCTTCTGCATCATTTTTTCCATTCCTTCAAAATCTGGTGGCTTCTCTTCCTTAGGCTTGGTAAACAACAAAGCTTTCCTCCCCACATTTTTCTCTCCTAACCATTCGGGATAATCTTCGATGCTTTCCCTTTCAGCCTCTACCTTTTCCACCTCCTCATAGGTCTCCGCTAGAGTAGGCTTGGCCTTTATTTTGGAAAACATGGCCAACTCGGGTCCTAAAGCTAAGGTATAATATTCAATCAGGACTTTATCCAAAGGTCTGTCAGCCTCAGAAAAATTCTTGAGGTACGCTGCAAATATTTGGGTGAAGCTGTGCACCTTCTCCTTTATCTCTTTATTTAAGGTGCAGAGTCCTTTCATGAGGGCTGCATGAGTCTTTTGGGTCATGTAGTTACTTTAAAAATCCTCTCGAAGGTATCCCAATCAGGGATAGAGTTTGTAGGAAAACAAAAGTACCATGATGCTACAGCTCCCTTAAGGGTGTGCGGGAAAAGTATACAAACTACATCCTCATGTTCCCCGGCCCTTAATCCTTCTATTTCCAAATAGAAACTTTGCAAGTGGTCATCTACTGGCACCTTCTCACTTGGATCAAACTTGGGCAGCATCTTTTCAAAAGATTGAGGTAAATCATGCAAAGGAGGTGTTAGGTTTAAGGGTGACCTCGCTTTCCAAGCAGGTGGTGGATTTGGTGGGTTGGGAGGTTGATTTTCATTTACGCCTGCTGTGAGTCTAGGTGGAGAGTGAGGAGGTGAGAAAATAGGAGTATGAATGGGAGAACTGAGAGGAGTATCGAGGCCTACTTGATTCAAAGGCTGTACAACTTCCTATAAGGCTATTTCTACAAGTTCTTCCCAATCCCCAACCAACACTGAGTCTTCCAATATAGGACGATCTTTCCTTTTAATATCTCTTCTGGGAAATTCAGGGATGAATGAAAATCCTCCAATCTTCTTTACATATGCCCTAGTGTGTCTTCTCATATTATTAACAACTTCATTGTCGACAAAATACAAATGTTCTCTACCCCCTTATTCTAGAATTGGATTATGAAATACACTACTTTCTGAACTGTTATCGGTGGAATAGTCTCAGGAAAATAGGTTTCCTCGGCCAACCATGCACTGGTGGCCCTCCTTCTAGTGCCAAAAACTGTTGAGGCCTGGAAATTCGTAGGTGACAACAACAAGGGATTCTCCCCTGTCAACGTTCCCAATTAGCCCGTGACTGTTTGTGTTGGATTTCTCTGGGAAGACATGGGTTTACTTTATTGTACCAACAAAACCCCTAGCTCACTAGCCCTTTCGGCGACAGACTGCAGAGAATCCTGAAGTATCACCCGAAGTGATCTTATATGGGGTGGTTGAATACTCAGGTGTCTTCAACTGGGTTCTGTAGCATCCTAGGGTCTCGCGACTCTTCTTAGCCAGTAGGATCTCTCTCCAAAGGCGACCTCTCCTTCTAGCTGGCACTGGTAGGGAGAGGACTCTTATTGCATCACAAATTCTATGGCGATGTGAAAACTTAATCCTCTGCTCGGCTCCTTCCTTGCGATATCTCACACTGCAGCTCCCCAGACAATGTGATATCTCCTTTCTATTCTGTAATATGTCCTATAATGAGGCTCAATATGTGTATCAACCCTCAAGGTCCTGTGACCTCCTTCCTAGGTCTACTAACTCTGTTAACCTTCACAAGGGTGTTAAACCACTTCACTTAGACCTCTACAGTTTAACATGCTAACATCAACTACACTAAACTCACGGAACTCATATACCAGAGTCACTTAACACTGTAACTGTTAAACTATCATGAACCAAGCACTGATAAACTCATATATAGGCTACTTGATATAGTCAACTTGTGTTTATCCTTCTATGTACTATAAACTGAAGCATAAAATACATACGTTCATCCACTGATAAGCAACATTCATGTAACAGATAACAGATAGCAAACAGGCAAAACACAATCACATGAACAGTCACACAACACACGGGTTTTATGTGGTTCACTTCCAGGGGGAAGCTACGTCCACGGGAACTGGTTTTTATATTATATCTTGAGAGAGTAAACACAGTTTCACTGCAGCCTATTATGCAGCCTGATATCTTCTGGGAAACTCCACACACACAACCGGGAGCCCTTCTCTCTTAGATCTCTTCTCCTTCTTATATTTCCTTCTTACAATATACTCTTCCTCTCTCTCTCAATCCCTGCGGATTGTTACATTCATGCTCAAGGAGCCAGCTACTGGTTACAGTAAGATAAATATAGACTGAATAACAGAACCAGAGCTTGAATCTCTCTCAATGTCTTACTATACAAATGGCTATGAGTTAACAGACTAACTGACTACTCTGACCAGCTAGCTAATTGTCTGAATAGCTACCCAACTATCTAACCTTTTACAATAAAAAATACATGATTATATAGGCAGACCGAAGGTCTTTCCCTGATACAACACTGTGGGCCTTTCCCAACAGTAACCCAAAAACCCTAACTGTGACATTCGGTGCATCTGTGCTGTGGGCTGCCGCTTACCATCACACCACAGCTTTCTGCAGTCTTCCACGCTTCCCAGTGGTGATCGTGGGTATGGGTGCCACTTCCTCAGTTGCTTCCCTTCTATCCTTTGTCTTCAATACCTCATACCATTACTCCTTTTTTGTTTATGAGGGTAGCTGATCCCTCTTGTCTTCGTCGTTGCCTTAAGTGCAGTGGTTGAGCTCTCTCTTCTCGGCCACTCGGGTACTATTTCCTTTGACTCTCTTCTTCCGATATAGCAGCTTTTCCTATAGTTTTGGGGCCCTACTCCAACATTCCCCTAACACTTACTTGTGGCTAGTCCCTGAGCCACTAACAGGTGGTTTCTCTTGTTGTAGCTTCTCCTTGGCTTCCTGCGAAGTCCTTGTAAGTCTCTCCCGAAGTCCTGCGACTTCTTTATCCATAACTTCGACACATTCTTGTGCCATTTCAAGCATAGCTTGACTAATGATGGAGTCTTCTGTATCATCAATATCACTTTTTCTTGTAGTGAACTCCTTAACCTTCTGCTCAACTGCATCGACCAGCTCTGCAATTTGTTCCTGATATGGTTGAAGCAGGTTATTAAATTGTATCTCTTTTTCTCTTAATCATTGCGCTTCTTGTTGCAAACAGTTCATCTCTGTCATCTTATTCATCTTTGTAAGAGCTACTAAGCTCTTCACTTCTTCCTCCTACTCTAGGATGGACTCTTCTACTATCTGAGCTTGACTCCTCATCCTTGGCGGCTGTCTGACCTGTGATGTACCTAATTTCACAACCTTGGGTGGCGTCGTCATAGCAGACACAAGGCCACCACGCTGGAATATTTGTACAATGTCTTCTAAAGGTTTTGTCTTGGACATAAACCACTCAGTGCAATGCTCTGAACTGGCAATGGCTACGAAATTGGGGAAAACCAGCACTCTGTAACTGAAGTATCTCTTCACAGGGAAAACTCTTCAAATTGTTCTATAGCTCTCAAAACTTGCACAAGTAACCCTTCTGAATGAATGATCTCTGTATTTATAATGAAGGTGATAATATTTGAATAAATTGTCATTTGGTTAGACCCGTCGGTGGTATTAATTACATGGACAAGACAACACCCGTCGTTTCGATCCTTATTAATTTCTGAAAATCCAATCAAATTTCCCTCAAAACTTGCATGAAGGAACTGATCTCATCGAATATTTACCAAATCTGGACAAATCATTATACTGTTTCCAAATCTAGGGCAACGTATAGCTATCATATCTGGATTAACTGCTTGTCAGAAGGCAAAGTGACTAGTCCTCTGTGCCTTTTCAAAATGATCTACGTGGCATGGGGAACATCGCATCGCTGCGATTCCATACTGCATCGTCTCGAACCAAAGTGTCAATATGAATGCCTCAACATTCAAAAACTTCGCAAGAATACTATGACTTGCGCAACATACTCTTTTCTAATGCAATTCAACATTCTTTTTCTTTTTTTTTGGGGGGGGGGGGGTGTGTAGACTAATTACCGGTGCAATGCCTCCTTTCAACTACATTGGACATCTGCACTCGATAAACTATCTGAGTTAGGGCTGGGAGGTGGAGTGGCTATCACTATAAATCTTAAGTCTACTGCCATTAATCAAAGTGGAGAGAAGCTCCCTGTTTAGTTTGTTGAGCTGAACGACACCTCCATTTGTAACTTGTTGAACCTGATATGGCCCTAACCAATGCGTCTTGAAATTTTCTGGAAACTTAACAAACTTACTGTCATAGAGGAGCATGAAGTCTCCTGTCTGAAAAATCTTACTTTTGATGTGCCTGTCATGCCAAGCTTTCTCTCGTTCCTTCTGCAATTTTTGATGAAATACTGTGATGAATCTGTCTTCTTCTAAGGCAAGTAGTTGCGCTAGTCTTTCATTCATTGTATTTGCATCAACCATCCCGGTAATTTGAGAAACTCTTAAACTGGGAATAATATATTCCATAGACATAACATCCTCTTGTCCATACACCAAGCTGAAAGGTGTGTGTCCTGTAAGTTTCTTGCATGTAGTCCTATAATCCCATAATACAGTATTAACCCTGAGGTCGCAATCATTTCTTTGGCTGTTACAGATCTTAGTAAGAGCATTTTCTAGAATCTTGTTAAAGGCCTCCACTGTACCATTAGCTTGGGGATGGTAGGGAGTGCTCTTATGGTGCTGGATCTGAAATTCCTCCGTCAAGGCCTCAATAGTGCGGTTCTTAAAATGTGTGCCTTGATCACTCATCAATATTACTAGACATCCAAATCTACTTATGATGTTTTCAAAAATGAACTGTGCAGCTGTAGCAGCATCACAATTCCTTACTACTTTTTCCTGTTCCCTCCTGGTGAGGTATTCTGTTCCTGTGATGATGTATCTCGCACCAGTTCATTTCCCAGGTGGGTTGATAGGACCCACGAAATCTATAGCCCACTTATCAAATGCCCACAATGTAATCTGTGGTCGCAGTGGCATTTCATCTCTCCGTGAAGGTTTTCCTACCCCCTGGCAGATATCACAGCATCTGCAAAACTCCTTAGTGTCTTTATACAAAGTAGGCCACCATAGTCCTGCAGCTAGGATTTTCTGAGCAGTCGGCTTTCCTAGGAAATGACCTCCTGCGGCACCTAAATGTGCTTCTCTGATAATGGCCTCTTTCTTGTGCAGCATAATGCATCTGCGCAAGACTTCATCTGGACCTAACTTATATAAATTTCCTACGATCAAAGTGAAGTCTGCTGCTTTAAAAACTAACTGTTTCTTCTGCTGTTTAGTAAAATCAAAAGGTGCCCACCCTGTAGTGAGAATGTGAATAATATCAACGTAATACTCATCTGTGATCTGGATAGAAAACAATTGTGCATTTGGCAAATTGTCCTCTAAATTACTTGGTTCTTTGCCTGAATCTATCCACGACAGGTGATCAGGTCTGGCATTTAATTTTCCTGGTTTTACAATAATTTCAAAATCATACTCCTGAAATAAGAGTAACCATCTATAGATACTTCCTCCTAATACTGGTTTATTGACCAAGTACTTTAAAGTGGAATGGTCAGTGAGCATCTTGAATGGGGCACCCAATAGGTAGTGCCTGAACTTCTGTAGAGCATACACCATAGCTAAGCCTTCTCTTTTTGTAGTGGTGTAGTTCTTTTCTATGGTAGATAACTTTCTGCTCGAGTACGCGATAGGGTGATCGATACTCCCTTCTCTTGTCTGTGTTAAGATGATCCCCAGTGTGATGCCAGATGCATCCACATGTACATGAAATGGCTTGTTCCAATCTGGGAATACTAAGATGGGTGATGTAACCATCTTTTCTTTAAGTGTGTCTAAACTTTGCTGGCATTCCTCATTCCATAGGAATTTCACTTCTTTCTTTAACAACTTTTCCATAGGTGCTGTGATCTTTGCATAACCCTTGATGAATTTTCTATAGTACCCGTATGACCGAGCACTGTCCTCAATTGCTTGAGTGGGTGCTAGAAGATTAACAATGATGGAAATATTTACAGGATCTACCATCAAACCTTGTATGCAAACAATATGAGCGAACAAAATACCAAATGGCGCACAGAATATACATTTCTTCAAGTTAAGAGAAATCTGATATTGCCTACATTTCTCTAACATGAGCCTTAAATCTCCTATATGCTTGTCAATTAATCCAAATACAGTCCAATCATCAAAATAGACTTCTAAGAATTTATGGACGTATTCCTTAAATACAACAACTACTACTCTAGAAAAGATAGCTAGTACATTTTTAATACCAAAGGGCATTACCGTGTACTGGAATGAGCCCCATTCTGTCGCAAAGGTGGTCTTATGTCGATCCTCTGAATAGATTCTGATCTGGCGACAGCCTAAAAATCCATCAGTGAAGGAGTAGACCTCCTTCCCTCCCACATTGTCTAAAACTTCATCAGTAAAAGGTGTCGAAAATGGGTCGTGAAGTGATGCATCGTTGAGTTTGTGCAAATCTACACAAATCTTGATTTCTCCTTTGGTTTTCTTTTCCTGCACAACCATGGGACTAACCCATTCACTCTCTTCTACAGGTTCAATGATGCCTGCTGCTAACATCTTATCAATTTCATCCTTAACATTTTCTTTATAGCGATTATTCAATCTATATGGACGCTGCTTAACTGGCCTAGCATCCTCTTTCAATGGTATGCGCATGACTCCCAAATCTCCTACTATTCCCTTCATCTCTATGAACTTAGTGGGAAATAGGTCCTGACAATCATGTAAGAGATCTGCGATGTGTCCTACTATTTCATCATCCCAATAGTCTCCAATAGAGGCAAACTTTGGTTTTGTTTCTGTGCTAATATTTATTTTTTTAATCTTGATAGGTTCTGTGATAGCGGGAATTTCTAGTTTTGGTCCATCAATGTTGTGAGTCCCTTCTGACTCTGGAATGTTGACACTGCGAGGATTCTCATCCTCATCATCTGGCTCTGTTGCGAAGTTGTAACATTCTAGCATATGTTCCAACTGTATGGCCCAATCAGGCTGAGCAGGCACTGATAGGGTACAGTTGTCAAATATATTAGTCTTTATTACATCTAGAGCCTGATCAATGCTTGGATACTTAGATTCAAAAGTGAAATTGAGTAGGAAGTTGTCTATCATAAGTGGCCATGTGATGGTTCCTCTGTGCAACTCTGTTTCAGTGTACCAATTCCTTGGAATTGTGTCTAAAGTGTGAATGAATAGGTGAACCCATTCATCCTCTGGAATATCCGACCAACTCTATTCACAAATCTGAATATGTGACCTGGGGTCATTCTCTCCTGTATATTTCTACTATAAAGGCTCCTTGTCATTAGAGAATATGATCGCCATTAGTCTCTTAAGATCATCCCATGATGCGATATGTTCTTTATGTGCATGCCACCATCTTGCAGGTGTGGCTTTTACTGCAAGGTCAATAGCTATCATCCTCTCCTCCTGAGGAATTTCTTGCTCAAAGTATTGTAAAAATTTATTGACATTTGCTAACCCATGAAATGATGGAATGCCAATAATCTCTGTACCGATCCATCGTAGTGACTTAGTCATAAATTCACATCTGCGAGCTGAGACTTTGTAAAGTCTATTCTGCCAATTTTCTAAACCAACCTTCGAATATGATGCGCATGAGCTGTCGCATCACCAACTGATCTTTCCTTCTGTGGTAGGGTTGATGTAATCACTTTGATTAGAATTCATCTGATAAAGGATTTCCATGTTGCACACGTCCTCCTCTGCTCTGATAGGTTCAATGTAGCGAGGACCCTGGAAAGGATCCAACGGTGCGATGACCCGGATGTGATCATCCTCAAAGGTCATTTGTCTTTTCTTTAAATCGATAACAGCCATGTTATTGATTTCCCAATCAATACCTAGTAAAGCTGGGTATGGTCTACTATCGCCAATGATTTCTATGACTTCAAAGTCTGCAAAGCTGCGAACTCCATCAATATCAACTTGAACTTGCGGTAATCGACCCAGTGGTGATACCCTCTGCTGATTAGCTAGTCACAGATGGATAGGTGATCTTGCTAACTTAGGGTTACCCATATGTTCCCATGTTTGCTTAGTCAGAACATTTACCTCTGATCCTAAATCTAGGATTACCTCATCCATTTCAAATTCTCCAATTTGCGTTGTGAGTCTCATCTCTCTTCCTGTTCTTGTATGGCCCATAATATTATGAACAGCCTGCTGCGCACTGTTCACGGAAGAAGACAGCTGACATTGATCTATGATGCGTTGAAGCTCTCCGATGGCTTTCTCATTTCGTACAAGTTTCAAGCAGCTCCATAGGAAGGATTGTACACTTCCTGTCAACTCATCCTCTTCGCACCTTCAAGATGTGGTAGCCTGTGATATCTGCACAGGACTAATGCCACAAGGTGTTTGCTGCGGTATGCCCCTACAAGGAAGTACCTACGATCCTGATGCTGTAGGTTCAGTAAAGAAAGTTTTTGCTTGCTGAAATGTTTCTTTGTTCTTCTACAAGTCAAGTGGTGTTGATTTATTAGTTGCTTTGCGCACCCACTCCGGACCTGTATTCTTTTCTACATCGTGCGATGTCCTACTAGTAGAAGCACAGTTTTGAGTCACTATATTGACTCTGGGTTCTAGTTCTGTCTGCTCAGTAGAAATAAGCTGAATGTTTTGGTTTACTGTTGGCTTAGGATCCCTAATCTTGGCTATCAATATCGGACACTCTTCTATAGGGTGATCATAGGACTTGCAATACTTACATGTCTTACTAGGGTTTTGACAGTCCCTAGCATAATGTCCTACAATTCCACAATTGTAACAAGTAATCAGTCCAAGGCCATGGCCAAATCCCCCATCACATCCAAAGCCTCCTCCATGGCCTTGTCCTCTGAATCCTCCACCACGTCCATCATGAGACGGTTCATGCTGTAGTGTTGCTGCTGGACCTGGTGTCTCTGAATGGACTCTATACAAGTCATGATTTCTCTCTATCATGAGATCATAAGCTCGGCAATTATTTTCATCATGACCTGCTGAGTTACAAAAGTTATAATATAAGTTCTTAGGGGTTTGTACATACTTCTAAAGTAAAGGGCATTCCTATGGTCTATGCCCTCTTGTTTTGCATAGTTCACACCATGGCCCTTGGGTCTGTATTAAGGGGTTCGGAGCCCCACTTGCTAAATATTCAACAAATACTAGACAATTATATTTAGTATGGCCCTATCCTTTACACTTTATACACCATAGTTCTTGTGCAACTTCTTTCCCTTTCTTAATCTCATGTAGCTGTAACGTGAGATTGGCTAACTAGTTCTATAGGTTTGTCATACTTGTACTAGTCTCAGCTAGAGGTGAAGCCTCTAGTTTCATTGCCATATCCAATGCTTCATCTTACGTATGGAGTCTCTATTGCATGAGGGGAAGTTTGATATGCGGGAGCAGTGCTGTGATGAACCATTTTTTATGTTGGTCTGGCGCAAACTCAAAGCTAACCTGGTCTATAAGATGTTTGAATTTCTGATCAAAGTCCCATACGGACTCTGTAGGTAACTGTTTAATGTCTTTAAGCTTTGTGATACACTGTGACTCAGACTTAGGTTTCTTAAATTCTTTGATCATGGCAGTCCTGACTTGTATGAGCGTCCTGGGCTGCACTGTTGTATACTTCATATACCATGTTAAAGCTCTATCTCTAAGTGTAGTGGCCAACTGGACAAGTTTAGTATTATCATCCTAGATCTATTTAATAGTCCATACAGCTTCACATAGGAACCAATGTTGTTCCGGGTCTTCTGCCCCTGTACCCTTAAAGGTAGGTAACTTCATGTTGTCCCCCATTCTATTTCTACGTGGTGGGTTCTGATTTGCTGTGTTACTACCACTTGGTGGTGTAACTGTAGTGTGTATTGTGTGTGAACTACTAGATGTAGTTCCTATGGGATTGTTCTGAGTCCTGGTCATTTTCTGTGGGGAATAAGGATGGTAATGGATACCCCCTACTATTCTTTCTGTATCACTTTGGCTCTGTTCTGTAGTATGGTCTAAACTGTCTTCCACGAAGGAAGATCTGAAATCTACTTTATATTTCTTACCACTACGTGTACATCCAATTTCATCAAAATCACTCTCAAACTCTTGTGACATTACACTTACTGAACTTATTCATCTGAGAATATATCCATTACTCTTTTTTCATGTAATAATATCTTAATAGATGAATTTGAAGAGTTCAAGTACTTACCAAGATATCCTTTGAAGAAGTACCTCTCGGCTTCACTGAAACTTTTTCTTTGGTCAACTGCAAACTTGGTAATGAAGCCTTCCAGCAAACTTGCAAGCCAGAAGTCTACTGCCCATGAAATTGGATTGTCTATGCTCCTCATTGTCTGAATCAGCTTCAGTGTCCAGACAATGTTTCTTTTCTTCTTGAATATATTCTTATCAGTCAACTTTGATAACCAGTCGTACAGCTCATTTGCATAGGTCGCAAAAAATATCTCACCCAAATCTATGAAGATATGTTTTTGTAACCAATCCTCTGTACTGATCCTAGGACTCTTGTTTTATATCGCAGAAAATTCTCTTTCCTTTGACCCAACCCACTGGTTGAGTTCTTCTTTAGTAGGATGCCAACAGAACATTAGCTCTTCAATTTGTTCAAATCCAGCAACGGAACCATTTGTTGGCTTGATCTGGGTAGACCCAGGTTTACTTTACTGTACCAATAAAACCCCTAGCTCACTGGCCCTTTTGGTGACATAACGTAGAGTAGCTTGAAGTCTCACCCGAAGTGATCTTAGATGGGGTGGCTGAAGACTCAGGTGTCTTCAACCGGGTTCTGTAGCATCCTAGGGTCTCGCGACTCTTCTTAGCTAGCGGGATCTCTTTGTGAATGCGACCTCTCCTTCTAGATGGTGCTGGTAGGGGGAGGACTCTTATCACATTGCAGCTTCTATGGCAATGCGCAAACTTACTCCTCTGCTAAACTCCTTCCCTACGATATCTCACACCGCAGCTCCCCAGATGATGCAATATCACCTTTCTATTCTGTAATATGTCCTATAATGAGGCTCAATATGTGTATCAACCCTCAAGGTCCTGCGACCTCCTTCCTGGGTCTACTAACTCTATTAACCTTCACAAGGGTGTTAAACCACTTCACTTAGACCTCTACATTTTAACACACCAACATCAACTACACTGAACTCATGGAACTCATATACCGGAGTCACTTAACACTGTAAATGTCAAACTATCATGAACCAAGCAGTGATAAACTCATATACAGGCTACTTGATATAGTCAACTTGCGTTTAGCCAGCATAACATACATACGTTCATCCACTGATAAGCAACATTCATGTAACAGATAACAGATAGCAAATAGGAAAAACACAATCACATGAACAGTCGCACAACACGCGGGTTTTATGTGGTTCACTTCCAGGGGGGAAGATACATCCACGAGAACTAGTTTTTATATTATATCTTGAGAGAGAAAACACAGTTCCACTGCAACCTATTATTCATCCTGAGATCTTCTAGGAAACTCCACACACACAACCGGGAGCCCTTCTCTCTTAGATCTCTTCTCCTTCTTATATTGCCTTCTTACAATATACTCTTCCTCTCTCTCTCAATCCCTATGGATTGTTACATTCATGCTCAAGGAGCTAGCTACTAGTTACAGTAAGATAACTACAGACTGAATAATAGAACCAGAGCTCGACTCTCTCTCAATGTCCTACTATACAACTGTCTATGAGCTAACAGACTAACTAACTACTCTGACTAGCTAGCTAATTGTGTGAATAGCTACCCAACTATCTAAACTTTTACAATACAAAATACATGCTTATATAGGTGGCCCGAAGGTCTCACCCTGTTACAAAACTATGGGCCTTTCCCAACAGTAACCCAAAAACCCTAACTGTGACAGTCGGCACATATGTACTGTGGGCTGTCACTTACCGTCACACCACAACTTTCTACAGTCTTCCACGCTTCTCGGCGCTGATCATGGGTATGGGTTCCACTTCCTTGGTCACTTCCCTTCTGTCCTTTGTCTTCAATACCTCAGCTCATTGCTCCTTTTCTATTTATGAGGGTAGCTGAGCCCTCTTATCTTCGCCGCTGCCTTAAGTGCAGTGGTTGAGCTCTCTCTTCTCGACCACTCGGGTACTATTTCCTTTGACTCTCTTCTTCCGATATAGCATATTTTCCTGTAGCTGCAGGGCCCTGCTCCAACAGTTTGTTATAGGGAATCCGTCCGGTTTGCGTTCCGGCTACCGTAGGTCAAGTAACAAAAAATAAAGGTTTTACCGGTTGCGGCCCAATCCACCTTGTATATTTTTGTATTTTTTGACTTAAAATATGATATGCACATGTCTACCTAACATGAAAAGTAGTAAAGAATGCATGGATTGTTCATAATGTGATGCGCAGGTTCTTTCCTCTCGTGTTAAACTCCCAAGCATCTAAATCACATATACTTCTAGAAAATAAATACTAACTAAACTATCTCTAGAGAGCTAGATATTAATTGATGAGTAATGCAATACTGTCTATGTGTTATGGCAAATCACAGATAGCTATTCTTATAACCCAAACATATAAACATGAATAAAAGTATACATGATAATATAGCTCATCAACAGTTAACAATCCCATTACTCATAGTGGAAAACATCACAAAATATACTAGAGAACGTTCAGGCGAGAACATAAGTTCAGAAAGTTAGAACGCTCTCACAGTTAATGAAACACAGTAAAAAACGAAATAGTTCCCATTCAACATCGCTCATTTAATCACATTGAAACATTCCACATATCACCTTATCCAATAGGCAAAATTTGCAATTGCTAGTTGTAAAATGAAATAGTTCCTCTTACAAACAATAGTTCACAAGTTTTTCCGGGGAAAAAGCCCCTATAAGTTCTAACTTTCCTATATTTAAACTAAATCAGCTATCTCCTTGGGTTGTCCCCCAAACGTGTGACCTTTCGGTTCCCCAAAACGTTTAATATTCCCATTTTATATTTTCTGTATGTACTCATGATCTGCTTAGTAACTGACATATCTTTCCAGGTTTGGGCTTTTGTCGCCATTGATTCTTCCTTCTCTTTTGCTTGCTCTCCTTGGGATCCTACCGGTTTCAGTTCGACCTTTGCCAACACTGCCCAGCTCCCTTTTGCCACTTGTCTCCCAGCTATGCCTTTCGGTCGTGGTATTCTGAACAGTCTCTTATGTCCACATGTAATTAAACGACATGTATCATTAATCGAGACCACATTTTTCAATAAAACCAAAC
The DNA here is from genome assembly GCA_001517045.1 of Pseudotsuga menziesii. NCBI lineage: Eukaryota > Viridiplantae > Streptophyta > Pinopsida > Pinales > Pinaceae > Pseudotsuga > Pseudotsuga menziesii. The sequence continues at coordinate 56,403 of LPNX010708710.1, forward strand.
TGCATCAACAAAACGGCTGATCATCAAAAGGCTCTATACCGTCATGAAAACCGTAACAAGCGCTAGAACCATTATTACCCATGCAGGGGTTTAAAACTTACAAAAGTGATGGGTAGAGAAACACTTGTCGGTGGCTTAAAATACTAGAACATCGGGTGGGTAGTCTCACTCACAGCCGTATCAGTGGATCCTCAATAGGCAATGAGTTCCATGAGATTGTTAAACTTATCGAAGTCGAGAAAGATAGACTCAAAATCTAAGTGAAAACATCCCAATCGGTGAGCACAAGAACATCGACATTGGACACTTAGTGCATTTCACACCCGCAAGGGCGTAGGAGGAAAGACTAAGGCCTCCGATCCAACACAAAATGATGAAGGCCCGATAAAGCATTGGTGGGCGAAGTGGTTGTATGTTGGATACGTAGTTTGTTCGGGAGCCGCAATTGCGGAAGGTAAACAGACTACAAACTCCGATAATTTGAACAAGCCAACAAAATGACGCGACAACAGAGAAGTTAAAATCATTGTTGGATTTCCGCAATGGAGGATACCTATGAAAACATGGTGCCTATAAGTTGTTCAAATGACTTCCGAAACAATGCTTAGCACGGGAAATAGGTTCCCAAGAGGAAATTGCAGCTTGAAGGGTAACAAAAACAAACTCTAAAATCTGCGACCCACAACAATTTCAAACATAAGCAATTTTTTGAAAACAGGAAGAGATTTAACCTTAAAATAGTCCAAAATTAAAACATGACCAAAAGAGTTCATGGATCCAAACAATTCAAGGTAGCATTAAAATCATGAGGGGGTCCAAAATTTGAAAAATTTGGGGAAAATAGTTGCGGCTGCAACAGAACAATATCCAGTCATAACAGAATGCATCTTGTCTAATTTCATCTAACTCATTAATTTGTAAAGCCCACTATTTCTATGCCTCTTCCAAATCCATGTCTAATTGTACAGCCATACAAAAATTCTTAACTTGGAATTCAATAGGTAAAAGGAATTGTTTCCCATATACTAGCTCATAGGGTCTATGTCCAATAGTGTTTATCCAAGTTATTCTATAGGCTAACAAGGCCTCTGGGAGTCTATCTGCCTAGTCCTTATGATGTAGATGAATATTTTTGGTTAAGATAGCTTCCAATACCTTATTGGTTGACTCCACCTGGCCATTAACCTATGGGTGGTAAGGTGAGGACTTGCAATGTCAGATACCATACTTCGTGGAAAGTTCTTTCATCAATTTGGAAGTGAATTGAGAACCTTGGTCAGTGACAATTTCTCTAGGAACACCAAACCAAGTAAATATTTCTTCATATATAAATTCTACCACATATTTCTCTAAGGATCAAAACAATGCTTTAGCTTCTACCCATTTGGTGACATAGACTGTGCAAACTAGGATATACTTATTTTTGTGGGACATGAGAGAAATTGGTCCTACAAAATCAAGAGCCCATTTCTCAAAAGGATCAATCATGACCTAAGGCTGTAAGGGCATCTCGTCAGATGACATAGGTCTACCCATTCTTTGGAAACTATCACATCCTCTAACATACCTGGCAATATCCTTAAAAATGCTTGGCCAGTAATACCCAGGATGCAACACTTTGTATGTTGTTCACTTATTAGAAAATTGTCCTCCACATGGGTCATCATGGCATGCATGGAGGATTTCTGTCATCTCATCCTCCCGTACACATCGTCTAATAATAATATCTAGGCCGGTATGAAAAAGGTCATTATCAACCTAAGAATAGTTATAAATATGGACTATAATGTGACATTTCTCGTGTGGAGAAAAGTGATTTAGTAACTTCCCAGTTGCTAGATAATTGGTGATGTATGCAAACCAAGGAGTTTGAACAGACAAAGCAAATAAATGTTCATCAGGGAATGTATCATCAACAGGTTTAGAACTGTCATCATGTTGGATACGAGAGAGTAAATCGGCCACTAAATTCTCTCTACCAGGTCGATCAATGATGATGATATTAAACTCTTGTAATAAAAGAAGCCACCGGGTCACCCTACCATTGTTATAATAATCAACCCATAGTTAGCTACCTTAGACACTAATTAATCCATTTTTGTCTAATTTGCCTAGTTTCCAATATTCCACTCTATGCAAGTTGTCTTCCACATGTCTTAGAAGTCAAACTTGCTAAAAATGAGTCATGGAGCACTTGGGAAACCTCCAGGAATCCATATTTAGCATATTTTCTTTATTCCAAATCCTCCCTAGTGCATGTCTACTTTTTCTGCTTTATTGCCTACTTTACTGAATTTTATGGCAAAAGGGAAAGTAAGACTAGGTGCAGTTGACTTTTTTTTTTCCCTCATAATCCTCCATTATTTTCTCCTAATAAAAGCATGTATGAGTTGTCTTTCCATCACCTATTATCTTTCCTACTTGACTTTGCCAATTCGTGAGCTCCTAGGCAGATTTGGAAACTGCTTTATCCACCTATGGGGGATTTGACTAGATTTAGTAAGCCTGGTTTTGAGTATTTCGAATGGGATCCTTATGCATTCAAATATATCATGTAATTATTTATTGCAGTAGCCTATTACTTCACAAGGTTTGCTATTGTACACTTATTCAATACAAATTAGTGTTATTCTCCAATTTCAGTCTCCTTTGTGTGTAAATTTGCATGTTTGATTAGTAATTTTGTGAGTGCAATTGATCTATCACCTTGGTTCAATTTACAAATGGTATTATATATTTTTTAGATCTATTTCTCTTTTCCATATTTCTATTGTAGGTTCGACATCTTGACTGGGAGCTATTCTGCTGACTGAAGCGACAATTTCTGAGCTATGGATCAATCTCAGAAGATCATCTTGACTCCATTTAATTTATTTGAATGGAAAGAAGAGATGGAGATACTGTTGAGAGCAAAAGGTATCTACAAAGTGACTATGGAAAATGAAGCAGATCCCAATGTAGTTGCAGAGAAAATTAAATGGCACAACAGGAGGGATGAGGCTTATGGTCTCTTGTGTCTGAGCATATCCAGAGACCTCCTCTTCCATCTTTATGGATTGACATCACCAAATGAAGTATGGGAGAATATTATAGATATTTTTGGTAAGACAGATGAGATGAGAGGACATCAAATCAATAATTAATTGATCACCTTGAGTCCCATCAGCTTCGAATCCCTACATCTCTACTTTTCCAAGTTTAAAGCCCTTGTTTTGCAGCTAAAACAGTGCGGAATTGAAAAAAAGGAGGAGAAACTAGTTTTGGCCATACTCATGGAGCTTCGCCCTGATTGTTCATTGTTTTTTTCGAACTTCCATGCCACCAAGTTGATAGCTTGATCCTGGAAGATGCCTAAGCTTGCATAGTTCATGGAATCCCTCACACAAGAACAAGATAGACTGGTGATGACGGGCACCATAAAACCTTCCAAAGACCAAGATCTGATTATTGGAGATTTGAGGTTGGATTCAAAAGGAAATAATAAATATAAGAATCCACCTGAGCAGAAGAGATACAAGACCAATTCTCAGAAGGAGCCCCAAGGCTCCAAGAAGAACTTCTAGAAGAAGAAGAACAAAGGAGAAATGAGCAAGTGCGCATACTACAGTAAGGTTTTTCATCCTGAAAGATCCTGCATGAAGAAGAAAATAGACATGCTGACACAACTGCTAGAGAAGAACAACAGCTCCCTTCCTAATATCTCAAAGAAGAGGGAAGGAGGATCAAATTCATAAGACATAGAGAGAGTTCATGCATTGGTTTCTAGCACATCAAGCTCACCTAGCTTCATCATAGACTCTGGAGCTTCAAGACATATGGTTTCTACCAAGGAGGCATTCTCCTCTCTTGACATGTCGAAAGTTCCATCAATAGTGCTGGGAGATGACTCTCTCACCGAATGTTTGGGCAAAGGAAGGATTGATCTTGACCATGGTGAGTTCAGCATTGTATTGTATGTTCCAGGTCTTTCCTATAACCTCTTGTCAGTGTATCAGATGACCCACACAGGGTCTCCAAATAAGGTCATATTCTCCCCTGATGATGTTGAGATCATGGAGATCTCAAGTGGTAAATTCATTGCAAAAGGAGTTGTAGATCACACTTCGAAGGTATACTAGTTTTCACATTTTGTACCCTACTCAAACCCCTCTGCTCTTCTGATTCATCCTAATGAGGCAAGCAAGATTTGGCATGAAATATTTGGCCATATTAACTATAAGTATGTTTCTAATCTAAGTGAAAAAGAAATGATCATAGGGTTACCAAAGATTAAGTTTTCCAAGGGAGTCTATCAAGGTTCTGTCCTAGGAAAACACCTAGAGCATAAATTTGGGAGAGTTAGTCATGAGAGAACCTCTGCACCTCTTGAGTTGATCCACAGTGATGTTTTTGGTTCATTCCCTCATATGTTAATGATTCAGGCCAAATATGCATTAACTTTCATAGATGACTTTTCTAGGTACTGTTGGGTTTACTTCCTGAAGCATAAGTCTAAAGTTTTTGGCCTCTTCAAAGTCTTTAAGGATTTGGTTGAAAACCAGTATGGGAGGAAACTCAAGATCCTTAGATCTGACAATGGTGGTGATTATGTCAAGTCTGAGTTCATTCAATATTGTGAAGATGCAGCATTCAATCCCTTACACACCACAACAAAATGGTGTTGCTGAGAGAAAGAACAGATCACTGAAAGAGATGGCAACTTGTATGTTGGAGGCTAAGACTTTGCCACCAAATTTTTGAGCCAAGGCTATAAAATGTGCATCTTTTATCCAGAATAGGGTGCCTCATAAATAGCTTGATGGTATGACTCCTTTAGAAGCATGGAGTGGGCACAAGCTAGATGTGACCCATTTCAGGATTTTTGGCTCAAGGGCTTGGGCTAGAATTCCAACAGAAAAGAGGAAGGCTTTGTAGCCTCAAAGCCAAGAGTGTCTATTTCTTGGGTACTCTGAAGATTAAAAATGGTACAAGATTATCAATTTGATCACAAACAAAGCCTTCATTGAAAGGAGTGTTCAGCTCCAAGAAGAACCTTTAGTAGCAGTTGAAGGTAGAGATTCTTCTTCACCACCAGAACCATTGAATGTAAGTGAAGAGACAAATGAGTTTGTTGATTCTGATATGTCTGATAATTATGATTTAATTGCATATCCTAATATTCGTACAAGACCAAAATGGGCAGCAAAGACCATTCATGCAGCTGGGGAGCTAGCTATAAATCCTAGTGATCCTAGGAGGACTAGATTTCAATTTGAGAGTGCCCTCAGCATGAAAGACCCTTTGTTTATAGAGAAATGCTATCTAATGGTTGAATCATACCCATAGACATATGAAGATGTAGCACATGATCCAAGATGGCAAGCAGCCATGAAAGAAGAATTCAGCTCACTCCAGAAGAACAACACTTGGGAGCTAGTTGATCTTCCCCTAGGGAGGAAGATAGTTCAATGTAAGTGGGTTTTCAAAACTAATTTTGATGCTGATGGTTAACCTTTGAAATATAAGGAAATATTGGTAGCTAAGGGCTACTCACATGTACATGGTATTGACTACAATGATACCTTTGAACTAGTGGCAAAGATTGACTCCATCAAGCTAGCCTTAGCCATTGTAGCTTTGAAGCAGTGGGAGGTACATCACATGGATGTGAAGTGTGCTTTCCTGAATGGAGATATACATGAAGCAACATCAAGTATTTTTTACTAATCCATGTTTTGTGTGCAGGCTAAAGAAATCATGGTATGACAAGATTGATGGCTTTCTGTTGTCATTGAGTTTTGTTCAATGAAAGTCTGATCCAAATGTTTATTTAAAGATGATTCACAGTTATTTGATGATTATTGTCTTGTATGTGGATGACCTTTTGATTACAGGAAGCTCAAAGAAATAAATTGCCTCCTTGAAGGATGCAATCAACCATGCATTTTCTATGACTGATTTGGGGTTGTTGAGCTAATTTTTGGGTCTCAAAATTGCTCAATCCCAACATGGAATAAAATTACATCAGTCCAAGTATGATTTGGATTTTATGAACAAGTTCAACATGAAATATTTCAAGCCAAGCAAGACTCCCTTCCTTTCAGGAATTAATCTTGAAGAAGTAGGTTCTTCTCGTATGGTAGATAGTACATTGTATAGACAACTGATTGGGTGTTTGTTGTACCTTACATGCACTCAACCTGATATTTATTATGAAGTAAGTGTGGCTTCAATATACATGGATCATCCTCATGAGATCCATTGGAGAGAAACCAAAAGGATCCTTAACTTTGTTCAAGGAACAAGAACTCATGGGATCTTCTACAAAGCTAAATCTGATCTTGATTTGATTGGGTTTACTGACAGTGACTGGGCAGGTGAAAACACATATCAAAAGTTAAGATCAAGATATGTGTTAATGCTTGCTGAAGGACCAATTAGTTGGTGAAGCAAGAATCAAAGTGCCATTTCACTCTCATCTACAGAAGAAGAGTACAGAGGAGTTGTAAATGCAACAACTCAATGTTTATGGTTACAGGGGTTGCTTGGTGAGTGTGGCTTTGAATCAAAGTTCTCAACTATTATCTATTATGATAATCAGATCACCATTTGAATCTGTAATGATCTAGTTTAGAGACAGAAAACCAAACACATTCAGATCCATATGCACTACATCAGACAGCTTGTGCATGATGGCACCATTCACCTACTCTTCTGTGCATCTTCAGAACAAGTAGCTGACATCTTCACCAAAGTTTTTTGTGAGAATAAATTCAGCAATATCAAATCACTACTAGGGATTGCTGATCACGCTATGAAGCATGATTGATGACAATATTTTCAAATTTCATTTTACTGTCCATGTTTAAGGGAGGATTTTCCCACTGGGTTTTTGCCTCTTTCCTTGGTTAAATGGACATGTAGTATGTAAAGGGTGACTAAGCCTTGTTGCTAGGCCCTATAGGTTTTTGATATTTACTCATAAGTCAAGCTTAATGGGGGGTGTTTGAATAACCAACCCATTTTTAGCTACCTTAGACATTAATTAATCCATTTTTGTCTTATTTGCCTAGTTTCCAATATTCCACTCTATGCAAGTTGTCTTCCACATGTCCTAGAAGTCAAATTTGCTAAAAATAAGTCATGGAGCACTTATGAAACCTCCTGGAATCCATATTTAGCATATCTTATTTATTCCAGATCGTCCCTAGTGCATGTCTGCTTTTTCTGCTTTATTTCTTGCTTTACTGAGTTTTATGGCAAAAGGGAAGGTAAGACTAGCTGTAGTTGACTTGTTTTTTCCCCTCATCATCCTCCATTATTTTCTCCTAATAAAAGAATGTATGAGTTATATTTCCATCACCTATTATCTTTCCTACTTGACTTTTCTGATTCGTGATCTCCTAGGAATATTTGGAAACTACTTTATGCACCTATGGGGGATTTAACTAGATTTAGTAAGCCTTCTTTTGACTATTTCGAATGGAATCCTTATGCATTCAAATATCTCATGTAATTATTTATTTCATCAGCCTATGAATTCACAAGTTTGGCTATTTTACACTTATTCAATACAGATTAGTGTTATGCTCCAATTTCAGTCTCCTTTGTGTGTAAATTTGCATGTTTGATTAGTAATTTTGTGAGTGCAATTGATCTATCATCTGGGTTCAATTTCCACAACTGTTGGTAATTGTTTATTCATTAAGAATCTGAGGTCAGAGTGGTCCATATGCACAAAAAATTCATATCCTATAATGTAATGGAAAAAATTGTTGATAGCATAGACTACTGCCAAAAATGTTTTTTCAATAACAATGTAATTTAGCTCAATAGGATTCAAATTTTTTCTAACAAAGTAGATGGCATAATATGCTTGGCCTTCTTTTTGACCTAGGACTCCTCCTATGGCTATATCAGAAGCATAAGTGGATATATGGAAAGGAAGGGACCAATAAGGACCCCTAAGTAATGGTTCCATTGATAACTTAGGTTGTAAGCCCTCAAAAGCACTTTGATAGGATTCAGTCCATTGTTGGTCCATTGGAATTCTACACCCTTAGTAAGCAAATTAAACATAGGTATATCTATTTTAGTAAAATTTTCAATAAAATGTCAGTAGTAGCCTGCATGGCCAAGGAATATCCTTACCTCCTTTTGATTTTTTGGAGAGGGAAGATTAATGATTACTTCTATTTTAGTAGGGTCTACCTTTATCTCTTGTGAAGAGACATGATGCCCCAAGACTATACCTTCTGTTAATAACATTTTACACTTTTCATTTCTAAGGGATAGGTTTGTTTCTTGACATCGGATAAAGACCTTCTCAAGATTATCAAGAGCCTCCTGAAAGGACAAATGGCAAAACTCTATAGGCATATGTCCCCTAAGGGCACGTAAAAGTAGTCTTATCCTGATCCTCGGGTGCTATCAGGATCTGATTGTATCTGCTAAACCCATTGACAAAAGAGAAGTATTGTTGATCGGACAGGGTATCTAGCACTGATCAATAAAGGGTAGGGGGGAATAGTCCTTAAGTGTATCCTTATTCAATTCTTGTAAGTCAACACAAATAATCCATTTCCCTGTGAATTTATTTGGGACTACCACTAGAGGAGACACCCATTTACTGTATGATATTGGGTAGATGAAACCAGCATTGAGAATTTTTTGTAATTCCTCTTTAACTATATCTTTCAAAGCAGGATTCATCCTCCTCTGAGGCTTCCTTATAGGGTATATAATTGAATCCATGTAAATATGGTGAATACAAGTGTCAAGGTGTATACCCTTCATATCAATGTACTCCCATGTGAATTCTCCAGCTTGACTTCTAAGAACCCTGAGAAATTTCTCTTGTTGGTTTTCACTTAACCTTGCGTTTATGTGTAGAAATTTTCCAAGGCCGACCTCACAAGGTATGGTATAAGACCCTATATTCTCCTCGATTGCAAAGACACATGGTGTATCCACAAATGTTGAGAGGTACAAATTTTCTTGAAACTCATCTCCAAAAATATGATCGAATTGGGAAAAATAATGAGGAAAATCTATACAAGTTGTTGACGAAACAAATTCATTTAACACATTCTCAATAGTCTGCTCCTAAAGTGCCTAGGAGTAGTCACTAGGAAGGAAAATGTCTTCAACATTTTCATCCCTAAAGGGGCAGTATAACCACCACAATTTTTCAGCTATAGGTTGTTCTAGGGGGGTATAAAGCGAGTTTCTCCGTAGACAACCCATTAGAAATGGTCATTTCCCCATCCCCACATCCTATGAAGGCGTTAGCAGTAGAAAAACATGGTCTTCCAAAAATAATAGGATGCCCTTTAGAAGGATCCTTTGATTCTACTACCATGAAATTAATGGGATATTTCCATGAAGCTACTGATACAACAATGTCATCCAGAACCCCAGCAGGTTTCATACTAGTGCGGTCTGCTAGTTCTAGGATTGTGGGGGTAGGTCAAAGAAAATGTCCTAAGTGTAAATTTTCTAAGACTGCGGTGGTCATCATATTAATAGAGGACCCTATATCAATAAGTGTATTTCCTATGTAAATATTATTTACAATTACAGTTACTACTGGGCTCCCCAGATTTGTATACTTACAATTCTAGACTAGTCTATCATACACTCAGACATCACTTCTATAACATGAATTGTGGGGGGTGTTTTTGTTTCTTTCCTGGTCTCTTAATGCAAAGTTCCTTTATTACTTTACTGTAAATTGGTATATCCCTGATATCCTATAATAGAGGAATATTGACACAAACATTTTTTAGTTCATTGAAAATATTCTACTCAGGATGAATCACATGATTTTCTATTGCTAACCATTTTGGAAATGGAGGGGTTTTTCGTTCTTAAGTTAGTCCTCGCTAAGGATGAGTATGCACTGGAATATTTGAGATATCCTAATCTTGTAAAATGGTATCATTCATGACTTCATTGGGATATTATTCTTCTTCATTCTCCTCACGAATGATGACTGATGACTTGGGTTTTTCATTCACAACTCTTCCAGATTGTAATTGGATCTCGTGCACAGTTACAGTTGAAATAACATAGGATGGAAGAGTTCGCAACTCAATGCTGTTGAGAGCTTGACTTGGATTATTGTTTGGGTTAGGTATCAATTTTGTGGGTAATAATGTAGGTTGTGGGGGGTTTGTATTATGGAAATGATGAGGTTGTCGTGCAATAAGCAGAATTGGAGGCACAAACCCAAGCAACAATTTATTGACATTGGGTAGGTGTTCAGGATAAGGATGATTAGGTACAAAGATAGGTGGTTACTGGGGATATGCTTTTCCCCTCTATCCCTATGGCCAATACTGATGCCAAGTAAATTGAAGAGGAGGAGGGGGGTACTGAGATGGCCAGCTTTGCCAACTTGAAACATTCCATTGTTGAGTTTGTTGGTAGGGATGATAATAGGGTGGGGGATATGGTGAAAAATTTTGATATGTTGGTTGGTCTCTAGGTTTCGAAGGAGGCCTCCTAGATGTTTCACCAACTTCGCCACTTTTATATATGGCTTATAACCCAGGAAACAATGGGAAATTTTCTCTTGTATGATCATCCATGTAGATGTGACATACATAGATATTTTTTAATGAGAATTCCCCTTGGGGATGTTTATTCCTACATCTTGGACAAAAAAAATGCTCATTGCTGCTCACTCTTCCTCTTTCCTCTTTTTTGTCTTGTAAAGCATCTAGTTGAGAATCCATTTCTCCTAAAATATCAGTTTTGAAGTTTTCCAATAGGTTTCCCAATTCTATCCTTGTGACTCCTTTTAAAACTAGAGGTGATCCCTTTTGGATTTATATTGGAGGGCTCCCGAATATTTCTCCCAACTTCCCCCATACTTCTAGAGTAATTTCTACACTTCTCCCCGATTTGTGCAAACGGTTTATGGGAGATATTGCCAGATGCCATGAGATTAAGGTTTTCTACCAGGTCTTATGAGATCCCTTTAATGAAGAGTGCCCAAATTGCATCTTCTCGATGTTCATTAATTTTATACTTGTGTATGTATAAATAAACCTCTCGAGATAGAATTCTAAGATCTCTTATTCGAGTTGATGTATCTTGAAAATATCGTTTCGAGAGTCTCTAGGTTTGTAATACTCTTGATATTTCCGCAAGAATGCAGTTTTCATATCTTTCCAAGTTCTCATACTATATTCTCCTAATCCCATCAACCATATTAAATAAGAATCTTTTAGTGTAGCAGGGAAAATTTTCAGTGTGTGAGCATCTTGTAGATAGTTATATCTTCTACAAAGAATATCAAACTCGAACAAAAATGTGTCCAGGTCCTCGTTACTTTTCCCATAGAAAGTGGGTAATGAAGGAGGGAAGTTATTCATATTTACATCATGGGAATTTTATAGGATAGGAAACCTGAAGGTATCCTCAGTTTTAATTTCCCTTTTTGAAATTTTATTAAATGACCATTTGTTTTCACTTTTTCCCCAATTTTGAGCTTAACTAGTTTTGATGTCTAGACCTCCAAATTGGCCCAAATGCTCCCAAATTTTCTATGAAAGTACATGAATGATATTATAAATTAAATATGATTTTAATATATTTTTAATGACCCCCCAATTACTTCTCAAAAAAATTGTAATGTTCTATTCAAATCAGGATTCTTTACTGGCAAATTGGGGCTCCAATCCCCCTTGGGTAATTGTCAGATATGGCTTCACAAGTGATCCCAAAGTCACTTGAATTTATGAACCAAGGATTGGGATGTGTAAGGGAAGTTATTAAAGTCTCATATGCATCATGGTTCAGTTTATAAAGGTTTTTATGACTCTTTCCAAAACAACTCCCAAGTCACAATTTCGACCCTTGGGGAAAATGCACCAAATCTTCTCCCAATGCAATGAAAATGAGTAAAATGGATTCCAATGCTTATGTACTGAAAATTAGAATTGAAATAAAAATTAATTAAATTAAATACATCATACATTTATCAGAGATACATTCCTCCATTCGAAATAATAAGCATTACCATGGCATATGTCAAAATAGAGTGGAAATGGTCATTGTTTGCTGATTAAAAGTCATTTTGACATACAAATATTGGTAATTTAAAATTGAAAATTTATGAGAATGAATAAAATATAATATTTAACTTATTACAATTATAAATTGACAATTAAATTCTCTCCCAATTCGAAATCATCAGCATTACAATGGTTCACAACAAGATAGTGGGGAAATGACATTATTTCTTCATTGTTCAACATTTTTACCTGAATTGTTCTGGGTATTTCGACCTGAGAGTCTTATGGAAATTAAATAAATAGAATATAAATCATAGAATAATATAATTGGAATTATAATATTCCCCAAATATATCAATAGCTCACCCAAAGCACAATCCCTCCATTGGCATGAATATGGTGTGAAAACTGGAAATAGTTGAGAGAGAGTGCTGAAATAGAAGAATCCACATGATTTCCTATAGATTACAACTGAAAATAAGAATCATTTAAAGCTCCATGAATCACCTAAGTGTCTTCTCCAAACACCAACTTGGATGGGAATCTTTCACCCTCGAAATTGGCCAAGGCGAGAAAATTAGTCATTCACTAGCTCTCCCAATTCACAAATGACAATTTCTCAAATGATCCAAAAGCCATTCTCATGGTTGATTCCTGTATTTTATAAAAAAAATTATCCTTCTAAGGTTCCTAATCCATCCAAAAACTCAAACCAAGTTGAATTAGGGTGTGTGCTCATGAATTGACATGTGTGCCCTCTTTCCTAGCCTTCTACCTTCCCCAAATTTTAGTAGGATCCCATTGAGCTTCACAAAATCACATGAGAGCTCTCTTGGAGGCTATATATTGACCTGAAATGTCATGTATGTCATATTTCAGCATTCATATCTGACTTGTGTCATAACTGTCATAGAATCTCCATCATTGGTGTCATATATGTCATAAATGTAAGGGGAATCTAGCCAAGTGTCTATGGAACTCCCGTTTGGCTCTTCCTCTCCCCATGTAAGTTAAATTTCATCCCAAATTAAACCTATGAAGTATATGTACAAGTATATTAACCTTATAATACATCCAAAAATATTACGCTTCCCATAGATTCAAATTGCAAGAGGAGGATGCCATTTAACATAGGAATTCTAGCCTGAGTGGGCCCCATAGTATCCTTGGGTTTCCATTCTCCATAGCCATTTAATTTTTCAATTGAATTCATTTAATTAAATCCATTAAATAAATATTTATTCTTTTTAACTTATAATCACCATTTATTAGCTCCCTTATTTGTTGATGTAATTGTAACTTCAGAATGTATTCACTTGTATTTCTTATGTATTCTACCCCGATATTTATTCCGGGAAGTATTTGTAATGTAATTGTGTCATGTCATGCCCTGATGTTTGGATCATGAGTTTATATAATGTAAACAAGTCAAGTCAATTCAATGTGGGTAACCCTCCTATTTTTCAAGGGTTAAAGTCCCCGTAGTTTCGAGGCCTTAGGGTTGTTAGACTCACCTAGTGAAGTCGGCCCTAGTGAGTCATTGTTGTTACGGAGAGAAATTCCTATGGCTTGGGGTACCACAACAGACAGCTAGACTCCAGAAATAAATCTTTCCCAATATGCAGTAGAAATAAAAAATCTAACACTAAAGGATCGAACCTCATACCTTATTCTGGACGGTTGTAGTAGATCCCCGTTGAGCTTTCCAATCTTCAGCTTGAATTGTTATAGCACGTCCTCAACAACAAGTAAACAATACAAGCATACTATATTTCATGGTGTTAGATATATTCTGGCATATATAATCAATAATGTAAAAGCATTTGACATATTCCAATGGAAACGATATTCATTCAAATACACATTACTGGACAGGAAAAGATATTTCTATTAATAAGAATCAGAGATTACAAGTGACAACCTCTGACGGCACGTCTGCGAATCGGAGAAATTGAATCCCCCACTTGGGCCTCCACCACCTCAATCCTCCATCACTTCGATAGCAAGCTTACTAAAAAAGGGCAAGCTTGGGAAGAACACAACAGTGCTCCAAGGGACAAAGGGATGCAGACTCAAGCATAAAGTTCTGGCAACAATGGACTATAATTTCGATGCTCTCAAGTTTCTCTTATCATATTCCCCCCCCTTTAATGTACCAAGGGGTTCCTTATATAGCTTCACAAGGGACAATGAAGGGTCAAATCCGAGCGATCTCAAGGTATATGGAAGGCCAGGACTCATATGAGTCAGATCCAAGTCAAGGAATGCTCCAAAAGGATTTGGACTATGCACACATCCCGATGTACGTGACTATAGGGGAAAAACCTGCGTATGTACGCGGTTATCGGGGGAAAATACACGTATATCATAGTTTATATAGTTTTGGGGATGATCAATGATACATCAAAGGATAAAAAGTGGTCCATTGGGTCTAAAGAGTCTGCAACGGGATAGGGGAAGGCCATACAAAGTGTGATTCACCTAGTGGGGTGAAAATCTCTATAACAGATGCCCCCTAATGTATGAGGTCAGAGGGGTTATATGATGGCCGAAATACATTATAATTCAATCCCAGAAATGAAGTGATGAAGGTACCCAAATGGAAGACCAGCCACCCAATCAGCACAATACCGTAATACAACTCTGCATATAATCTGCATATACATCTAGCAGTCCCAAATACATAAGAGTACAATGGCCATGAATAGGCATGAAACATGATAGAACATATGTGGTCATCGCCACGTACAATATACATAGATCAGAATCTCCATGATGAAGATATACAACATATAACGGACCATGATCTCCATAAGCTGAAGATATACAATAGATCAAGATCTCCATAGTGGCTGGAAATGTCTGACATACACTGGAACAAGTCACGAGAGCTGAAATCTCATGAACACCGGCACGATCAAGGAGGTAGCATATAAGAGATGCCACCAATCTGGAAGGTCTTCTACACAAATCGCTATGAGTACATGTCCTACTATGCGAATAGAGGTGTCTAGGTTGAACATAGTAGTCCATCGTCTGATTACTGGTCATTGATGTATACCGTTAACAGACGCGAGATCACCCACCAATAATGAAAATGGGAATCAAGGTACTAGAGTGCAAACTAACAAGTGTGAATAAATGTGTTGAGGTCGAACACTTGAGAGAATCCATCGATCAGGGGACATTGATGTATTCCCAAAACTGTCGATGGCGAGAGAACCTGCCACTGATGACTGCAAGTCTCAAGGCACTCAAAAATGACTCTAGATTCCTATCCCAGAATAAATGATCTGAAGTCGATGGGATGAAATCCGCTGGAAGGAGGGAATTAAGGCATCCCCCATCATCCAACACGAGGTACTCAGCAAAGCTGTATGATGTGGAAGGACTCGATCATAAGGTGCACGAACCAGTAACTATACCAGGAATGGCCGACATGCAAAGTCAAGATAACTGAGGAATGGCCGACTCAAGTTTCAACTTCCTTCGAACAAGAGCATAATGGCGTATGGTGACTGAATGAAGGCAGTATAGACTTGATATACAAACTGGGACATCTCTATGACACAGGAGGCATCAATAGAGGCTCCATAGGGACTGGAAGCTTAACCAGTCGGTGGAGATAAAACTCAGATAACGAGTACAGCTCCTAAAGTCAAACTATAACCCAACCAACGGATGTGATATACAGTGCTCTGTTCGAAGGAGACACGACTCAACAGCTGCCAAAGATAACATCTTTTCCCGTCCGGCTTTTTCGTTTTTTAATTTTTTTGGTCTTTTTCAGTTATTTGAAAATCTTGAAAAAAGAATAAACTAGCTTTATAGTTACAAACTAGGAGGAGACGAGTGTCATAAAGGAAAACAAACTAGTTCCAAGCAGTGGAACATACCTATGCTCAATGTAAGGATACATGTGTAGGATATCGACACTCGGGGGAAGATCCCCTCCCGGTAAAAGGGTAAGTCAAGCTGCGAAGGATATACGAAATGGCTCTGCATGGCTAGACATGAGACAAGCTCGGGCTATAAGGCTGAAACGCAATGTCAGGGGAGCCGGCATAAAGCTCAATAAGACAAGCAAAGCTCATGAAAATGCATCCACAACTTGATACAAGGGGAGCCCAGGGGGAACATGGCCAGCATAAGATCAAGAGGAGTATGATGCTCTTGCTAAATGTCATGGCAATACTATACAACGGACTCCCACACCCTAAAGGGAGAAAACATCGGCATGGGCACCAAATACAAATAAGGTGCTAACTAGGGTACCCATGTAAGGTGAGGCTCTACCACTCATATCATGCCACTTCTATAGCAGTAAGAAGGTTCCGTGACATAATAGAGTGGGTTCGTACCTAAGGTTATAGTGACATGGTCATAAGGTCATGCAAAATGCAAACGGATGTGATATCCTAACCTATATGCCAGTTCAGACATAATACCTGTGATAAGCACGAACGGTCTCTGGTCACAAAAGAAGCATCCAACAGATAACTTCAGACCCAAGGAAGACCCAACCACACTCACAACCCACCCAGCAACTTCCCACAACATCAGACTCACCAAAAGGGAGGATGTACACGACTTTATAAAGAACAGCTGCGTATGTACGCGACTTATGGCCACAAATCCGCGTATGTACGCGACTGTAGTCCACAAACCCGCGTATACAGAGAAGGCAGTGGTAAAAAGCAGTACAAGGGTAAACCAATAAAGGGGAGTGTCAATGGATGAACATACTATAAAATGCGACACAGAAACAAGGAGAAATAGAGATCAAGTCAATAATATCAAGCCCATTGTGCCCGTAAACCCCAAAATAAAAACAAGGGACATCCCCAGCAGAGTCGCCAATTCTATTACAGAGAGAAATTCCTATGGCTTGGGGTACCACAACAGACAGCTAGACTCCATAAATCAATCTTTCCCAATATGCACTAGAAATAAACAATCTAACACTAAAGGATCGAACCTCGTACCTTATTCCGGATGGTTGTACTAGATCCCCGTTGAGCTTTCCAATCTTCAGCTTGAATTGTTATAGCACGTCCTCAACAACAAGTAAACAATACAAGCATACTATATTTCATGGTGTTAGATCTATTCTAGCATATATAATCAATAATGTAAAAGCATTTGACATATTCCAATGGAAACGATATTCATTCAAATACACATTACTGGACAGGAAAAGATATTTCTATTAATAAGAATCAGAGATTACAAGTGACAACCTCTGACGACACGTCTGCGAATCGGAGAAACTGAATCCCCCACTTGGGCCTCCACCACCTCAATCCTCCATCACTTCGATAGCAAGCTTACTAACAAAGGGCAAGCTTGGGAAGAACACAACAGTGCTCCAAGGGACAAAGGGATGCAGACTCAAGCATAAAGTTCTGGCAACAATGGACTATAATTTCGATGCTCTCAAGTTTCTCTTATCATATTTCCCCCCCCTTTAATGTACCAAGGGGTTCCTTATATATCTTCACAAGGGACAATGAAGGGTCGAATCCGAGCGATCTCAAGGTATATGGAAGGCCAGGAGTCATATGAGTCAGATCCAAGTCAAGGAACGCTCCAAAAGGATTTGGACTATGCACACATCCCGATGTACGTGACTATAGGGGTAAAACCTGTGTATGTACGCGGTTATCGGGGAAAAAGCCGCGTATATCATAGTTTATATAGTTTTGGGGATGATCAATGATACATCAAAGGATAAAAAGTGGTCCATTGGGTCTAAAGAGTCTACAGCGGGATAGGGGAAGGCCATACAAAGTGTGATTCACCTAGTGGGGTGAAAATCTCTATAACAATTGTCAAGTCAGGAATTAGTATAAATAGAGAGTGAGTATATCTATTTAACACATAGTCACTCACACTCAGTTCTAGCACATAGCTGAGGGAGAAGAAGTTGCTGGGGCTAGAAAGAAAGCAACTACTACTGTCGAAATATCATCTTACTGTTTTGGGTTTTACTTTTGGCGCTGATTCTATCTCTGAGGAAGTTGCGGGGTTTTCTCCATTTATGTTTTCCCCAAGGAAAAACACTGTGTTCATTGTCTCTTTTGTTTTATTGCTATGCTTGTTATTCTCTTAGCTAAATATCCTAATATAATGCTAGCTTAATGTTAAAAATATAACATGGTATCAGAGCTAACCTTAGAAGAAGACACTATGCAGCTGTGGGAACTATGGATTCCTACTTTGTGGATCCCTCTCCATATATTTTTAGGAAAATAAGGTTGGATTAACTCTCCTCCCTAGGGTGCATCTTTCTGTCAAAGCAAAATCCAATTATAAGCTTTTTCAGTTTTGGACCCAACACTGCTACCAGAAATTAGGGATTTCTATAGAAGTGGAATTTTTGAGTGAGCCCAGGATTGGATTGATATCCTCCCCAAAATAAAAGTTTAGAGATCAAGATGAAAGCATTTGGTTGGACATAACTCTGGAAAATCCAAACCCTAATCTTCTCTTGAACCAGCACTACAGAAAGTCAGCTCCAAATATAGATCCGACATCTTGACTTGGTAATATCTAAATATTTTGTATTTCCATTTGAGGTTCTCAATTAAGATGTCTCATCATACCAAGCTTGATGAAAAGATTGAGGGAGCTGATAATTTCTGAGCCTGGAAGTATAGGATCTCCCTTGTCCTGGAAGAAAATAAGTTGGACTCCTACATTCATGAGGAGGTTCCAGTTCTAGAGGAATATGAGGCTAAGGCCTTACATAAGAAGAAGTTGGTTATGGAAAAGAGGATTATTTTTTATTCAATCAAGGATCACCTCATACCATAGGTTTCCTCTCTCAAGACACCTAAAGCTATGTTTGATTCCCTAACCAAACTGTTTGAAGGGAAGGACATAAACCGGAAGATGACTCTAAGGAACCAGTTGAAGAATGTAAAGATCCAGAATGAGGAGACCATCCATTCATACTTAAAAAGGGTCTCCCAAATCAAAGAACAACTTGAAGAAGTAGATGAAGAAGTGGAGAATGCAGAAATTGTGATGACAACCTTGAATGGTCTTCCTAGGCCATGGGATTCTTTCATCCAAGGAATCTATACTAGGAAGAAGCTAATCAAGTTCAATAGACTGTGGGAAGAATGTTCACAAGAAGAATCTCAAATAGTAGCTCGAGAAGAAAATATGATAAGTGAATATCAAGCTCTCATAGTACACTCCAAGAAAGGAAGAAGGGAAAATCATCATGACCAAGGTAAGCATTCTCATCAAAAAAATAATTTTGTAAGAAGGGATCCATCCAAACTCAGATGTTATACATGTGATGAAAGAGGACACTTTGCTAGAAGTTCTCCCATGAATAAGAATGGATCCAGTAAGAAGAAGAACTCCAAAAGAAGACATCAGTCTCACACTGCTAACGATGATGATCCTCCCAGGAAGAAAGTAAAACAAGAAAGTGAATAATCTTCAAGTGATGAAGAATATGTTCTGATCTACGCTCTCATAGGAACTGTCACTCATGGAAGCAAAGATTGACTCATTGACAGTGGGGCCTCCAAACACATGACAAGATTTAAAAAAATATTTTGAGAAACTATCCGAACATAATTCATCCCATAAGGTGAAACTTGGGGATGATTACCAATATCCCATAAAGGGTAGCGGTGAATCCTCCTACAAGATAGACTCTGGAAAGTATATGAAAATTAAGGATGTCTTGTTTGTACCAAGACTAAAAAAGAATCTTCTCTCCATATTGGCACTGGATGCAACAGGTGTGACTGTTGCATTTGTATATGGCCAAGTCCTCATGTGACCAAGAGGAAAGACTATTGACGATGCAATAGTAATTGGAGAACAAGGAGGATTATACAAATTAAAGGGCCATCCAGAACAAGCTTTGGTCCATGAAACAGTAGAGCCAAATGAACTTTGGCATAGAAGGCTTGAGCATGTGCACTGCAGAGCACTATCACTTGCAAGAAAAGCTATTGAAGGTCTTTCAAAAATTCAAGCAAAACATGAAGGAGTCTGCAAAGGATGTGCGAAAGGAAACAACACAAAGAAGACATTTCCAAGTAGTGAAAGCAAAGCAAAAGGAATATTGGAAATCATTCACTCCGATGTATGTGGTCCAATGTCATCTAGTTCTTTAAGCGGGTATGTATACTATGTTTCTATTATTGATGATTATTCTAGGAAGATATGGATATACTTTATGAAGAACAAAGATGAATTTTTTAGCAAGTTCAAGGAATTCAAAGCCTTGATTGAGAACCACACTGAAAAGAAGATCAAGACCTTTCAATCAGATAATGGTGAAGAATTCACATCAAATGAATTCAAAAGAGCTATGTAAAGATTCAGGGATTAAGAGGGAGTTATCCACTCCATATAATCCACAATAGAATGGGGTTGTAGAAAGGAAGAATAGAACTATCATGGAAGCTACAAGAGCAATGCTNGTAGAAGCTGCCAGAACAGCGGTGTATGTACATAACCATACTCCACACAGAGTACTCGAGAACAAGAAACCTAAAGAATTCTTTTCCAACAAGAAACCATAAGTCATCCATCTCAGAGTATTTGGCTGTCCAGTGTACATACAAATTCTGAAAGAAAAGAGGACAAAGTTACATCCTTCAGGAAAGAAGGGTATATTTGTGGGATACTCTAAACGCTTGAAGGCTTACAGAATATACTTCCCAGGATTCAAGAAGATCGACATCAGTAGGGATGTAACATTTGACGAAGACTCAGCTTACAACAAATATAGGAAGAGACATAGTAAAGTTATTGAAGAATCAGAAGCACCCAGAATTCATGACACAACCATGAATGAAGAAAATCAAGAAGAAGACCGAGAATTTGAAGAGCCTCAAGAACTTGTAGATCCACCTCATGAAAAGAATCCTCACAAGAGGAAACCTGCTTGGGTACGAGAATCTATCCAAGGTGTGAAAAGATATGGGGCTCTAAAACAGAATCATAGAGAAAGGAAGAGTACCAAGTCCTACTTCGGGTATGTAGCTTTATTGTGTGACTTTATCAATAAAGAACCTTCCAACTATGAAGAAGTGGTAGAACAGAACGAATGGAAGGATGCTATGATTGAAGAGTATCAATTGATCATGAAGAACGATGTTTGGGATGTTGTTCCAAGACCAGAAAGGAAGTAGGTTGTAACTTCCAAATAGATCTACAAGATCAAGCATGTTGCAGATGGTAGCATAGAAAAATATAAAGAAAGATTTATGGCTCGTGGCTTCTCACAGAAAGAAGGAATAGATTATGAAGAAACCTTTGCACCTGTAGCTAGATACACTTCCATTAGATAAGTACTTTCTCTAGCTATAGTGATGAAATGGAAGATACACCAAATGGATGTCAATACTGCTTTCTTGAATGATGTAGTGGAAGAGGAAGTGTATGTAGAGTAGCCACTTAGTTTTGAGAGACATGACAGGGAGTCTCATGTGTGTAGATTGAATAAATCCTTGTACGGTTTGAAACAGGCACCGACGACATGGTACAATAGAATTGATGTCTTTCTATCTAGTTTGGGCTTTACCAAAAGTAAAGCAAATTCCAACCTTTACTACAAGGTTGAATATGGAAACCTAGTGATGCTCCTATTGTATGTAGATTATTTGTTTGTAACAGGTATGGATGGTTTGATTACTGATATGAAGAGGAAGCTTGATACCAAGTTTGAAATGAAGGACTTGGGTATGATGCACTATTTTCTAAGCATGGAGGTGTGGTAGAATATGGATGGAATCTCCCTCGGACAAGGGAAGTATGCAGTAGAGATCTTGAATAGGTTCAGGATGATGGATTGCAAGGCCATGACCACACCTATGGCATCAAAACTGAAGCTATTAAGTGATGCTTCATCAGAAGCAGTTGATGCTACAATGTAACATCAGATGATTGGGTCCTTGATGTACTTGAAAAATGCAAGACCAAATATTTTCTTTGCTGCGAACACCTTGAGCCAGTTTCTGACAGATCCAAGACATGTTCACTTGATTACTGCAAAGCATATTCTGAGGTACTTGAGGGGTACAATTGATTATGGGCTCAAGTATGAGGTGAATCAGAAGATTAACCTGGAGGGTTATGTTGATTAAAATTAGGAGGGCAGTGCCATTGATAGGAATAGCACTTCAGGGTGCTGCTTCAATATGGGATCAGGTGTGATCTCCTGGTTTAGTGGGAAGAAATCCTGTGTGGCAATGAGTATAGCTGAAGCAGAGTAGGTCACAGCTTGTTCAGCTAGTTGTGAGGTAGTATTGCTGAGGAAGCTACTATTTGATTTATTTGATCTCCAGTTGGATGCTACTTGTATACATTGTGACAACCAGAGTTCTATGAAGTTGTCAGAGAACCCGGTGTTCCATGACAAGTCGAAGCATTTCGAGATCAAGTATCACTATATCAAGGATATGGTGTATAGGAGAGTAGTGAAGCTCTAGTATGTTGTGATTGATGAATAGATAGATGATGTGTTGACAAATCCATAGGCTAGGGTGAAGTTTGAATACTTTAGGGAGAAGCTTGGTGTTCTCCAGATCGAGGTTCCCTCCAAAGGGAAGTGATGATTCCATGAGGAATTCTGACATGGTGAGAGGATTGGTTCCTTCCATGGTTAGATGTAAGGGCTGAGCCATTATGTCATAGTGAGAGGATTGGTTCCTTCCATGTCAGATGTGACTACTAATCCATTCTGATGTGACTATAGGATTGGTTCCTACATGGTCAAAGCTAGATGAGCTCTCGGATAGAATGGAATTGTAGCAGAGCATCCAGAACATAGAGAAGACCACAACAGCAATGAAGGAAGAAGTCAAGAGCTTAGGAGCTCTTGCAAAGATGAAGAAGATGATGGAGATGAACCTCTTACAACAGGAAGCACAGCGGTTAAGAGAAAAAGAGATACAATTCAATAACCTGCTTCAACCATATCAGGAACAAATTGTAGAGCTAATCGATGCAGTTGAGCAGAAGGTCAAGGCATTCACTACAAGCAAGAGTGAAATTGATGACACAAAAGACTCCAACATTAGTCAAGCTATGCTTGAAATGGCACAAGAGTGTGTCGAAGCTATGAACAACGAAATCGCAGGACTTCGAGTGAGATTCGTAAGACTTCGCAGGAAGCCAAGGAGAAGCTACAGCAGGAGAAGCTAGCTATGGGTGGCTCAGGGATGAGCCACAAGTAAGTGTTAGGGGATTGTTGGAGCAGGGTCCTGTAGCTATAGGAAAAGCTGCTACATCGGGACAGGAAACTCAAAGAAGATAGTACCTGAGTGGCCGAGAAGAGAGAGCTCAACCACTGCACTTAAGGCAGCGACGAAGACAGGAGGGCTCAGCTACCCTCATAAAGGAAAAGGAGCAACGGGCCGAGGCATTGAAGACGAAGGACAGAAGCAGAGCGACCAAGGAATTGGAGCCCATACCCACGATCAGTGTCAGGAAGCATGGAAGACTGCAGAAAGCTGTGGTGTGATGGAAAGCGGTAGCTCAAGTACAGATAGGCCGACTTTCACAGTTAGGGTTTTTGGGTTACTGTTGGGAAAGGCCCACAGTTTTGTAATGGCGAGACCTTTGGGCTACCTATATAAGGATGTATTTTGTATTGTAAAAGGTTAGACAGTTAGCTAGTAGGTCAGTTAAGCTAGCCATTGAGTCATTTAGCTAGCTAAGTGTCTCTAGTGTCTCAGTATTGTAAGAGTCAAGCTCTGGTTCTATTATTCCAGCTGTATTATCTTACTGTAACCAGTAGCCGACTCCTTATGCATGTATGTAACAATCCACAGGGATTGAACAATCCGCAGGGATTGAGAGAGAGAGAGAGAAGATGAATATATTGTTAGAGAAGGCAATATAAGAGAAGAGATCTAAGAGAGAAGGGCTCTCGACGGTGTGCGTGGAGTTTCCCAGAAGATCTCAAGCTGCATATCAGGTTGCAGTGGAACTATGTTTACTCTCTCAAGATATAATATAAAAACAAGTTCCCATGGATGTAGCTTCCCCCCTAGAGGTGAACCACATAAAATCAGTGTGTTGTGCGACTGTTCATGTGATTGTGCTTTATTTATCTGTTATCTGTTATTCATTACATGAAATTTACTACCAGTTAATGAATGAGTGAATGTATGTTATCTTTAGTTATAGTAGCATGGAAGATTAATTACGAGTTGAATTTGTTAAGTCTTCTGTATACGAGTTATCAGTACTTGATGCGCGATAGTTGCAGTTACAACGTTAAGTAATTTCTGCATATTAGTTCAGCAAGTTGAGTATAGTTGATGTTAAGCATATTAGACTATAGGAGTCTAAGCGAGGCTATTTAGCTTAACTATTATACTAAGAGAGGAAGCCTTTGGACCACGAGAGTCATATTGAAGTCTTACCGTAGAGGATATCATAGTATAGAAAGGTGATATCGCACTGTCAGAGGAACCGTGGTGTGAGATATCACAAGTTAAGAGCTGAGCAGATGAGATATTTTGCGCATCGCACTAGAAGTGGCGATGCGATAAGAGATCGCTCCCTCCTAGGACCAGCGAGTAAGAGAGGTTGCCATCACAGAGAGATCCTGCTAACTGAGAGGAGTCACATGAACCACCAGGATGCTACAGAACCTGGTTGAGGACACTTGAGTATTTAGCCAACCCATTTAGATCACTTTGGGTGAGACTTCAGACCGTTTTATGGTCTGTCACCGAAAGGGCCAGTGAGCTAGGGGTTTTGTTGGTACATTAAAGGAAACCTGAGTCTGCCTAGAGAGACCAACATATGATTATAGGATTGGTTCCTACATGATCAAATATAAGTGTTGGTAGGGACATTCTGACTTAGGGTCAGATATAAGTGCTGGAAGAAGACCTACATGGAGGCTAGGCCTACAACTAGCATGAAAAAGGGTTGGCTCTATATAATTTCCTGTGACAAGAAGAATCAAGAGATAGCACCCGTAATGATAATCCATAAGAGATGTTCCAGAACCAGAGATGATCCAAATCGATTTATGATCTAGATCTAGTGATGATGATCCAGATCCAGATGAAGATAACTTGAATATGAATATGACTTGAAGATGATGAGGACTCAAGGATGATCTAGATGATATAGAGAAGAAGACTTGTGCTGATAAATTGTGTCAAGAGAATACCTTCCTAGTTAAGAGAAATTGTTGATGTAATTGTAAATTTAGAATGTCGCTTGTATTTCTTATGTAGTGTACCCCGATGTTTATTCTAGGAAGTATTTGTAATGTAATTAAGTCATGTCATGCCTCAATGTTCTGATCGAGAGTTTCTATAATGTAAACAATTCATGTCAAGTCAATTTGGGTAACTCTCCTATTGTTCAAGGGTTGAATTCCCCATAGTTCTAGGGCCCTAGGGTTGTTAGACTCACCTAGTGAAGTAGGCCCTAGTGATTCATTGTCAAGTCAAGAATTAGTATAAATATAGAGTGAGTCTCTCTATTCAACACACACTCACTCACACTCAATTGTAGTGCATAGCTGAGGGAGAAGAAGTTATTGGGGATAGAAATAAAGAGGCTACTATTTTCAAGAGATCATCTTACTGTTTTGGGTTTTACTTCTGGTGTTGATTCTATCTCTAAGGAGGTTGTGGGGTTTTCTACATTTACGGTTTCCCTGACAAAAAAAATGGTGTTCATTGTCTCTTGTGTTTGATTTATTTGCTTGTTATTCTCTTAGTTAAAGATCCTAATATAATGCTAGCTTAATCTTAAAATCTAACATTATTAACTTCCCAATGTTTCCACCCAACCTAGGGAACTAGTAGGATTGGTGGAATTGTCCTACTATGCAATTATTAAAAATGGGGACATTACAGTCCTCCCCACCCAAGATTTCTTGTCCACAATCAATTTAATATTTGTATTTTGCAATATTATTTCATATTCCTAGGTGTAATCTTCATTTGGCACTCCTTCCTTTGCACCAAGTGCTTTGTTATGGTTCTGCTCATTAATTTTCTTTAGCTGCAATATAGTAGTGGAACTCATGTACTACTATTTTATGTTCCCAAAAGTAAAGAGATGTGGATCGTGCATATTGATATATCCTATAAAATCACCACTAATACCAAAAGGATTAATTAAATCCATAAAAATCAAATTTCTGCAAATAATCTTTACCTCCATATTTTGGAAACCTTCTCTGAACTTTCATCCCTTTTTTGCTTCTGTATAATTCTTTGAACTTGCTTCTGAGTTACCAAAATTTGAATTTATTAATATTCCAATAAAATATCAGAGAGGAACCACCATGATTGTTGTTGCACGACTCTGGTTACAATTATCTTCTCAAGTGGTGAATAAATCTCCAATGCTGCCCCCAAAATTGAAACCAATGAGACCAAAAATGACCCCAGGGTCCCATATGATCATGATATATGGATGGTGTGAAATTACTATGATGAGATGCCATGAACACCAAGCATGTGAAAATTGAATCCATCTCTCTAAATGTACTCCACATAGGAAACATGGACACTGCTCTGTCGTAGATGAACTCAAACAACTAAAGGTTGGTTTTCTTTCTCAAACCAACAATCGAATGGCTACTCCAATTGAGATGAAACAAAGCAATTCCAGGATCCCATTTCTGCTATTACACCCTTCCAAACATCATGAGTACAAAATATATATCATGAAAGTACATAACAACTTCATACAAATGTACATCAATAAGGTACCTCATCAAATAATCATGAAAGTGCTTGTACATCCAAATAAGTAGATCACCATGTGGCCCATACACACAAGCATAAAATGACCACTGAAATCTGATCCAAGGACATAGGTGAGGATCCCATGTCACATAATGTTTTTCCAAAAGTATATAACATGCATCAATATAATCAGCCATGTGTTCTTTCATCCAAGAAGTGAATGAATAACCTCCACCAAAATCTGAACCAAATAAGGAGCAAGGAAAACATGAAGACTTCAAGTGGCTCAAAGAAGTCTCATCAATACACCCATGAATATGTATATAATCATGAGATAATAGAGGATTTTTCTTCCAATAATAATTTTCCTCAATCATATCCCTATTCACCCAAGTGTTGCATGAAGTTCCTCCAACATCAAATGAACCAAGTGTTGAGCAAGAAAAACCATGAGTCTTCAAGTGACTCAAATGCATATCATAGGTGCATATATGTAGATGTGTATCATCATAATGTAACAAAGGATGTTTCTGCAAATGTAAGTAATAATGTGCTCCAACCATGTCATAATAAAAATTAAATCTAGGAGTTCCATAGTCATGTGGCACCATAAAAAGAACCCTTTCAACCATACTTCATTGAGACTAATGCTGCAAAACATGCAACTGTAGGATGTAGGAGAATGAAATAACTCATCCAAATGATCAAAAAGTGTAGAATTTTCATAATGGGAAGGATGCATATGGGTAGTATCATGAAGCTGCTTCAAAAGTGTGAAACCTTTGTCATATATTGGTTCCAATGTAGAGGAATCATGCTTTTTTTTAAAAATTGCATAACCTTCATCAAGAGACAATTCAAGTTCCTCTTACACCACATCAAGTGTTGTGATCTCTTCAAGTTCATATTAAAACATATCAATCACATTAAAATTTCTACATTTTTCATGATCCGCCATGTCATGAGAATCCTCCAAATAATCTACCATTTGAAAATCTGAAAAATAGGAGGAAAAACAAGTGTCTTGCAACTTTTCAAGAAGTTGCTCATTTTGAATTATGAGCTTATGAATAACTTCATTATTATTCAATTAGGATTCATGTAACCATTCAATGAGCTCAATGAAATTTTTTATATAAAAAAGAAAATACATGAAATTACCTTTGATGTTGCACATTTCTCTTTGAATCTTCTCCATGTCTTCAAGGAAGGATGGATCCTCCAAGGAAGTAGCTCTCCAACAAGAATTTGATACCAATGCTTGAGTGTCATGGAATATGCTAAGGGCCTCTTGGATATTATTTTAATTCATGTTTAATTACCCTTCAAGAAAATGAGGCTCTTGCAAATGAACCTCCTCATCTTCTTCCTTCTTGCTTGGACCAACTTCATGAAGCTTAAGTGGTGATGGGGAAGTTGATATTGTTTCTTCTTCAACTGCTACAAGGTATTCATTTTCATGTTTAATGGAAGTTTGGATTGTATAAACACTTTAAAAATTTATATCTATGTCACCAACATAGAGGTGTGAGCACCCATCAGTAGGTACTCCTTCATAGTTCAAGCATCCATCAGTAGATGCTCTTTGTTTCATATCTAAGGTAGAATGTGTCTCAAAATGATCTTCAGTATTTTCAATAGAAACTTCTTCATACTTATATGATGTATATTAATATTTTTAAGAGTCACTTGGGACTGAATTTATATCCTCTTCATGTATTAGTTCTTCTACTTCACCTTAGGGTTCCAATTCCCCCTGGGTAATTGTCGAATACGGATTCACAAATGATCCAAAAGTAACTTGAATTTATGAAAAGAGGATGGGGATGTGCAAGGGAAATTTTCAAAGTCTCATATGCATCATGGTTCAGTTTATACAGGCTGTTATGACTCTTTCCAAAACAACTCCCAATTCACAATTTTGACCCTTGGGAAAATGCACCAAATCTTCTCCCAATGCAATAAAAATGTATAAAATGGATTCCAATGCTTAATTACTGAACATGAGACTTGAAATAAAAATTATTTACAGTCCATCCATTATACATTTATCATATATACATTCCTCCATTCGAAATAATAATCATTACCATGGAATATATCAAAATAGATTGGAAATGGTCATTGTTTGCTCATTAAAAGTCATTTTGTCATACACCTCTTGGGAATTTAGAATTGAAAATTAATGAGAATGAAGAAAATAGAATATTTAAATTATTAAAATCATAAATGTACAATTAAAGTCTCTCCCAATTCGAAATCATCAGCATTACAATGGTTCACAACAAGATAGTCGGGAAATGACACTACTTCTTCAATGTTTAACATTTTTATATGAATGATTTTGGATATTTAGACCTGAGAGTATTAAGATCATGAAATAAATATAATATACATTATAACATAATATAATGGGAATTATAATCTTCCCCAAAGAGATCAATATCTCACCCAAAGCGCAATCCCTCCATTGCCATGAATATGGTGTGAAAACTGGAAATAGTTGAGAGAGAGTGCTATAATAGAAGAATCCACATGATTTCCTGTAGCTTAGACCTGAAAATAAGAATCCATTAAATAGCTTATTGGCCTATCCAAACACCAACTTGTATGGGAAGATTTCACCCTCGAAATTGGCCAAGGCATGAAAACTAGTCATCCACTAACTCTTACAATTCACAAATGACAATTTTTGAAATGATACAAAAGCCATTCTCTTGGTTTATTCCTATATTTTATAAACATAATTATCCTTATAATTTTCCCAATCCATCCATAAACTCAATCCAAGTCGAATTAGGGTGTGTGCTCATGAATTGTCATGTGTCCCCTCTTTCCTAGCCTTCCACCTTCCCAAAATTTGAGTAGGAGCCCATTGAGCTTCCCAAACTCACATGCGATCTATATTGGATGGTATATTTCGACATGAAATGTCATATATGTCAAATTTCATCCTTCAGATCCTAATTGTGTCATAACTTCCATATAATCTCTATCATTGGTGTCATAGATGTCATAAATGTAAGGGGAATCTAGCCAAGTGTCTATGAAACTCCCATTTGGCTCTTCCTCTCCCCATGTAAGTTACAATTCATCCAAAATTAGAACCATGAAGTATATGGACAAATATATTAACCTTATAATACATCCAAAAACATTATTCTTCCCATAGATTTGAGATTGCAAGAGGAGGATGCCATTTAACATTGGAATTCTAGCTTGAGTGGGCCCCATAGTCTCCATGTGTCTCCATTCTCCATAGCCATTTTATTTTTCACTTAAATTCATTTAATTACCTCGATTAAATAAATATTTATTCCTTCTAATGTCTAAACTCCATTTATTATCTCCTTTATTAACTTCCCAATGTTTCAACCCAACCTAGGGAACTAGTAGGATTGATGGAATTGTCCTACTATGCAATTATTAAAAATAGGCACATTACATTAGTTCATTTTTCTCCTTCTTCTTCATCATTTATAACCTCATCATGATCTTCATTTTCTCCCCATCTCTCCATTTAGATTTGGTTTTTAAAAAGAGTGTACCTAGGAGGTTCCTTCTGAGGTGATAATGAGGCATCCCAACATTCTTCTTCAGGGGAGATCTTCCTCTGATAAGAGAAGCTATCAGCCATGTCTTTATTAGGTTCTATAGGGAGGGTAGGTTCTACTCTAGATGTCTCAATATATGAAAAACCTATATTTATTGAACTGTCGAAGAGAGCTTTTACCTAAGCAGAATGAATGAAATTGACGAAGTTCAGATCCCCTACTAGTGAGAAAGCTGTATCATTAGGGTTTTGCGCAACCACAGGGTTGAGGGATTCCAATGGGTGACCATCTTTAACTTCCTCAAGAATGGGGTCTTTAGAAATTCATGCCATGGTTTCTCTATCTTCTATGTCTCCTTCTTTAGGTTTCCAAGAAGAGATACTTCCTATGTGTGTCTTCCGATACCTTTCCACTGAGTTAGTGGTTGGGGTGTTATGCCCCCCTTAAAGGTTAGTAGGAATTTTAACAAAGTTTTGACAACTGGTTCTAATGTATCTACCCTTCAAATCTCTAGGTCTATTCATGAAAATCTAAACTAAGTGAAAACCTACAATACTACTATTAGTGTTGGATTTGGGGGTGCCTATTATAATATATGTGTAGGTTCTTATCTCTCATATTACCGCTCTCCCGACACTATGTTGTAAAGGAAAGTGTCCTATGGCTAGGGTTTAAGAGTCCATCAACGTACTGGGGTTGAAAGAGAGATGCACAATGTTCAGCAAGTATATAACAGCAAGTTTCAGAGATAAGAAAGCTCCACACCTGATTAAGTGAAGGCTGGTCCAAGCTTTCTCTTCAATCCTCTTCTTGCTACTCTCGCTCCAAGAGACCTGCAAAACAAGTTATACCTTCCTCAAACCAGTATGACCACATATAAGACAATGATAATCAAATAAACATAAAAAAATGATTTGAATAACATCATCATACGATCAGAAACAGAGATTCAATCACACATTGAACAATGATTTGGGAAGAAGAAGGACATCACATCTTTATTAATCTTGAAAACAAGTACAAGTATACCTTCTCTTCAAGTTTGGCACCTCATGAAACCTTGATCTAGATCTGCTGCTTCTCTTCTCCAAAGAACTCAGCCTCCAAGCTCTGCAACACAAGGGGAAGACCTCCAGGGCAAAGGTGTGGGCAAAGAGAGTCCCGATTCCTCCAGCATAACAATGCATAAATTCCAAGTCCCCTTTCATGGACCTCCCTACCTCTATTTATATGGGTGAAATAAGGTAGTTTGGAAGGTTGGATAAGTTACATCAGTTAAGGAAATTAAGTTAAATGACTTAAATAATCTCCAATTAACTCATGTTTTAATGTTTAAATGCTAAGAGGCACATTCGTGGGTTTGCCTTAAGGAAAATCGTGAATGAACAAAAAAACACATTTTTAGGGTATTGCTGGGCATTTTCAGACTTTCGTGTCTTCTAGAAAGTTTTAGCTAACTCAAATACCTTTCCAATGGCATAGAAATTAGGTCAAACAAATTTACAGAACTCAAGATATGGGTCCTCCAAGATAGGTGTTTTTTCAGTGACTTTCATGAAGTGTCAACATGCGACAAAAACATGGGAAAGTGGTCACAGGAAGAGATGTGTCATTTTGAGCTATAACAGATGCCCCCTAATGTGTGAGGTTAGAGGGGAAGACGATAGCTGAAATACATTATAAAGGAAACAGCTGAGTATGGAGAGAGCAGAGAATCCAAGATCAAAAGGCTTGAGTGAAGGTACCTAAAAGAGAAATAAATGTCAGAAAACTGATCTCTGGAACATACACGTCCATATACAAAAAATCACCATAAAGATACAGGCAGATCCAACATATGTATAACTGATGAAACTATCATGGTCGCTCAATATGAAAAAAGGCGCCATATCCAATATAAAGGAGCCATGGCCACAAATGAACAAGGTGGATCCATGCTCAACAATCGATCATAGCCACAAAAATACAAGGTGGATCTATGTCTCAGCAAAATGGAATATAAAGATAACAAGGTATTGCGCAACTTGGGCAATAGAAAAATGATGATGCTACTATCGTCCTAAGGTCTTCAATCCAAACCTCCCAAAAAAGGTACGAATCCTAACCATGCGAATAAAGGAGTTGAAGTCGAACATGGAGGAAACCGTTTGATTACTGGTTAATAAAGAGAACCGTTAACAAACGCGAGGGAAACCACCATTAATGAAAATGGTCCCCAAGGTACCTAGTACATTCTAACAAGTGTGATTACAAGGACTTGAAGTCGAACACTTGAAGAATCCATCGAGTAGGAGACAGTAAGGTATCCCCACTACCCAATAGCGAGGGAAATTTCCATTGAGGACAACAATTCCCAAGGTACTGTCATAAAACTCTAAATCTCGTCCCCAGAGCAAGATGTGTTGCAGTCGATAGGAAGAGATCCGTTGGAAGGAAGGCATTGAGGCATCCTTCATCATCCAACACGAGGTAAGTCAAAAACTAATTGGATATGGAATTGGTACTGAATTTCACAAAAAGGACCATTGAAGACATGATGTAATGAACTGATACTAGGGAATGGCCGACACAAAAGGTCAAGGCAACTACAGAATGGCCGACAAAGGTTTAATCCTTGAACAGTGAGCACGACACAAAAGTGACTTAGGCAGATTTTGACACAAAATAGGACCAACGAAACAAATCTACAATGTAGGAGACATTGACAGATTCCCCATATAATTGGAAAAGAGAGACCAACTGGAGGAGTAAGAAAACTCTAAATCAGGATAAGGTCAAAAGACTAGGACCCAACTATTGATAGACTCAAAAATGGTGCTTTGTTCAAGGAAACAAGACTTGCTGCCATGATATAAAAATACATGGAAATAAACCTTCCCCTTCCCTTCTTTCTTGTAAAGGTTTAACGAGTCCAAGAAAGCAAAATCGGGACCATCTTCATTTTTTGACAAGCTCGAAGAAAAGAAAGAAGAATGCTTGATAAGGCACTAATTCGTGGATTTTATGAGCCCGCACTAGTACATGCTCGACGGTGTTTTCATAGTTTAGAGAGTCTGAAAACTCCAAAGAAGACTCCAGGGGGGTCCTTTTTCGTACAATTTAGTCTCCTGAGGCCGAAAAAGTATAAAACAAACCAAATAAGAACTCTCTTAACTTCTGAAGAAGAAAAGGTACACCTTTTTCGTAATTAGTCAGGAAGGTCCGAAAAAGGTTAAATTACCACCTACCCAACGCTCCTTCAAAAGCAGCATATACAGCCTGAGTTTTACGAGTGTGAAGGAAGGCAAGATCACTCGGAAAGATCCATTTGGTTACGAGAAATGGGGCTTACAACAATAAACTCGATGCTTTGTTCTTTAGGGTTTAACGAGCATGACAAAGACATAAAGTACACTCGAAATCTTTTTCATGTTTTGGTCCAGAGCACGAAAAAGAGAAAACTAAGCTCATACCGGGGGTTCCTTTTTGTAAGTTTAGTCCCTCAGGTCCGGAAAAGAGATAAACCTATGCCTGAGAATACTCTTCTCAATTCAAAAAGAAAAGAGAGGGATCCTTTCTCATATTATTCCACATGGTCCAAGAAAAAGATAACCTACCACCAATGTGGATGCCCATTCACATATTCTTAACGAGTCTGAATGGACAAGTTTACTCGGCAGTCAAGTTTATTTTGAGGAGTCAGACTTGGGCCTAAAAAAAAATCATAATCTTTCCCGTGAAGTTTTAACGATTCCGGAAAAGTCAAGTCGCGGCCTCCTTACTGTTTTTAACGAGCTCGAAGGAGAGCAGAAAGAATGCTCTAAATGCGAGGAGACGAGTGTCATAGGCAGGCGGAACTAGTTCCAAGCGCAAGGAACAAACCTATGCATAATGCAAGGAAAGTGAGCAGATAAGGACACTCGAGGAACATCTCCTCGGGGTAAAGGTTGTCAAGTTTCAAAGGCAAAATGATACAAGGCTAAGCGGCGATGAGAACAAAGATGAAGGCTTATACAACGAGCTAAAAGCGTGGAAGCCGGCATCAGGCTCATAAGCGCAAGCAAGGCATATGCAAATGCAATTACAGCTTGAACAACAAGGTGAGGCCCATAAACAGTTGTAAATCCAACTAATAATCATGTCTCCAAGAAACAACATCAGAAGAAACGATCCGATGCGGGTCACTTTGGCAGAAACACTTGTGACTTTGCTATACTCTATAAAAGGTAAAGTTAAGGCAGAATCAATCGAAGAAGATTCTATAGGACCAAGGCTTGAGGGTTTATAATCAATAAGATCAACCTCAGAAGAGAAGCAAAAATCAACAAGGGAGATAGAGTCTGCAGGAACAAACTCAATATCACAAGAGCTGAGAAATTCATAAGAAAAAATCAAACTCATCAAGATCACTGACTTGCTTTTCAAATGAAGAATCAAAAGACTCAACAAAAACCAACATAAGAAAAAGGGAAGGCTTACTAAGCAAATCAGGGTTAGACTTAATCACAACTGAAAAAGAAGGTCAGACTGTATCAAATACTCCAGGAAGACTTCATCCGAAAGGAGGAAATCATCCGAGATAGGACACATATTTGAACTTTTGAATGGATGGACAGAGTGGAGAGAAGGCTCTACAATCTGTATAGGATGACTCACCTGATCAACTGCTGGGACCAAGTCCCGAGAAGGTAAGCATGAAAACAGAGGCTGCCTCTCAGTAGCAATTGAACACAAATGACAAGAAGCCACATAGTTCACCTGTGGTGGGGTAGTGTGTACAGAAACACTGGGAATCAACAAAGGAAAGACTTGGTCTCTAGTTGGGTCAGGAGACGGATCAAGAAAATCCAACTGATCTATAGTGACAATTTCTTCGCCATGATTAAAGTACATCACATGAAAGAATGTTGACACCACAGCTTTCATGGCATAGACATAATCACGTCCAAGGAGCATATTAAAGTCCAAGGAGTCTTCTATCACCATGATGTCAACTAAGACGGTCTTCCCACCCAAAGTAACAGGTGTTTGAGTAAGAATTCCCAAGGCTAAACAAATTCTTCTATCAAATGCCAGTAATTGACTAGCAGTCGACACAAGGCTGGGAGATCCCATACCTCGCCAAGCACAAGCAGACAAAATACTAACTGAGGGTCCTTCATCAACAATGCAACGAGCAATTGTATAGGGTTCAACTTTGACCTTTATCTGGAAAGGTGCATGGGAAGGAAGGCGCGGCTCAACTAGGCTATTCCAATCAAAGGAGGCAATCCGAGGGCTTGGTGGGGGTTGATCCAAAACAAGTTCAGTGCCCCCTTGTTCAGTAAGATTTGAACTGGCAGTAAAGAAAATGTGACTATTAGACACTTCACTCTCCAAAGGAAGAGTGGGATTGATCGATACTGGGATCGATTCAACCGCTTGGTGAAAGTCACCCTCCGAAGGGAGAGTGGGATTGACCAAAGATGACATTGGTTCAATCACATGAGGAACACTCTCCGAAAGAAGAGTGGGATCGACCAAATCTGAGATTTGTTTGACCACTTGATCAACCGAAGGTTGAGTAGGGGGTTGAGAAACTATAGGGTGTTCAGAAGAAATAAATCCATGAGTCTTGGACCACACTCTTCGCACCTCTGGGATAGCAGGGCACAGATGAGTAAGATGATCTCCCTTGCATAGCACATAAGGGAACTTAAGATGATGCTTCGAACAACTAGTTTTCTCAACGGTATCAGCATGACTAGCAGTGGCTGACTGTTTGCTCTCAACATGACCTACAGAGGATGAGAGTTTGCCCCCAGCGTGAACAACAGAGGCTGGGTGACTGGGTCCAACCTCACTAAGAGAGGCTGGTTGTTGAGAGACTCCATAATGTTCAAAAATGGGATGACCATGAATCCAAACTCTTCGAACCTCCTCAATAGAAGGGCATTTATAAGTAAGGTGGTCTCCTTCACAAAGCTTACAAGGAAACTTGAGCTTGTGTTTTGAATGGGTAGACTTGTCAACAGTGTCAACATGACTCGCAGTGGTTGACGAGTTGTCCTCAACTTGAAACACAGAGGCTGAAAGACTGCCCCCAGCGTTCCTGGAAGAGCCTGAGAGACTAGGTCCAACTTGACTTGCAGAGGTAGGACGGGCACCATCAACATGAACAACAGAGGTTGAAAGGTTAGGATCAACATGCTTTGCAGTAGTTGAGTGTGTGCCCCCAGCTTGAGCAACAGAGGCTGGGTGAACGGATCCAACGTGAACACCAGAGGTTGGATGGGGAGGTTCAACTTGAACACCAGAGGTTGAACGAGTGCACTCAACCTGAACACCAGAGGCTGAATGACAGGATCCAACATGACTTGGAAAGGTTGGAAGGATCCCACCAACGTGAACACTAGAGGCTGGATGGATGGATCCAACTTGAACAATAGAGGTTGGATGGGAAGGTTCAACTTGAAAACCAGCGGTTGAACGGATGCAGTCAGCTTGAACACCAGAGGTTGAGTGACAAGATCCTACATGACCTAGAAAGGTTGGAAGGATCCCACCAGCGTGATCACCAGAGGCTGTATGGATAGCTCCAACATGAACAACAGAGGTTGGATAGGATGGTTCAACTTGAAAACCAGAGGTTGAATGGGTGTACTCAATGTGAACACCAGAGGTTGAGTGACTAGATCCAACATGACCTGCAGAGGTTGGATGGGTGCCCCCATCCTAGACAACCGAGGCTGGGTGGTGAGGTTCAACTTGACTTGCAGAGGTTGAATGGGTGCCCCCTTTCTTATGTGCTTTCTTCCTATTCCTCCTTCTTTTACTCCTTTTAGAATGTCAGTTACTAGTATCAATACTTTCACCGCATGAGGTAGAAGGAGGAGGATAACTAACTACAGGTGAAGGGGAGACAGTGTTTTGATGCCCTTGATATAAGGTGCTTACTTGAGAAGCATCAGGAGCATTCAGGACAGTTGGAGTGGAAAAAAACCACACCGGTAGCCCTATGGTGAATCCTGGAAGATTTAAGGTGGCCATCAAGGGAACACCAACATTCCCTGTGAGAGGAATAGGACAAGGAGCTCCCATCATGGGGATCTTTTGGTTGGTGTTCAAAGGGGTGCTAGCCATAGTTTCAAAACAAGAGACAAAGTCTAAGGTTGATGGTCAACCAAAATTACAAAGCAGACACCTAAAGGCCCACTAAGTACAAACAAACCACACAATACTCACTAAAAAGATCCTAAAGTCTCAAGTAATCTAAACAGGCTATAAAGATATACCTTCCAGAAGAAGGCTGTTGAACAGTTACTTGGCGTCCTTGAGGGGTTCTCAGGCACAAGCGGAGGAATCACCCACCACCCTCCTGCACTTTCCACAAGGGTTACCTTCCAAGTCTGTCCGAGGTGAACCAGAAATAACCTTCCGATTTACCTGTGTATGAGCCCTAAAAGACAAGAGACTAAAGGATACCTTGATAATACCCACTGTCTGAGGGGACAGTCGCAAGCCAAACTCGTACGCATGGGCAGGGTAGCTGAGCCCTAAATTCTGCCTAGACAGAATCCCCAGATGCACAAAATTCCTGGGTTACGTTTTGACAAGGATTCGGGGGGTTATCCCCTCTGTCCAAGCCTCCACGCGGCCTCGTGCTTAACTCCTGTTTGAGAGGAGCTTCCCAGATACAGCGGTAGAACCAAGGATTTACCTAATGAATGTTCCACTACGTTTGAGTTTATAGCTTGTGGGAATTTTACACTCCCTAGCCCACAAGCCTAGCCTAAGCTAGTAGGTGGAAGGCCCTAAAAATAAAAGCTTACTAATAAATTTTAAAATTATACGTTAATTTTAAGGGCTATTTCTTACTTAGAGGGTAAATGGCATGAAACTCATTTGGTGTTTTGACTCAAGAAATGAAAACAAAATGACTAAGCGAAGAGAAATGAGATGCAAAGAAGCAAATAGCTATTCTCTTTATATTTTCAAATAACTTGAAAGCCAAAAAAGATCAAATCTTTTTATATTTTTAAAATTTTTCAAAAACAATGCTATGCTATGCAATCTAGACTAACAGCCTAATCTATATGCATATAAAGCAAATACATGTTTTTGTATTTTTCTTTTATAAAATGCAAAAGAAAAATCAGCCTATAAACTAATGCAAACAAGTACTAAAAGCAAAGCAAATAGACAACTACTTTATACCCCGAAAACAAACCCTAGGTTTCCCTAAAGTTGAATATAAACCTCTTTTAAAAGGAAAGCTTACAAAAGTAAACAAGCCAACACTTTGGAATGAAAATAATGAGCATAAAGACTGACATAAACAAAGGTCAAGAAGTCCCAAGTGTCAATCTAAACCTACAAAAAAAGGCTGCTCAGTACCTTGTCCAACAAGGTCAAACCAAAGAAAGAAGTAGGGGGAAAAGCAAGAAATAAAAGTTCTTTTTTAATTTTCTTTTATAAAATTAAAAAGAAAAACTACCTACAAAGCAAAGCATGCAGATAAAAAGAACAAAGCAAAAGGAACTTTGCTATGCAACCACCCAACAAACTCTAGAACCAACTAAAGTCAGCATAAACCCTACTTGGAAGAAAGGCTTGTATGAGAGACAAGACAACTATTTGGGCATGGTGAAGTTAACCAACAAAATAAGAAGGAAACCAGCACCAACAAGATTCTAAAATCAACCAAAGATCACTACCAGAGGCTGACCAAAAACATAGGCCAAAAATCAAACCAAGCAAAGGAGATGGGGGAAAAAGAAAAGGACAAACCCTAATGCAATAAAAGGCTTACCACATAGATAAAGAACAACCAAATAGGATGACACTAACTCCCTAGAGTCATGCACCTGTAGAGGACCCTAAAAGACCTACCCAATCAGTCCACAAACAGAAGAAAAACCACAAAAAATGAGAAAAAACATTGTTTTAGGGGCACACGGATATGGGTGGAAAAACTCCCAAAAAAGGTCAAAAGATGCCTTAGGAAGGAAGAGGAAGTGTGCTATCATAATTATAAAGTGTTCCTAAGTGGCAAGAAGGACCTAAAACAATGCAAAAGGCTGAAAGAAATCAAGAGAATCCCCAAACAGACAAGGCTCTCCCCAGCGGAGTTGCCAGTTCTGTTGTAAAGGAAAGTGTCCTATGGCTAGGGTTTAAGAGGCCATCAATGTACTGGGGTTGAAAGAGAGATGCATAATGTTCATCAAGTATATAACAGCAAGTTTCAGAGATAAGAAAGCTCCACACCTGATTAACTAAAGGCTGGTCCAAGCTTTCTCTTCAATCCTCTTCTTGCTCCTCTCGCTCCAAGAGACCTGCAAAACAAGTTATACCTTCCTCAAACCATTATGACCACATATAAGACAATGATAATCAAATAAACATAAACAAATGATCTGAATAACATCATCATATGACCAAAAATAGAGATTCAATCACACATTGAACAATGATTTGGGAAGAAGAAGGACATCACATCTTTATTAATCTTGAAAACAAGTACAAGTATACCTTCTCTTCAAGTTTGGCACCTCATGAAACCTTGATCTGGATCTGCTACTTCTCTTCTCCAAATAACTCAGCCTCCAAGCTCTGCAACACAAGGGGAAGACCTCCAGGGCAAAGGTGTGGGCAAAGAGAGTCTCGATTCCTCCAGCATAACAATGCATAAATTCCAAGTCCCCTTTCATGGACCTCCCTACCTCTATTTATATGGGTGAAATAAGGTAGTTTGGAAGGTTGGAGAAGTTACAAAAGTTAAGGAAATTAAGTTAAATGACTTAAATAATCTCCAATTAACTCATGTTTTAATGTTTAAATGCTAAGAGGCACATTCGTGGGTTTGCCTTAAGGAAAATCACGAATGAACAAAAAAACACATTTTTAAGGTATTTCTGGGAATTTTCAGACTTTGGTGTCTTCTAGAAAGTTTTATCTAACTAAAATACCTTTCCAACGGCATAGAAATGAGGTCAAACAGAGTTACAAAACTCAATATATGGGTCCTCCAAGATAGGTGTTTTTTCAGTGACTTTCATGAAGTGTCGACATGCGACGGAAACATGGGAAAGTGGTCACAGGCAGAGATGTGTCATTTTGAGCTATAACACACTAGCCTATTACTAAAATTCATAAAGGGATTCCACCTATTCTACCCTAGAGAACAACTCCCCGAAAATGACACCAAAATGTTGGGTTCTTTATTGTCTTAATGAATTGACCAAATATTTAATTATCGACCGGGGTTTGTAAACTTGGAGTTGACACAAAATATATGAGAAGGTAGAAGAGTATCTAGGGTGTCATAGAAATATTTTAATAAAGAAAAGATCGAAATATATTTCAAAATGAAAAACCGATTCAAACTTCAGAAATTCATTTATTAAGTTAATTAGACTTGGACAAAACCAATAGATCAGAGTAGTATCAAGCTATACTACTCTACTCTATGAACAATAACTAAAAAGATGTAAGAAATAGTACTCTAAGAAACAATACTGGATCAAAAAGTAAACTACTCTTTATAGGAAATCTATTAATTATTCAGCTTCCAGTCTAGGAATTAGAAAAAGCTTATAAACAAGTTTATAACTCTACGGAAATATTATAGCTACTTAATATATCTAAGGAATTCAATAATTAAACTATACATTTATTTAATCAATACATAATAACTAAGGTAAAATCTCTAGTTCCATTCTCATTGAGGATTATGAGGATATGCGTTCAATGTAACAAGAACTCGAGAAGGTGTATCAAAATCACTTTCAAAGGAAATTGGAAAACTAAATGGAATTAAGTATAATTTAACTTCTACAAAGATGTGTAAACTAAAGAGTGTCCAGTTACATGTGATAGTAAACATTGTGATTTATTCTCTATCCATAAGAAAATGGCTCTAGTTGAAATGAGATATTATAAACAACTGATCTATTAATTAATACTATTCTACTGATTACTTTGAATTTGAAGATATACTATTCTAGAGAGGTAAAGCATGGAACAAATTTAAGGAAATAAATATAATATAGAAGAAAGTAGAAAACTTAATAAAGATATTTTATTTCTGAGTCAAATCCTATTCTTTGAACATCTTCAGTAACTACAGAATAAGAAGGATAGATCCTATGCTAGAAATGATGATCAAAACATGAAGAACTAATGTATTTTTTAGCGAATAAGATTAACAAGTATAATTCTAAAATTAATCTAAATCGTAATAAGGTAGATCAAATGAGGGATGCAATTGACAAGTTCTAAAGTAGTAACCGATTAAGAAATCAAAGACAAAAGAAACACAACTCATAAATGAACTAAAGAAAAAATAAATGAAAGCTAAGAATCACTATGGAGCTTAAGGGATACTTTATGTGATTTGAAATAAAGTTCTAATTATATAGCACTACTGGTTGACTACAGAAAATAACACAATTCGAAAACTAGGAAAACTGAACTTTAAACAAGTATAAAAGAAAACGTAAAAAATTAAAGTCCGAACGACATTCCAGATGACAGTATAGAACGATAGTATGAATGAAAGTTTGGATGGAAAAAACTAGTGTACACTACAAAATAAATAGCTGGTTTGTGCATATAATGTTATAATGCAGGAAAATACAGTAACTGGGCTATTTGGCCATTGAAATAATAGAAGAACAACTATACTAAACTACGTCTAAAGGGAGAAATTATTTCCTATTTTATAATAAAACAAATTAAGAGATAGATGCACTTAATCTACAGCTACAAAATCCTGAACATAATTGAACCTAACTATGAACTAAGCCTAAAACATTAAACTAATTAAACTCTGGCTAATTTTCAATATGAAATTGGATAACAAACTGAAAGAAAGATTGTAAAGAACTTTGTGCAACCGGTCACTTTCAATCCTGGAAATATAAAATATATTAACAACACTCACATAAATTAAATTAACAACATACAACACACGTTATGGGTGACAAAGTAACGTCAACTTACATGAAATCAAATTACATATAGAAATTGTAAATGAAAACTACTTATCTGCAAAAAGGGAATAACGAAAATACACAAATGGAGACCTCTAGTTGTTGAGGGGCCCCTCTTAGCAATCAGGGGTGGTGCTTAGATTAATCAATCACTCAATAAATAGAGGCATAAATTCATAGCTGAAACTAGAATTTGTATTAAACTGAAACAAAGTTTATAGAGTTTCTATCCAACGGCGATGACTACTAGCAAACTTTTGATTCTCATCCAGTGATGAATTTTGTAGTTTTACAATGGAGAGGAGCAGGTCAAACCTTTCAGTGGTGGACCGTTCTAATAATAGACAGTCTTAACTACTAAACAAATGATTACATAACTGTTTACGACAACGAATAGGTCATTCTCCTCATTTTGTGGCATTGGTTCTCCTCGCACACTCAGCTATGGCATTGATGTTTATTAATGAGGGAAGAAAGAGTGGTGTTGGGTTGAGAGGATAGGATCCCAAGTCTTTTAAATAAAGGACTCTCGCACAAGGAGGATGCATGGCCAACAGAACCATGAAACAGTTTTGTGCTTTTAACTTTGTGGAATAGTCCAACTAACAGAGCCACAGGTTGATCAGAGGGCTATATGACAAGATCGATGCAACTGTGCATGTTTAGCATGAATGCATGTGCAAGTGGAGGTTTGTTTGGAAATCAAATCCTATAAAACAAAAATTTATATCACGCACATTTACAATGTCACATAATTGTCAATAAAACCATGAAATAATGAAATTTAACCAAGACTTGTATAATATTCAAATATAGGAATACCTATGTTTAGTTGATAGTCTGAATGGCAAGAAATATGCCAAAAAGTGATAAAAGGTGATGTCAAAAAAATAAAATAATCAATCGAAAATGATGAAAAAATAGGGATCAAGAACATATTACGATACTAAGGGGTTGACCACACCAAAACACGTCCTTTCGACTATCGATGTTACCATCGATAGCGTGTCCATTCCATATTTATCTTCTGTTGGCTTAGGATTTTTTTCCAACACCCCTATGATGAACACCTTTTTACCCTTACCACCTCCACCTTCACCGACTAATGTATCGTATTTGTGCACCATCATGTCTGGTACCATTTCGACCACATCACAACTTCAGTCTCAACCCTAACCACAGTCATCGGGGAATTATTGGGGTTCCTCTTTGGTACACATGATTCCCTTCCTTTTTCCAAAATCTAACATCATGAGCAATCTTGCCATGGCTCCTCTCAACTCACCTAATTTTACACTAGGAATTCCTGTATGGTCCCTTGATCCACCGACCCCACCCATGACTCCCTAGGCCATGTTGACTCCCATCCAACCCATTGAGACAATGTTGCAACCACCTCCTGGTCCATGTAAGACTACCCCTATCTCCACGCCTACCCATCCTCCTCCAAAGAAGGATGGGGGTAAGGCCACCAAAGAAATGATTGAACCACGTCTGGCTCCTATTTGTTCTTTGTGCAATGTGTAAGGCTATGCAACACAAAACTATCCTGAGTTGCCTCTCCTTCACACCCACATGGATACTATCGATGAGGCCTATGGCACTTTAGTGGTCACCATCCCAGATCCATTAGTGGTTAAGAACAAGTTATTTTGAACCAACCATCCTTGCGCAGTTTGCAGCTTGTATGGTCATTACTCCCACCATTTCCTAGAATTTTCTGAGTATAGATCACTCCTTTGTGAAATTTGGAAACACTCCCGTGACACTGATGTCATTGTCCTCAACGAGATACACCCTCTGATTTCTTCCTTGGACATAAACAACACCATATACATGATATCTAGTTCCATTAGCCCGTCCATCTCCATAGTTGTGGCGGATCCCTATGATCTATCTACGCATTGTTTCAACAATGATTAGGATATCCTTGAAGCTCTTTCAGCTCCTGAATATCCTTGGGATGATATGTATCATCGCTCCTTTTTCATCCTTGATGAACCTTCTTCATTGTCAGATTAGTACTTAGTCAAGGCTAAAGACTTCATGCATAGAAAAGTAGGCTGGTTCAAGAACCCCATTTTGACACCCGACACCTTTGAAGAGGGAAACATGGCTAATGATTCTCCAACTATCAAGGTCAATATATCAACTAACCCTGAGATAGTTGAAGATATTACACTTGGAGATTATTTCTCCTTTGACAAAGTTGCTTCCTACAAAATGCTTTTTCAGGAATTCTGTGATATTTTTTATTGGTCCTATACTGAGATGTCTGGGATAGATCTGTCTATTATCGAACACCATATCAACACATGGCCTAATGTTGCACCTATACACAAAAAT
Organism: Pseudotsuga menziesii; assembly: GCA_001517045.1. Taxonomy (NCBI): domain Eukaryota; kingdom Viridiplantae; phylum Streptophyta; class Pinopsida; order Pinales; family Pinaceae; genus Pseudotsuga; species Pseudotsuga menziesii. The sequence goes on from LPNX010708710.1 coordinate 100,961, forward strand.
AAAAGACCCACTAACCCCTTAAAGGATCCTACCGTCAAAAACAAGATTGAAAAACTGTGTAAAGAAGGTTTCATATACCCCATTGCGTATACGACTTGGGTTTCCAATCATGTTCTCGTTAACAAAAAACCAGGTACCATTCACGTATGTACTGACTATCATGACTTGAATTTGACATGTCCCAAAGACAACTTCCCCACTCCATTCATTGACCAAATCATTGATTCCGGTGCCGACCATGAATTCTTTTCTTTCGTGGATGGTTTTTCTGGTTATAACCAAATTCAAATCCGGAAAGAGGACTAGTATAATATTGCTTTCACAACCCCCTGGGGCACGTTTCCATATCGGGTTATTCCATTTGGCCTTAAAATGTTGGAGAAACATTTTAGCAGGCCATGATTTTCTTCTTCCATGACCTTATCCATATCATTTTGGTCTACCTAGATGACCTCACCACTCTCTTTCAGAAGCATTCACAACATCTAGATGACTTACGACAAGTCTTCTTATGATGTCACAAATAGAATGTCCGCTCGAACCCTCTCAAGTGTGTGGTTTTTTTCCTAATTGAGCATTTACTCGAGTATATCATCTCTCACAAAGGGATTGTAGTTGATCCTTTGAAGCTTTAATCCATTATAAACATTCACCAGCCACGTACTTTGCACCAACTGCAGAGTCTCCAAGGCAAGGACAATTTCCATTGTAGAGGTTCTATGCCTGAACTCACCCACCATGAGTACACTTGTGTCATATTTTTTTTTTTGTTTTGCATCATTCTTGTCATGAGTCTTAGAGTTTGTTTCCTTGGTTTCTCTATATGGATCCTACCTTACATCGCTATGTTGGTTTCACTGACAGAGCAATTAAATGGTCTCGTAATCTTGCCTAAGCTACGTGGGTCATTTATTCCCCGTCACATTAGTTGATCCATATCAATATGTTGTAGGTACAACAGATCCCATGTTATTTTTACATGGGAGCCCAATTACACATACAAAGGTAACTTATGAAAATCCTTTGTCCATTTCATGGCTTCTATTGCATTTATCTTGGCTTCTATAATTTTCTAACTCAACCAAAAATTCTAAAAATATATGCCTGATTTGTGTGTTTTTGAGTTATAGAAGACTTTTTTTTTCTTGGAATTGTTTCAATCCCACAACCCCCACCTTAGAACCCACATCCCAAAAATGCAGAATACAGGGTGTGGGAAAATTCTGATAGATATGTTTTGGTCAACCTACAACCCGCATCCCACATAAGTGCAGAATGTGGGGTGCGAGATGTCATTTGTTATTTCGGTTGGTTTGCATGTTCCCGCGTCCTGCATCCCACAAAATGTGGAATACGGGCTACGGAAATATTTGAATAAATTTTTGTTATTTTTGTGATTTTGCATCCCATACCCCACAAATGTAGAATGCGGGTTGCAGAATGATTTATAAAATTTGAATTTTTTGTTTTGATCCCGCATCCCATAGAGTTTGATCCTGACCATCATTCTTATTCTCATGCTACGGTCTTAATTATTTCCCTCAAATGATATATATGATGGTATTTTGGTAATTTATTCAGCATTTTACCACTGTAACTCGCTACGCTGCATGAATTTGTTAGAATAATCAACCCATAGTATTTACCCACTTAGACATTATTTCATTTATTTTGTCTTATTTGCCTAGTCCATGAGTCCCACCATGTGCAAGTTGCTAATTGCCTATCCATAGAGGTCAAACTTGCCATTATTAACTCATGGAGCACTTGGGAAAGCCTTGGGAATCAAATCTGCTTTATTCCTGGCCTCCTAGGCGCCCTTCTGCTTTTTCTGCTTTATTGCCTGCTTTTTCAGTGTTTTAAGGCACATAGGAAAGCAAGACTAGGTGAGGTGAATCAGCTTTGTTGCCTCTTCCTCCTCCACTCTTTTCTCCATGCAAAAGCATGTATGAGATGCCATTTGACCACTCTTTATCTTTCCCATGCGCCCTTGCTAATTCGTGGGGTCCTTGATAGAGTTGGGATCAGCTTTTTACACCTATGGGGGATTTGCCTATTTTGGGTAAGCCTGCTTTATGCTAGATTTGGATGCTTCCTTATGCATTTGATTTGCTCATGTATTCTATATATTCAGCAGCCTATGTTATTACAGGGTTGGCTATTGTACACTCAGTTAATATAATTTTGTGTTACAGCTCCATATTCAGTCTCCATTGTTGATAATTTTGCATGATCAATTGTTAATTGTTGTGGGTGAAATTAATCTACTGCAGGCCTGAATTTCTACATGGGATCAGAGCCATTGTAGGTTGTTACTCTCCTCCAAAAATTGTTTTTCAGGTTCGACATCAAGACTGGGAGCCTTCTACTGACAGCCGGGACAGATTTTCTAAAGCTATGGATTCATAGAAAACTATCCTCACTCCCTTCAACTATTTTGAATGGAAAGCAGAGATGGAGATATTGTTGAGAGTGAAAGGCCTCTACAGGGTGACTATGGCTATAGAAGTAGAGCCCAATGCTACTGCAGAGAAGATCAAATGGCACAATAGGAGAGATGAGTCCTATGGCCTCCTATGTCTCAGTATTTCCCGAGACCTCCTTTTCCATCTCGATGGATTGACTTCACCGGATCAAGTATGGGAGAAACTTTCTGAACTCTTTGGAAAGACAGATGAGATGAGGGGACACCAGATCGAAAATGAGCTGATCTCCCTGAGTCCCAGTAATTTTGAATCCCTGCAGCTATATTTCTCCAAGTTCAAAGCACTAGTTTTGCAGCTGAAACAGTGTGGTATTGAAAAGAAAGATGAGCAGCTCGTATTGTCCATCCTCTCGAAGCTAGGGCCTGATTACTCAGTCTTTGTTTCGACCTTCTATGCCACAAAACTCAGAGCTCGAACCTGAAAGATGCCTAGCCTTGCAGATTTCATGGAATCTCTCACACAGGAACAAGACAAGCTGGTGATGATGGGCACCATCAAACCTTCCAAAGACCAAGCTCTGGTTGCTGGAGATTCGAAGGTGGATTCAAAAAGCAAGAAGAAAGCTAAAAAGACACCTGAGAAAGGAAGAGACAAGAAGCAGTCTCCAGAGGATCAACAACGTCCCAAGAAAAATACCCAGAAGAAGAAAAACAAAGGTGATATGAAGAAGTGCTCATACTACAATAAGGGCAATCATACTGAAAGCTCTTGTATGAAAAAGCAGATAGATATGTTAACTCAACTGTTGGAGAAGAATGGCATCTCCCTTCCAGAAGGCTCAAAGAAGAGAGAAGGAGGATCAAGTTCTGATGACAGAGAGAGAGTTCATGCTCTAGTTGCTGGCACATCAACTCACCCAGTTTTATCATAGATTCTGGAGCTTCAAGACACATGGTTTCGACTAAGGAGGCCTTCTCCTCACTGGATATGTCGAAAGGACCATCTATTTGTTGACGGGCGTATTTGACTATGCCCGCAACGGGGGAAAACGACCCAGTCCGGGATCCTTAGGACAGGTTCCAAGCTGTTTCAAGTAGTCGTTCCCTACAGGTTTAGAGGCTCTGTTGGCCTGAGATCCTAAGAGACTAATTAGTGCTACTAATTAGTGGGTGTTAATCTTATGATCACAAGAATTAAACTCAGATTTAAACTACTGTTATGTGAGATTACTATAAACAACCTGTTATATAGATACGACACAATTCATAAACAAAAAGTTGTATATTACAAATGCTGTTAATGATATACACAAATACACAGTAATTACATCAAGGAATAAACTAAAGATGTTTTTTAAAGAAAGTATGTAATCAGACTAACAATTTTAATATCATGCAAGAAGCGAGAATTAAATAAATCCTAAGTTCTAATCTAACACCTATCCCGATCGGAAGCACGATTTAACTAAATCTGATTCTCAACAAATACTGGTAAATGCAATGTATGATAATATTTGCAGAATATTAAAGAAATTTAAAAACTGCACATTAATACACACACCATCAACTACCATGTATCAATAATGTCAATTATTGAATGCAGGATATGTTATACCAATATAGCTGAAAAACAAGGCAGTGAATACTTAACAAATTATCTTCGCATAATTGATGAAAAACGAATTATAACGAAAATAGAAACATAAGAAACACAAATACCAGCAACTGAAAGATGTCGTAAACGCAAACAAGTTTTAAAACTTAAGAAACATGAATCCAACATCACCAGTCCAAAACATCATGACGATTGGCAGCAAACTGCCAAGCAGCCCAACCAGTAAGAACTAGCAGTTCAGTATGTGCATTCCCAATAGTATTCCCCCATCGATCACAGCAGCAGAGTTTCAATCTGAGAGAGCAATCTCTCAATCCAGTCCCTCCTTACAATCAAATTCTTCTGAGTTTAAATAACCAGGATTAGAAGAAAACAAAACAAATTCAGCTCTGCAACAGGCGAATTCTTGGAAAGAAACATTTCGTTGCCGGCCGCACTTGCAAAAATCGTGCTCAAAAGATCCCCGAAATATCCTTGAATCCATCATTTTCTGGCGGAATTCTCTTGAGTAAAGATAAATGGGTCCGTTCTGAAGAAAACCCATGTGGCAGATTTCTCGGATCTGCCTCCATTTGTTCACAACGTGGCTCAGAAAATCGCCTGTCAGTTTAGACACGCGTTTTCTATTTTTAGCTGGAGATGGAATTCGTGGCAAGATTTCCTTCCTCTTACTTGGCATCCACGATCAATGATTATCCTCACTGATTCCATAAACATAGTAAATCACTCCAATCAGAGCTCCAAACTTTCCCATGACTTCAAGGGATTACTGGCTGAGCATATCACCTCTGTCTATTCACACAAAAACTGTCCATTAAAGACTATTTCAACCGAAGCATAAAATGTAAGAAGCCAGAATGCAAGATGAACAGAACAATATTTTCAATTAAAAACAGAGAATCTTCATTAATTTCTGGCATAATCAAAGAATCTTGTAAACAGCCATCATTCAAAACTACAGAGAGTGTGAATAACAGATATGAAAAGCTTGACTCTCAAAGTGAATAAAGCCAGCCATCAGTGCAGAATTTCCAGAACATAATCAACAAATGACTAGGATAGCCACTTCTCTCAATCTACGAACTGTTTTTAGAGTTTGAAAACTTATAGATGACCGTGTGATTATCAGCCAAATCCTTCTCAGTACCGTGAACAGAATATAGTTAAATTCTCAAAGATGAGCTGTTATCTAATTGCCAAAAGTTCTGTTGATGAAACAAAGGAATGAAATCCCTCTTCTTTTCATGAAGCAGTCATAGACAAGAAAAAGAAGCAGATGCAACTTACCCGAAATTGTTCAGTTTTGTGTGAAGTCATATCAAGTGTAAGGTAAATGGCCTTGACAGTGAATAAGACCAGCAACAATGGTAAATTCTCTAGAATATGATTAACTAAACTCTTCTATCAGACTTGAAAAGAGTTTCAAATTTTCTGAATCAAACCCCAGGTATAATGACTTATCCAATTCCTCATACTCAGCAGAAGGAGCTGAATATTGCTAAACTCTCACAGTAAGCAGAGCTAATAAAAACCAGACTTTGCAACATAAACCCTTTGATGAAACCCTTTATGATAAAGTTTTAA